>OY744475.1:100204059-100789561 GCA_963556175.1 Tipula confusa
CACTCTCTTAAAGTTTTCACATTTTCAAGCAGTTTTGGGTATATGTATTACGTTTTTGATCATATTTCCGGAACGGTTTAGTCGATTTTGGGTTTCTTAACGGTTTCTCAAAGCTAGATGAATATAGAAAATTATGAAATTATTAGTTTTTAATAATTTTCAATTTTAAAAGTTTAGTGATTTTTTGAATCTGTATTTCTTGTTACCTCCATAACAAAAAAAAGCAATTTTTCTAAATTTTTCAAATTACCGTTATATCACTTGTAAATAATAACACTTTATTCTATGAATAATTCAGTTTGGCACTAGAACAAAAATTTTGCAATACAGCCCATTGAAATCAATAGTTTATATTTCTTCCTACTCAAATTTTCTTTAAACTGTGTTAGTAAACATTAATACATTTTAGCAAACTATAATACAAATATTTAAAAATAAAAATCTCCGCTATGAAAACATCAAGCTTTGTATTGCTAACAGAACATATATTTGATCAGCAATCATAATTTTCAACATTCCACATTACATATTTTAAAACTGATTGGGTATTGCTTGATTGCACTAAATTGGACACAGCTGAGTACTTTAAATTTGAATTTTGATGTGTAATACAAACACACACTAAATGTGTCCCTGAAGCACCTGGCAAAACGCATTCTCTTGGTCGTTCCATAGAAAATTTTGAAAATCCGACACGATCATTTTCATTTTGTTGTTTGTATTTATGGTTTGCTTCTTTTAGGTTCAGTAACATCAACCTCGTAGTTGTTTTTAACTTTTATTGTGCCTTCACGTATGCTATCCTTATCTTTCATGCCCGGTAATATTCGGCTTACTTCATTGTCGTGGTAATATTCCAAAATTCTACCTTTTACATCGTTTGATAATGGATTACCCTTAATAGGATCTGGGTAAGTATAATGTCCTTTGGTAGCAACTAGTTGTGTCACTTACCTGCTTGTGTAACTGCTTACTCCAAATTCTTCTTCTATACGCTTTTGACTCTAACTAGCTGGCAATGTGGTTAGCAAGTAATTCTTTGAATTTGTTTTGTTTCCTTTTTGAATGCTTCTTTTAAAGTGGAAATCCAGGAATCCACTGAAACAACTCAAAATTGAAGATACCCGCTGAATTTTTTCCTCTCCATATGTTCTTTGAATTTGTTTTGTTTCCTTTTTGAATGCTTCTTTTAAAGTGGAAATCCAGGAATCCACTGAAACAACTCAAAATTGAAGATACCCGCTGAATTTTTTCCTCTCCATATGTTTTGCTTCTTAATTTTCTTTTATTTTCTTTTATACTACTTTCATAGGTCTCAAAAGTTTTATATTTAAAAAATTCCGAAAACAGATAAGTTTCAGTATGGAAGGATAAAAAATTTTGAGTTTAAATGACTGTACCTCAAAATTTTTAGTGCCCAGCTGAATTTTTCATAGAATAAAGTGTTATTATTTAAAAGTGATTTTACGGTAATTTGGAAAATTTAGAAATATTACTTTTTTGTTATGGAGGTAACAAAAAATATAGATTCAAAGAATCACTAAACTTTTAAAATTAAAAATTATTAAAAACTAATAATTTCATGATTTTCTATATTCTTCTAGCTTTGAAAACCTGTTAAGAAACCCAAAATCAGCCAAGCAGTTCCGAAAATATGATCAAAAACGTAATACATGTACCCAAAACTGCTTGAAAATGTGAAAACTTTAAGAGAGTGTAACTCGAGAGCGAGAGAGAGGAAAAAAAAATTTTTTTCTATAATTTTTTTTACTTATAAATCGAATAAATATAGCTCGAACAATTTTTGAGACATCGACTCCCAAAATCCCATTTTTATGTACGATTTCATATAGAATGATATATATATATATATATATATATATATATATATATATATATATATATATATCACTCCCACAAAAATCCTATAGAGCAGAATCTAATAATTATAACATCCAAGACTACGAGCCATCTACGAAAAGTGATTAGGAAGCTCATTCGAATCCGCAACATCTTAATTGTAAAGAAAAAACGGCTACCCTAAAATTATGTTTTTAATATGAAGAACTGTTTCTTAGGTTAGAAGCTCGCTTAACGTTAGTAATGACGTGAAAGTCGAAATAAATCTGACAGATAATAAACCCGTGTTCACGAAAAGCTATCGATACTCTCACATTCATATAAGCAAGTGGTTAAAAATTGATAAAATGTTATAAGAAGGAATTAAGCTTTTCTCCTTGGTAGTCTCCGATTTGGATCATGCCTAAGAAGGTCATAGGCTATCGTAAATCGAATGAAAAAACTACCAAAGATCGGTGTCCCAACCCAAATATCACCGATATTAACGATAAGCTAGGAAAATGTCTGTGTTTCTCCACAATAGATCTTGTTTCAGGATTCCATTAGATCGATGTAAGGAAAGAGGATATTCCGAAAACAGAATTTTCAGTCCATCATGTGGGTATTATGAATACATAAGAATACCAATATTCTAGACGATTTACAGGGAAATCTATGCCATATGGACGACATAATTGTCTTATCTATATTTCTCCAAAGGTCATTAAGGTCATCTTCTTATAAGTAATGGTGTAAAGCCGAACCCCGATAATATCAAAGCGATTAAAGAATTTCACGTCCCAAAAACGAAGAAATAAATAAGAGGTTTTTTTGGTTTATTCGGCTATTATCGGAAGTTTAAAAAAAAATCCTCCGACAACACCTAGTTCATAACAGTCAATTCATGATGCATACCATGTTTCGAATATTGCAAAGAACTATTGTGGAATGAGCCTATCTTTTAAATCTAGACTTCATCATCAATATCCAGACTTTTTCAAAGAATACGATTTTACAACCGACGCGAGAAACATAGCCTTTCGGAACAGTTCTTTCGCAAGGACAAACTCATTTGTAAGAAAAAACCATTTCGAAAAAACCACATGGAAAAGGATCTCCTAGCCATAGTTTGGTCTAAAAAATACGAACACAGGTAACAAAACACCAAGCTACTGGAGGATTATGTGTGATGCCTATATTGAAAAATTAGGAAATCCATAAAAAAACTATTTGATAAGAACACATATTCTCCTAACCAGCTTGCTAGACTCTGAAGAACAACAAGAATTAATTATGAAAATCATAAAGGAAATCATAATCGCCGTATAACGGAAAATCCGAATAAGTTTATAAGAAGGACGCATTATTTTCCGCACCTGTAAAGCGTCTTAACTTTTATTAATGATTCCACGATATGCCTACATACCAGATACGACCGTAATCCACTCAAATTAGAATACGAGGAACACCAGAACAAATTTTGAAATTTTTGAACCAAGAAATGTGTCCAGCTATACTTATCAGTATTCTGCCTGTATTATTACATTATTGAGCATGTGATAAAAAACAGATGGTAGGATATCGTTAATGCATTCATGGTCCAAATACTGCTAATTTAAACTTAATTCTACGTTTTGATATAGGGAGGCTACTATAGTTATGTTAATGGATATTAACAAAGATTTTGATTACGTTAACCATTCTTGTAAGCTCGTGGCTTTATATTTGGATGATCGTACCATAATATAAATACACATAGTACTACCATGGTATGTTAGCCCACTGACGTACTAGATGTCGCTACTGGTATCGTTTTAAAATAATCAAAATATTTGTATATGTATAATCGCCTAAATGTCATATATTTATTCTAAATTTTGACGATATTCTATTGACCAGATATTCTATCTGGTACATCAATGGTAAACTGTTTTTGTCTTATGATGGTAGTACTATAGTATGCATACACTATGATCATTCACAGGAAGTTGATATTAATGCAGTGTCTTCAATCTACTAAGATTAACAGTCTAGTGTGGTATGGCATAATTGTCTCATTTTTATTCGAAAACGTTGCTGGAAATGCCGTTACCGTCAATGACGACCATTACAGAAGGCATGCTAACTAACATTTTATGGCCTCAAATCGACGGTATGAATGTGGGTGACTTTTGGTTTCAAAAAGATGGTGCCACATGCCGTGTCAATTGACATGCACAGAGCTGCGATTTGACGCCATTGGGATATTTTTCTATGGGATATTATTAAAGACATAGATGTAATCCGGATAATCCAGAGACAATTTCAGCTTTAAACGAGACTTCAACCTTGACCATAAACAAAAGGTCCAAAAAATGTTGATGCATTTACTCATTTTATAAAATCATTCTTTTAAATGGGCCATACACATTATCTATATATGCTAGGAGTTGGCCAATTGGTTTTTTTACTTCTTGCCTCATGACGTATGGATCCAAGTAAGACTTATAGACATAGTATAGACAGGTTCTGTATTCTTATTTCTGTAGTGATTGCTTCCGTATATAGTGTTCACAGGTTCGAATAGTGCATGAAATGTTGATACGATGACTTGGAATTTTTGTTTAGTTTCTGGGAAGTGTACGGCTGAAGAAATAAGAACTTTTAATAAGAGCTTTCTTGCAAAACAAAAACAAAAAGTTGGCTGGAATATATATCATAAGGGACTTATGAAGTGAAAAATACAACATTAAAGGTAAGTAACGATGGCAAATATGAATGGAAAGATTTGCAATAAGTGAATTCCAACAAAGATAGGTAAACAACTCAGGATAAATGGAAAAAGATTAAAGTAGTTCCTAGGCCCTACCATTGAAAGGCATCGTGATCAGAATGATCAGATCAATGAAAGAAAAAAATTTGCTGCCACAAAAATCTTTCAAATTTTTGCAAGAAACCATTCTGCTAATGAATGTGGTGAAAATTGTTTTAAACGGCGGTAGCATATAGCCAACTTGTTTTAGCTTACACTCCTGGGGATAAACCCAGTCGACAAGCACAATTTAAACCAGAAAATATCACAGTTACTCTCAATCTTTTTAATTTTTTAGTCAGCTTTTCGTTCATTATGCAACAATTTTGTGCTATGTATCGTAGGCTCAGATTGTCCAAACATATTTGACGCTAATTTCATGCAAACCATAATACTAAAGACCACAAAATACCACCTAAATCTTCTGCAAGAGGGGCCTTTATAGTCATGATCTCTGGAATAAACGCAACAACGCGTTATCTCCATATTTAAGCCATTAAGTATTATGTGAAATATTCAATCAATGAGGGATGCTATCTACCACTGAACTTAACGGGAAAGGGTCCAAAGAATTTTTATTTACCACTGGGGAATACGAGCTGTAAAACTCCCGGATTAACATGCATAAATACTATTAAGAAAATAACAATTATCGCTAAGATATTCACAATAATAAAATGTCAGCAGAAACCACGCAGAAAACCCATATTTTGTTCCACGTCAGATAACAATAGAAGAATCAAAATGATTATGTAATTGTCGGTCAAGAGACATGGAATGTTGTGTCGTTTACCGGTTATTGAATGCTGTAATGGGAAAGGATAGTGCCTTGCTTTAGTTCCGATCGAAGAAACACTAGACATTATGTCGGGTGTACAGGTATTTTTTCAATTTGTTCTACAAAGTGGCTATTGGCCAAACAAAGTTACCAAAGTTATGCAATAGCAAGGGTTTACAAACATAAATGATCTATCGGTAATTTCTAACACTCCTTAGACTCGTGGTCACATACGCTTCAATAGTGTGGTGGCCTAAAGAAAAGGCAACGCAAACATTACTATATGTGAGGTTTAACGTTTGGTCTTGCCTCGGTATTACGGGAGCAACGAGTGCATGCCCGACTACTGCAATGGAGATGCTTGTAAGGCTGCCTCCATTGTACCTGCATGTAAAAAGGAAGCTGCAATTGTGGCCTTTAGGATGCAGGAAGAATAAAACCAGGCGATAAGGTTGGTCACTTGAAAATCCTTCGGGAGTTTCCGGTAAACCATTCCATTAGAATGCCTTATTCCGACAGTATGCCAGCCAAACTGGATTTCGATAAACCCTTCTGTGTTTTTTTTCGGATAGGAACAGTAGGAGGACAGGGGGACTAGCTTTTGAAAGAGGGTTCATGGTATGGTATACATACGGTTCAAAAATAGAAGACGGAGCAGGAGTAGGAATATTCGGGAGTGGAATTAATACTACTGTTTTCTAAGCAGAAATATACGCCATAGAACTTTATGCCAGGATAGGAATAGAAAAGGATCTAAATATCACTAAGGTCTTTATTGTATCGGACAATCAAGCGGTTTTCAAGGCTCTTAGGTCCCACACCATTGAATAAAAATTGGTGTGGGATTGTCTTAACACAGTTAAAAAACTGGCGACCACAAATAAGGTAACACTTTTGTGGGTGCCAGGACATACTGGAATCGAGGGAAACAAGGCTGCCGATGGCCTTGCCCAAGTGGGTTCAATTTCTTCATTTATTAGGCCAGAGCCCTTCTGCGGTGTCACTAAGGCACCCCTTAGAATAGTGACGAAATGCTGGGAGGACATTGAAAGGTCCCGTTTTTGGCGCAGAATTCCAGAACTACGACAGGCTAAGAGATTTATTTCATCTTTATTAAACCTAGTTAAAGAGCTCCTCGGACTTGGGAAATTTAAGTTGAGGTTACTAACTGGCTTCCTGACAGGCCATGTTCCTCTTAAGAATCTGGGTCCTAAGTGCGATGGATGCATGCCGCTTCTGTAATATGGAAGTGGAATCAGCGGAACATGTCCTGGGCCAATGCGCAGCGATTTTCCGCCAAAGACTGTTACATTTAGATGGGAGAATAATGAGGCCAGACCAAATGATTCATGTACCGTCCAGAGATATTGTCGCGTTTATAAAGAGCCTGAATATTGACTAGACGGTTGATTAATAAGGTCTTAAGCATAAAAGATCTTTAAGGTCGCGGTGCTAGTGACTAAAATGCCCACATGGCCCAAAAAATATCCAATACCAAATAATCGAGGATTTAAAGAGCGGCCAATAGTTTGCGCAACCGAACCCTAGCGGCAAGAAACAAAGCGACTACGTTGATTTCCGAAGAAAAAAGGGTTAACAGTTCTTATAAAAAACAATTGCATATTGCAAATAATAAAAACCGAGCAATTGGCACGTTGGTTAAAGTTGCAGGGTTTGGGTCGAGAGGTACTGGGCTTGATTTCCAATGGGGGAAAGACGCAAAAGGGATTTTTCTTCGCTTGATTGCGATTAGTGATGATGAGAACAAATCATTGGTCATTTCATTTATGATAATGAGAAACTTGGTGCAAAATTAGGCCTCATGCGAATAGAAAAAAGACAAGATATGTGGCTATCGGCAAAGACAGCTAGAGAAGGCGTAAAATCTACTTGAATTTTTTTGGTTATCGTGAACACGCCGTTGTGCCAGCATTGGCCTGTAAAACCTGATATTATTATTATAGTAAACATAATTATAGTTTAGTCATAGCCGGAGGCAATGATCGATATTTCATATTAAAAATATAAAAACTAAGAAGAAGAAGAAAAACAAAAAACAAAACTCCTTGAAGAACGTTTTTTTTAATGTGTTAAACCGTTAATACATAATAATCGTATATTAGCGATCTAGATCGCTTAATAAGATCAATCGTATTTAAACCGCATATATCATCATCATTTTGCGTGTGTAATTTGATAATCATCATCTATATTCTATACGATTATAGCATTGTGCCGTAAATAGTGTGCAGCTTACATAAGTAAAATATGATCTTGACTATTGAAGGCTATGCACATACAGAGGCAATGAAAGAAAATTCAAATACTTCGGTTACATTTATTTCTGAGTATAGAAGATTGATATGCGTGAATTTCTCTGGTCGGTTTTAACTGGTTGCCATGCGAATCGATAAAAGTCAACCAATTACTGGCATGAAAAATGGTTTGGTTAATGGAATTTGCTCCGATTATAGTTGTGGCAACCAAAGCCGTGGTGTGTAAGCGTTTGACAGTTTTCTTATCTGACTGATTTTATTCTTTACTTAGCTTGTAGGTCGATTCATTTGAAGGATATGTTTTACCTTAGTTAGTTCTTTCATAGTTTTCTGGCAAAATGTTCATAGTTTGTGCCTCGGCAGATACAAAAGTTCGACGATTTTCATGCCGGTATTTGGAAGGTTAAATCGGAATTCTTTTTGTTTGGACAATTTTCAATTTTAAATTTGTGAACCAAATTTGTCTCCAAGTAGTTGTAACATAATTTCAAATTATTTTTCTTTTGACTGATTTTCTTAAGGAACAATAAATAGATAGGCAGAGATAAGGCAGTCAAATGCGTCTAGTTTTTTCAGTGACTGCATCATTCGTGATGTTGTTGCTCACCAATTTTTTCGATTGATGATATTTCTAAAAATAACTGAGTTACTGCGTTAATGTTTTCGTGGAATTTAGAAGCGACCCGACTACGTTTGTTCTTTAAATTATAGGTGATCGTAAATGGTAATCAAAATGTAAAGAGAGAAATACGTCTTGATTCTTGATAATTTTTAAATTTTTTTAGACGTTCCAAAAAGAAATAAACTTATAGCAGTTAAGGTCAGTTTTACGATCCTTACAACGGAAGTTCCTTACCTTGTTCCTTACCAAACAAATAAAATATAACAACATTCAATCTATTTGCAATCGACTGTGTAAACCAATGTTAAAACATAATCTAGAATTAGAACCATGTTAAACGAGGACTTTATAGTAAAATATAAAAAAAATTCTATTACTCATCACAAATACGTAAGAAACTTGTTTTTCTGCTATTTACGTCTAACTCTAAAATATGTGCACCTACTTTGGCATCGTAAGCATTCTCCACCATATTAGTGATGATGATATTTGCATTACGTTTATATATAGTCATACCTCGTTATGTTGGACACTGAAGGACTGTAAAACATTGCATAGTTAACAAAGTGTCAAAAATATCAATTTGCATGAATCGATATTCCTGATCTTATAAATTTCTGCATAACTAATCGCAAGTAATTAAATTAATTCTGTTCCTAAATGAATGCTTTGAAGTCCTAAATGAATGCATTCATTGCGACAAAATTAGCATAGTAATGCATAGTAAAAAGAAAATAAGGGAGTTCAAAATTTTTGTCTTTTAGAATTAAATATTTTAAAATATTTTCCAATAATTCGACACCGAAAATACTAAATTTTAATTTCTAATCGTAAAACGATTGTTATTAATAATAATTGTATCAAAACATTCTACAATTTACATATATTTTGATATTTACATGCATTAAGTCAAAAGTCATGTTTTTTAATTAAATTACAATAGTCATCTTTGTCTAAATGTTCTGAGTTTGCTGAAACAAAACGATATAACGTAGTTTGCAATCATAATATTGTTGAACGATTCCCGTGTTTATTTGTAAATAGAAAATAGGCGATCCTTGCGGAAGTAGAAACAAATATGAATAGCAGAGATCCAAACCATTAAAATTTTATTCACCATATTCTTATAGATGCACTCATCGAAATACATAATTAATATTTATACTAATAATTTATGGTTCTTGCAGCATGGAAACCTACGTCAGACTAAATTATTTAGTTCGCATACATTTATGTAGATTCGTTCTTTTAATATTAAAACTGGCCAAGTGAGGAAGTTTGTATTTAGATCTGAACAGAAGATGCGAAGGGTAATATTCGTCGCTCTAGGTTGGTTTAAATGCATATATGGATGCTCTGCATATTCCAGGAGTTTACAAAATTTAAAAAAAAGTTTTAATATAATAGAGTGCGAAGATGTGATATATCCGCTGTTAACGTAACTTAACTTCTATCACTAAATCTATGTCACCAACATGTAAACCCACCTTAAGTTTAAAAATGACATGTCTTTGAATAAAACGTCGAGTTCATTCTTATTCATATATTAGCCTATGGCACATCGTCATTATTTTTTTCTCCTTCTTGCAAGTATTTTATCGCAAAAACATCCGTTTTAATCAAGAGGTTATGGGCCCAGTTTTGTGTTCATCGTATAAAGAATACCACGATCAACAAGAAATATATATAATTTTCGAGTAATTTCATCAATCAACAATTTTT
This sequence comes from Tipula confusa, assembly GCA_963556175.1. NCBI lineage: Eukaryota > Metazoa > Arthropoda > Insecta > Diptera > Tipulidae > Tipula > Tipula confusa. The sequence continues at coordinate 100,214,088 of OY744475.1, forward strand.
TTTGACTCGATATTTCATAACCTAAAACCTCATGGCTGATTCAATAAAAGTGTAAATTATCAAACTAAACGATGGAAATTACCAGGTGTGGAGATACAAAATCGAGCTATTACTTAGCAAGGTAGATTTGTGGTCAGTAATTACCGAGAACGCACCAGTAGATGCAACTCAATTAGCCGCATGGAACAAAAGTGATGGCAAAGCGCATGCACATATCGGGTTTTTCATAGAGGCAACCAAATTATTCGCATAAGGACTAAAAGGACGGCTAAATCAATGTGGAAACCGTTACAGGATTACCATCAAAAATCAACTTTATCGAACAAAGTACGCCTTTTAAGACGGTTATGTCGGATGAGGCTACCTGAACGTGATAATATGCACTTAATAATAACCACTTTGGGCGAACTTTGGGTGGCGACCTTTGCAGTTTTATTGTAACTATCAAATTTATCGGAAAGTTACAGCGTTTTTATAACGGCTCTCGAATCTCGAACTGATGATGGCCTAACGAAGAGTATGGTATAAAAAACAAAATGCTGGAAGAGTATAGACGCCGAATGGATATCGAAAAATGCAACTGCTAACAGTGAAAAAGCGCTTAAGCCAGGCACAAGCTCTGAAAAGTTGGAAACATATTGTTTTTTCTGCAAGAAAAAGGGTCACGTCAAAAGCGATTGTTGTAAATTTGCAGCATGGAAAAAGAAGAAGGGAGCAGGAAACCAAAGCCAGACCCAAGCAAACACAGTTCAAAATAAAAGTGACATAAAAGAAGCGTACGTTTGTTTAATCGACAATCATCAAAATAAAGTCAATATACCTGAATGGTGTGTGGATTCAGGTGAATCGGCACACATGAGCACTTCACTTATTTGAACCAATCTACGAAAAATTTAGTTACATGAGCGGATGGAAGAAATCTATCAATCAAAAGAACTGGCATAATCGAATTCATGGATCCAGTCAACAAATCAGATTGTGTGATGTGCCAGGACTTAAGTGTAATCTACTGTCAGTTAGCAAGCTGGCTAAAAGCGGTTGCACCGTCATATTTAAAGGTGAAAAATGTGAAATCTACAAGAACGGGAAAAAGTTATTTGTTCTAAAATCGACCAATGACGCCGACAAAATGAATCATCAAGCACTCAACGTAATTCAACCAGGAACTTAATTGATATCAAGAAAATTGTGGAATCCGCAATGAATATGAATATAAAGAATTGTGATCACAGAAACACGTGTGAAATTTGTCTGCAGTGTAAGAAACACAGAGATCCGTTTCCACAACAATCGTACACTAAGTCAGCGGGTAAATTGGACCTAATACACACCGACGTTTGCGGACCGTTACAAATACCAACACCAAGAGGTATGCATATATCCTTACTCTTATTGATGATTGTTCAAAATATTCCTACATATATCCAATGTTTGCATAAACAGTATTGGGGCGAAGTAGTGACTACAGCCATTCTTATCATCAATCGTCTACCAACTAAAACAGTTAAATCTACTCCATATGAGCTCTGGCACAGAAAATTACCGGATTTATATTATTTACATATTTTTTGAGCACCTGTATATGCACATATCCCGGAAGAACAATGCAAGAAGTTGAACGACACAGCAGAGAAATTATTCTTTGTGGGATACGCGCTGGGTACGAAAGGCTATCGACTTTCGGATGTTGACACTCACAAAGTGAAGATTTGTCGTGATGTTAAGTTTATAGAAACCGAAGAAGATGATCGACCGATCAATTCAACGAGAGAGTACCTCAAATCGAAGGTAATACAGTTCCAGAAGGGGAAGAGGAACAACATGAGCGTCGTTTTGCAAGATCAAACAAGGGTATGCGACCGAAACAGTTAATTATGGAAATAAACAAGGCAACAGCAGTAATAACTTTAGATCCTGCTACATATGAAGAAGCCATAAATGGTCCAAATTCTGAAAACTGGAAAAAGGCTATGAAAGAAGAGATGGATTCACTTCATAATTTTGGAACTTGGAAGATAGTGAAATTACCACCAGGAGAAAATGCAATTGGTTCCAAATAGGTGTATAAAACGAAAACCGATCACGAAGGTAACATCGTTCATTTTAAAGTCCGTTTGGTAGCAGAAGGTTTCTCACAAAAATTTGGCCGAGACTACGACGAAGTTTTTGCACCTGTAGCGAGCCCAACAACATTGAAGATTCTTCTAACAGTAGCAGGGAAAAGGAAGATGCAATTCAAACATTTTGACATTTAAACTGCATACCTAAACGGAGATCTAACATACAATTTCTATAAGAAACAGCCAAAAGGATTTGCACTCAAGTATGTAAGGTTATTAAGAATCTCTATGGCCTCAAACAAGGTGTAAGAGAATGGAATACGAAGTTCGACACTGTTATGAAAAAAACCGCTACATACTAAGCAATGATGATCTATGTTTATACAAAAAAAAATCGAACGACACGTTGTATATATATATCCAACTACGTCGACGATATTGTTGAAGCCTCAACAAACATCAAGCTAATTGAAGATTTTGAAACATTAATGAACAATAGTTTTACCATCAAAAAAGAAATTTGCAATTTTATCTTGGTATCCATTTCAACAGAGACGTTAAAAGCATTTTTTTTATCTAAATCAAGAGAAATGACGCAAAGTACGTGAATTCAATCTGGAGGATGCCCGAGACTCGTATGTACCGATACATGTCGGGTATTTAAGCCAGATGATGATCCAGGAACCGTTTGAGTCACATGAAATCTATCGAAGTGCAATTGGATCTTTTCTCTATCTATCTACTAACACAAGGCCCGACATTTCGATTGCAACGTCAATTTTAGCAAGATGTGTGAGTGACCCAAAGCGATGCGACTGGAACGAGGTAAAGCGAGTTTGCAGATATTTAAAAGGCACAAAGTTCCTAAAGCTGAAAATGGGAAACGAAGAAAACATTCTAAGTCTCAAATTCTACGTTTAACCTGACTGGGCAGGAGACCATATCGACAGGAAATACAGTTCCGGCTATTGTTTTATTTTCAATGGCGCTTTGATCTCGTGGGTAAGTCGAAAACAAGTATCTGTCTCTTTGTCTTCGACAGAAGCCGAATTTATCGCATTTGCCGAAACTGTACGTGATCTAATCTGGATAGAGCGCAACAATCAAGTGTGCCATCAGCGTGTGAAACATATCGACATCAAATACAAATTCGTACATGACTACGAAATTTCAACTAAGATTGTAGCCGTTTATTGTCCGACTGACAACATGATTGCAGATATGCTGTCAAAACCGCTAGATGGACCAAAGTTGGAAAAACATGCAAGAGCAATGGATTTAAATTAAAAAATAACTACATGTTGAGAAGAAATGTTAGTTTGAGCAACATTTAGTTATAATGAATTCAAGTATATTTTTATTATCCGGTATTAACGTAAGTAACTTAACTTCTTTCACTAAATCTGTGTCACCAACATGTAAGCCCACCTTAAGTCTAAAAATGACATATCTTTGAATAAAACGTCAAGTTCATTCTTGTTCACATATTAGCCCATGGCGCATCGCATAATATAAATACACATAATACTACCATGGTATGTTAGCCCATTGACGTGCTAGGTGTCGCTACTGGTATCGTGTTAAAATAATCAAAATATTATATATGAATAATCGCCTAAATGTCGTATATTTATACTAAATGTTGACGATATTCTATCGACCCGACATCTGGAACATCAATGGGTAAACTGTTTTTTTTTCTTATGATGGTAGTACTATATATGTATTTATACTATGCGCATCGTCATGACTATTTTCTCTTTCTTGAAAACCGTACATTAAATGAAAAGAAATACATTTTCAATATCAGAACTCTTGTCTCTCAAATAATTTGAAAGAAAACTCTTAAAATTGAATTGGCTCTAAATATATAACCAATACTGAGTGTGTTGAGATGATAGACATTCAGGAGAAGAGTTATTTCAATGGTTTGAATATGATGTTTATAGAATTTACAATTCTATGAAAATATCTAGGAAGAATTCTGCTTTGATAAGAAGATCAACTTAACTAGGTTTATAAAACTCTGAATTGGCTAGTTTGAATTGCCATATTTAATTGGTAATTGAAAAATGTTTATTTTAGGTGATCTGTTTTGGTGGAAATTTACAAATTAAAGTTCCAAAATTTCATAATAAAATAATTTGCTGTTAGATATCACTTCACTTTGTGCAAGCTTTTTCATTTTTCCGCTAGATGGCGAAACATAATTTTTTATTTTCGAATTTGAGGTGAAGGATTACTTAAGTCCATTTATAATTCTCACTCTTTACAGCCATATTGTTTTTCTATTTGTAATGAGTTTTGGTTACCACGGATGAGGACCAAATTAACGTATAAATTAATTGACCGATTGTCACATTATGATGCTTTAAATTTGCCAAGATAACATTGAAATAAGGAGCCTTCAGATCAGATGAAACATCCACGGACTTATTATCTGTCGGGTCGGAAATTGTTGGAATTGACGCATCGTAGGAAACGTAAAAGTATTTTCAGTTTCTTCAGAAGATTGTCAATCAGACTGAGTAACGTCATTATTTATTTGTATTCCAGTGTTATTAGTTAAACTGAACGCTTTTAGATGTGTCATAGTCATTAAAAAAAAAATCAAAAATAAATTTAGAGGTTGTACTGTATTAGTGTAATAATGATGCAGCTTTTTATAATGTACATACGAGTAACAATAAAACCGTTTAAGGAAGTTTGCAAAATACATTAAAATGCTAACATTTTCAAAGTCATGTCACATTTTGTCATTACTATATAATACTCGTACTACCTCTCTCGCTCGCCCCCAAAAAATTTTATGTATAAACAAACCTTTACATAAATACATAATAATATAATAATGTTTCTCAATTGGATGATTTAATGTCTTGCATTTATATGGCAAAATCTATAGGTCAAGATCAATAATGATGTTGAATATTTTTTTTGCTGTGCGCATGCTTCATGTGGGTTAACTCAATTTCGCTATATGATTTAATTTTTTTGTACACGAATTTTTTTAAAGGTTATAATTTATGTAATTGACTTTATATATATTTATTTCTTGGAAATGTGTGAAAGTGAAATACAGCATATATAATATTATACCACCTTGCTAATTAGAATAACTATTTAACCTTACCGCACACGGTATCAATATATAAAATACTATCAGACATATAATCAATCTTTGTACAGTCGTAATAAATGTTCGTTACAAAATATCAACATTTGGTACGTTTCTTAATGTGTCTTATTATTTCCTCAACTCTAAATATAATGAAATGAATTCAACCGGCAAATATATAAACATTCAAGGTAGACATTATAGTCCAATGTCATTATTTTCTTTTAATTTTTTTTTCAAAGATTAAATAACAAATAATAATAAATAGTATTCGACACAATTTAAAGCTATTGGCAAAAAATAAAAAAACAACAACAATATAACAAGTTTTTATTGTGCTTTTTGTGTAATGTAAAAGCTGCAAAATACTTTGCTCATATTCTGACACTCGTATATATATTTTACTACCGGGTGAATAACTCTTATTAACACCAATAAAAATGTATTCACCTTTTTGTATTATAATATATAGAAATCGAAAGTATATTTGACGATCACGATGATGATGATGATTATGATGAAGAACTTGATAGCTAAATCTTTATAAAAACATCATTACTTGGACGCGCGCTTTCAATATGTATAATACAATAGCATTCTGATGATGACGGTGGTGAGAAGGAATTATAATTATGACATTCACCTGTATAAAAAACTTAAAGACTTTATAAATTTACGTAAGGTACATGTGTAACTTGTAAAGCACAGTCTTCATTCCATCAGTGGTCATATAATTTTTATCGATCTAATTATTTTGAATTTTTTTTATAGTACAGTTGTAAAGATCGTTCAATAAGTCCTGAGACGAACCCATAGATAGCGTAACGTAGCAACCTTCAAAGGACATTTGTGAAAATTTCCAGATAATCGAACCTTGCATACTGAGTTACAGAGGTTTAAGTGGCGCTACTTTTGCAATTTTGATAACAATGAAAAAAATGAGTATCATATGAGAAATTGGGCTTCGGATTCACTGCCAGATCTGGATTTGGGTCTAATGATGACGTCATCGCTGCAATTGAGGATTATTTTGAACAAAATATAAATCGTTCTACACACATGGTATAGAACTGTTACTAGTAGTTAAAGCTGCGGTGTTTTGAATCGAGAGGTACCGGGTTCGAATCCCAACAATGAAAAAGGGATTTTTCATCACTTGATTTCGATGAACACAACTATGATCCCCTGTTGGAGTGCAGAATCCATGGGCCGAACAACCATCCATATCAGGCTTGAAATGTTATTTTCACTGTTGCCATTTAGTTCAACCATACAGACATCGTCTGCATTTGCCAGGAACTGGTAGGCCCTTATTTTTAAAATACGATTCAAAAGGATTTTTTCTTGTCTCCATTTTAGGAGACAGAAATCACAATAACTTAAAATAAACTGACTGACCAATGCAGGCAAAGTTCTCTTTGAGGTTTCTCTTTCCCTCTGCAGGCTCGTGTGAATTTCTTTATTGAATGGGCTCTCATCTTTTTAGATTGTATGGGCAACTACTAAGTACCGATGTTAACACGGAGGTTTCCAACCTACTGCCAAATGGCACCAATAGTAACTGTAGTTTAGGCACATAAAGCTGTCGGTATAAGCGGACATCATATTCTCTTGTGTAACAGCGCCGCTGAGCTATTTCCCCCGTAAAAACAATGTAGTGTGCCACATAGTGACTATAGGCCACATCTACCGTAGTCCAAACCCAGAAGATTGGATCCGATCAGAATTCTATTACATTATGGCCATATCATCTATTACATTATACACCCACAACTGGGTGTATAATGTAATAGATGATATGGCTTACCCATATCATCATGCCCTTTATACAGTTGGTAACAAAGAAAACCAAGGCTGCTACGTCAGAGCGTATCATTTAATCTCAGTCGTACCGGATGTTTATAAGACGCCACTTTATCATGAAAGATTTCAACTTTCTGTTCGTTTATATTTCTGTGTTCAATAGGTGGGCATCAACAGTTGGAAACGCATTTTGGTACTAGCTCTCTAAGCTTTTTCAGCCACAAAATTACCCCAAAATGGTATTCTGCCGTCACAGGAGGAATTAATGTAATTGAGGAGTTTCGGGCTCCTTAATCAATTAGGCAGATTGAGCAATTTATCGGAATGATAAAATATCACAGTTTTGGTAGCAGATGGATACGTTCAATACACGTTGAATTACTATATGGCTATATGATTCTCCCTGTATCTGGATATGGCGAATTCACCCACTCATATCTCGCAAAGTACTACGTCAGCTTAAATAATTTGTATTAGTTAAAATTAATTGCGCTTTATTCACCAATAAATTTATTCCTCTTGTACTTGTTGATCAGATTAAAATAATATCAAACATTGAAACCTCTTAATTACAACTCTCGGCCAACTTTTAAACCACACCACCAAACGTCAAAAAATCCAACAAAATATTTCGAAACAAAAGGCCAAAATCCAACCAATTGTTTCGAACTATAAATAACTATACTATTCAATAATAGATGGCAATAAGTTACCATAGAAACACTCAAACATTGTCGATAATGCAGAACATGGTTTGACGCAATTTATAAATAATTCAAATGTTAAACAGTAATAATCATCTGATGAATGCTATTGTTGGGTAAGTTAACGGGTTTCTTCCTTAATTATATAATTATATTCAAAATTAATTAATAATATTATATAAATTCAATTTCAAGCAATAAGAATAATAAACTATGGAATAAATGATACGTTGAAATGCAATTTATTCCCACATTGACGTTTTTGTTTATGCTATTATGGCTTTCGTGGAGTCACAGCTACTGGAACAATCACCACAGTTTTATGTCTAGGATAGCGACAACTTATTTAATTATTTAAATACATTAATGAAAATGTACTTATTACTCAGCAGGTCTCTTGCAACACATTGGTAATGATATTGATATTATACTGTCTTACTTTCTGCCAGAAATTTAACATTTAATTCGCTGTTAATCAGTTGACTTTGGTCCCTAAGAAGTTATCTCTAATTTAGTTTGATTTTAGATCCAATTTTATAGGTCGATTCATTATTAGTTGATATTCATTTTTCTTGAGTGGTTCTCTGATCCATTAAAAAAACTGCATCAGTAGTTCAAATCATTCAGCAACTAACGGGGAATATCGTTGTCTAGTCCTTAACTTAGACATACATAAAACAACCAACAAATGGCCACATCTGCAACCTTTTAACTTGCAAATCCTTGTAATGTAGATTTGTAAATTGTAAGAGTTACAAGTGCCAAGGCATTGATTTTATAAATTACTACTATACTCCTTGATTATAAACATTGCTCAAGAAACTGAATTTGGTTGGATCATAATGTGATGTACCGGATATATCATACTAAAATGTCAAGTATATCAATGGTGACTACTAAAACTAATCGTCCAGGAATAATTGTAGTTCAAAAGCAGAAACATATATTTTCTAAAGCCACCAATCAACGTTCTAACCAATAATCTCTTCTTTTTGTGTACCAATTTTTTACGAGTAATACATTTCGTATAAGTCGTTTTACCAGAAGATCTGATCGACCTTTACAGCGGCTGCAGGTCCCAAATTGTAACCAAATAGGACAGACCACCTTCCAAACTATCAATGAATCTTTTTATAGACAAAAGCCTATATATGTATTATAAATAAAAATCGCAAATATATCGGTTGCGATCACTAGACCGATCGGTCATATAGTAATTTTTAAGATCAACCAACGTTATTTTTATGGATTATTTAAAAAAATTAAAATCGTCGATCGATTATCGGATATGATCATGTAATCTACTAAATTTGACCGTCGTCGCCTTGCGATCACAAAATTATTAACAAATTTAATTCCAGTTTTAGTTTTAAAATCATATTAATCATTATGCCATCTTCAAATTTATAATCGACACGACTATATGTATTATACCAGCGCACAAGTACATAGCGGCATCGCGATTACCAAATCATCGCCGCCGTTTTTAATATTTCGTTTTCAAACAACTTTTACTCGATTTTCATTTTTATGTTTAAATTTTTTATTTTTTTATTTTTTATTTTTTTTTATAATACGGAAGTGTTTCGATATTGTGCAGATCCGAAAACTCCGCGTAAATTTAATTAGATTAGATAGGCGAATCACATACTATAGTTGATATAATTTAACCGCGCGCGATCATGTAAAAACTTACACACACACACACCGATCAAAATGTCAGAATATTAGATTGGTTTTGGAAAGTCTTGCGTTCACTGTATCGATTGATTTATGTTAATTTTTATCAGTATAAAGTTAATATCTTGATAATTAATTAAGAAAACATAAATTTATAATTTGCATCCGATGTCGAAAAGAAAGAGAGAGAGAGAGAAAGATAATTAAAAAAAATCAAAGCGATCAAATTATTTTGTTCGATTTCAACTGTTTTAAAAGCGCATAGTGTTGGTAGTTTTCAGCTCAAGGCTGCTTTAATTTTTGTGTATGTGTGTAGGTGTTTGATAAAAAATGATTATGGATTATCCATATACAAACGACTAAGCTAAATCCAAATAGATTAACAAGATTAATATTTACGTTAACATTCTAATTTAAATTATGTACTTTCCATTTATTGCGAGTGTGTGTGTGTAGTTTTTTTATAGCCGATCATTTAAAACGCCCTTGAATAAGCCTACATAAATTTCATTTGAACATCTTATTTATGGATTATAAATTTTAGACCAACTTTGCAAAAATTATGTAGATCATGTAGTTTAGGAAATTAGATTCGTTTTATTAGGTGTAGGTTGTGCTTTCAATTTCCAAGCTTAGCTTAAAAAAATAATATATTTGGTTATAAAGCCAAAAATTAGATTAACATGCGAATTTGTAAAAGTATGCGATTTCGTCGACGAAGCTTGATTGCAGATGCTTGTGCCAGCGCATCGCTCTAGTTCGAATCGTTGACCAGATTTTTTGATGTAGACAAATGGGGAAACTGCTAAGAATTAATTTATGAGTTTACAAGTCATTCAACCGGTTAAAAACACGTGATTTTGGATCAAATTTATTAGTATCTTATAAATTTGGTACTAATAGGTTGTCTAAACCATGTGGCTTACTCAATTTGGCAAATAATTGGTTTTACAATTTATTTCATACTAAAGTTTAACTAAACATTTCATGCATTTAGATGCTTATGGCATTAGATTTTATGTAGATGGAAGATTGCATAAGGTTTGGATTTTTAATTATGATCGATTTTATTGATCTATTATATCGATCAGCGAACATTGGATTAGTCTGTTTGATAATTGTGAGCTGGATAGTGCTGTTAATCGATTATATGACATCGGTTCTATGACTCATTGTGTTCACAGCGGTTAGATAAAACATTAGAGTCTGTAGAAAATGGAATAAACAGATTGCGTAAGCCCAATAGAAAAACGCCGAAAAAATAGAATTACATGACTAAGATGGTTGCCGCGATTACTCACAATTGAACAACATCAAAGATTAAGAAACAGTCGAAATTCGATATTTTGGGAAGCCCGACTATTAGTATAAACAGACTAGCGAAGCTTTTGAACATTGCTCGAAAGTGTATTTAGCTAAAAGGATTCTATGTGGAGAAAAACCCAATTTTTTTTGTCAGATCGAGTACTTCTTTGACCACTTTCGTATGTAGAAGTCTCATACATAAAAATAAGTATAAGCAAATTCAGAATTCACCTATAAAGAATTAAAAAAACGTTCATTAAATCATTCAAATAATTAAGAAAGGTCTAGAATATAAGAACTCGGATTATCCTTCAATATATGTCACTGAAAACGAGAGCATTATTTAAAAAGATAAGTATCCAGTCTTAAAATGACACAAATACTCAATGTTGATTAACCGGATTACCGTCTTTGTGTTTGACAAACTCTCCGCAGTCATGAGCTCAGCTACTAACTACTGAGTGTCTGCGGTTGTGCTTCCAAATGGAACCAAAGGACTAACAAACGGAAACGTTGTTGTAACAAAAATTCTTATAAGTTAATATAATATAAGTAAATTAGGTCTCTGTTTATATAAGTAAAGTAATAGCCCCTGTGGTTGGGGACACTCCCATGCCTCGTAAAATAATTTTAAATGAGTATGTTATCATTAGAATGCCACCACAGAGTCCTTAGCTTGTCGTAGAAGGCGACTAATCAAAGATTGGATTGTTGGGCTGACTACCCGCATCCGTAAAAGACAAACGAAAATGTAGATACCACCAAAATTAAACCGCTTATGTTACTGAATACTTAACTTAGGATTGCTACGAGGACATGCAGTCACTTAGAAAACAAGGTGCGTTTGATGGCACCATATCAGTCATGAAAGAGTATCGCTCGGAACTTGTTGCTCTCCAAGAAACTCGATGACCAAAAAGTGGAGACCACACGTGTCCCAAGGCTATACACTGCTTTGCAGCTACTTGTCAATTATTTTTGTTCATGCGCCTACAGATGTAAGCCAAGCCAAAGGTAAAGACTCATTTTACAACAATTTGGATGATCTGATGGGATGATCATACCGGAGCACGATGTCTAAAGTAGTGACTGCTGACTTATTAATGCTAAGGCTGGCAAAAATCGGACTGACTTATGTGAAAACATAGGTTCTTACTCCCAACATGATCTAGCGACAAATAATGGAGAAAGTATGATGTACTTTGTGATCGCGTACGACTTTATTATGGCTAGTACGTCCTTTCCTTATAAAAATGTTCACTTGGAAACATAGACAGATCCTTGTAAAACGTACTGAAGTCAAATTGACCCTGTGTTAATTTCTAAGAGAATGGATCGGTTTATTCCAGATGTGAGATCGTATCTGATCACTGCAAAGCGAAGATTTCAGTTTTCGTAAAAGTCAAGAATCACAGGAAAACTAACCTTATGTTTCAACTGTGAAGGTCTCAGAACCTTGTTAGCAAAAATGATTGATTTGATGAGGAGTGTCGTCTTTATGGCCAGTACCAGAATATACCTTATAAAGAAGCGTAAATACGTTTTACAATTGAACGGAAGAACAAAGTGGTCTTTGCTAAGAAAACCACCAAGCGAATTTCAAAAGCGTGAAAGGTGGAAGGCTAAAATCTTAAGAGTATACAACAACTCAGAAACGAGCACAATTCTCGTAGCTTCTTTAAAGGATACCATACCTTTAGACCTAGGTCTATTGCCATTCGCAACCAGGATCGAAACGTCCGCGTAAACATCGATGCGGTTCTCGACACTTCGAAAGTGACTTCTGCAGACTGCGGGGAGGCACATAGAGGACCTATTTTATGAGGAATCAACTCTGGCCATGCGGGTACGAAAAAGAAACCGTTCTTCTATGGGTTTGATTGCATTAATTCCGAGCTCTTTATATTTGGAAGGAATACTTTGTGGAACTATTTGTTCAACCTTATTCGAATAGTGTGGCAAACCGAAGTTATGCCTGACGAATGAAAAGTGGCCGCGTAATGCTCTATCCTTAAAAAGGAAGAAAGCTTCCAATGCAAATACTATCTTGGCATAGCTCTTCTTTGCATAGCATACATAGATACAAATTTCTGTCCTACGTAATATTGGAGTGGAGAGTACCATATCTGGCAGAGGAAATTGTAGTTGACTATTAAGGAGGATTCAATCTGAATCGGCGAGTCTTTGATCAAGTTTTTTCGATGATTCTTTCTAAATATTTCGAGACATCTCGGGACAGGTGTTTGGATTTCCAAAAGAATTCTAATTCTTTTTTATTTTTTATATAAGTTTTTATAAGTTTTATTTATGACACTAGAAAATCTATCCAAAGAACGAATAGCTCCTTCTGGCCTGAATTCATTAATTTACAATTTTTTTTATAATTCCATTTAAAATTTTACAATTCCAAATTTAATTACAATTAATATTATATTTATATATTAATTTTCACACAGATTCGTTTCACTTAAATGACGTTTATATAACATTCCTTCTAATTTCCATGATTCAACCTCCCTTGATTTCTTTAAAAAATGGTGTTTTCAAGGGAGCACTACACCCCTCAAAGTACTTTTTTCCTTTCACTTGAGATTTTTCCATAAACCCATTCTTCCATTTGCTCCACAGATTCACTTGAAACAATCAAAGTACATCCCTTGCATCCATATACTTATATTCCTTTACATGCTCATTCAAACAACCCCTTTATGCAAGCGTATCGGCTCTTTCATTACCCTTGATCTGCAGGTGCGAGGGTATCCACTAAAGAACCACTCCCACAAGATAGTAGGTACTCAGATAATATATCAACATAAAATTGCCCGGAAAGCCTCTTCCCATGGTAATTAATTGAAGTCCACTCAAAGAGTTGGAAGGTAACCATACTTTCTTTTGCCTTTCACTCATGGCCAAAGTCGTCAATTTCATAATCCCAAATAGCTCTATATTCATTATACAGATACTGTCATTTATTCGTATCATTTTAACTTTTTTCATTGTAGAAGTGAAAATTCCTACTCCCACTCTGGTACCGAATTCATAGAACGATGAACCGAGCTCGTATACAGGAAGAGTCGGTGAAATTTGACTCCATTGCGGAAGTTCAATTTTCACCTCTCCCTCCAACTTCCGCTTTGAGGAAATACCAAGTTTAAAACAACTTGATGTAGTTTCTCTGGAACCACATAATCATATGCTATTTTAATATCTCAAAATACCGTTACAACTTTTCTATTTTCTTTCCGTATTTTTCACACAAACTTTTCCACACATTCGTTTGCTGAGTGATTCCTTCGAAACCCGAAAGTGGTTTCTGGAACAATTTTCTTTATGTTTTTTTCAATTCGACCTTTTAACATACCATTTTCAAAGGTTCACACAAAATATCGTACGCCAAAAAATCTCTAAAAGTCCGTAATCGATTTAAAAGATTTATTGCTTAGGCCGATTAGCAGCCAGAGGTTTCCTCTAGTTATATTCGTAACGACAGAGAAAGCATCTTGAAACAGACGACGCATATGGTGGGGCCCGCCAGAGAAAGAGGATGGCAAAATTATTCTTTTTCCAATAGTTCAATAGTCGCAGCACCTCCATCTCTTTCATTAAGGACATCTTGAACTCCTTGATAAAGTTCTGCTCGTTGATGTGATTGATGTTGTTTCTAATAAAAAGTAGTCTCATGGATTCTTCTTTTGCATGTAACAAACTACAATGTATTGTGCAAAAAGTCTACGGGAGCGGTGTAAAATTTCTTTTACATTTCTGTTCATTAGTCGGTATGCATAATATTCTCTAAATATAACTTTCCAGGTGGTTGAATTACAATAATCTATTTGCGAATGACAACTTAAAGCAACAGTGAGAAATAGTAAGACATAATGAAGTGAATCGTATGACCATAATATAAATACATATAGTCATAAGAAAAACTAGTTTACCCATTGATGTTCCAGATGTTCCAGATGTCGGGTCGATAGAATATCGTCAACATTTAGAATAAATATATGACATTTAGGCGATTATACATATAAAAATATTTCTGATTATCTTAAAACGATAGCAGTATAGACATCTAGCATTTCAATGGGATAATATACCATGGTAGTACTATGTGTATATTTATATTATGGTATGATGGATGTATTTCATTTCGACAAAAAAGGTTCCTTGTTGCGTAAGTCTCATACCTATGACCGGGCATTAAAGCAGGCATTTGACTTAATGAGCCTAAATGTCGATTACAAATTATGCTTCCAAAATTTTCAATTTATCAAACTAGCGTTGCATTTTGGAGCTAAAGCCTCTATCAGTCAGGCTACGGAACTATGAAAACGTTTTGATGTAGATTGGAAAATAATGTTAAGCTTTAGAGCTTAAGACGAAGGGATAGTATCAGGTCTACAGCCATCTCCAAGTGGTTTAATTTCATTTAATATCTCTTCTTCAGAAATAGTTTCGGTATATGTAATGCATAATTAGCATAGCTGGTACTCCGATATGTTGAGTATTACAAGGTGAATCATCAGGCTTGTAAATGGTTTGAAAAAATGAGGAGAACAAGTTTCCTATTTCTTTGGGTTCAAAAGCATAGTTGCCGGATATCCTTTAATTTTCCTCTTATCACTGAAGAAATTACAAAAGTAATTGGGGTCACTTTTAATATCTCATTTTTTTATACGCATGAAATTGAAGCGTTTGCGGCTATTAATACTTTTCCAACTGTTAAGTTTTTGCCCGTTGATGAGAAACGATCGCATCTGTATACCATATAATCACTCAGGAAAAATTTGGTGCCCTGGATATTATAATTAAAATTTGTTTCCACAATATTATAGAATGAGAACAAGGTTTTCCGAATGAAATTCAGTAATTGATATGCTTTACTAGACAGTTTGTTGACATTTCAATAGTAGATTGTATAATTGGTATTTGTCATAAAACGGTTCATCCAATTGATTTGTAATGTTTAACCATTTTTTTTAGAATCTAATTTACATTAAATTTAAAGTTTGTATCAAATAAAGTGTACAAAAATTAGATTTTCGGCATTTTATGACGTATTTGTCATAAACGGTTAATTTAATTCATTTGTTATGTTTAATAATTTTTTTAGAATCTAATTTATATTAATTTATATTTTCAGAAGTAAACTAACTAAATTTATTACGGCCTATGGCTAAGAACAATTAGTTCATTAACATAACTTGTTTCCAGGGAACCTTTGCAGATGACAGATGCATTGTGGCACATTGGAATTGCTGATAAGAGATGACAGAATGCAGAGCAGTTCAGTAGAATTGTGGTTGTCTTATGCTAACAGTAGTTTGAATATTGGCTACCGAGATACTGGAGCAATTCTGTCATACCTTTTTTTCCCTACGCCACAAAAATTTACTAACTATTGGCCGCTAAGGTGTTTGTAACCGGGTCGATCTCAATATTTTAATTAATATCCGGCCTTATCTTTCTAAGTATATATAAAAACGAGTGTACGGTGGGCGCGGCGCGTATCCTGCAATAGTAAATCGTGGCAGGGATACCCTGCTTAATCTTGGCAGTATCAATTTCTGTTGGCATTCCTGGAGATTGAATGGGGTTTAATTGAACAGGAGTAGTCAACAAAGTTTGATCTACATCAATGTGTACCGACGATATTTGTTCTTTGCAATTGTCTTTTGTTTGCAGCTTAACTCTTGGTTTCGAGTTTCGACCAAAAAATCGGTTGTTTTTTTACAAAGGGAAATATTTTAATTTTTTTTATGTATGTTTATTAAAATTCTATGTAATAGAATTATAAATTTAAATATTTGAATTTTAACGTTGATTTTTTTCATAAAAATTTATTGTAAATGGTTGCAAATCTAAAATGTTTAAAGTTTAATAAAAAATAAATGGCTATTACTGTTTTAAAGAAATAAATAACTTTTATTTAAATTTGAATCGCAACAAAAATACATGATAATGACATTTTTCAAATAAATGAAGGGTTGTCCAAAAAATTTCCTAGAGGAAATTTTATATTTTAGTACCAATGTAAAAAAACAACAGCAAAAGTTCTCTTCATTAGAACAAATCGGTTGTTTTTTCTACAAATTGGTTGTTTTTTGTTTGCATGTGTAGGTAATAAATTTTGTGTTGCGACGCAATTTTTTTGAGAATGTATACTATCCGTGTGAGGTGCGATGTAAAAAAAACAACCAACTTTATGGTGGAAACGTACAATAAGTATAGATTTTAAATTGGATACGCTTTGGTTTAAGATCGCGTGATATGCTGTTCGTTCACGGGATTCTTTAATTCATGAATAGCTTTGAGTATGGTCAATTCGGCTTTCTGAATTGTTTTCAAAGGCTGGCTATTTTGCTTTGATATTCACTTCATCTAACGATCAAGACAATTAAGACTGAACCTTTGTAAACCAGTAATGCCATTCATCAAATATTTGATGCCTTTCTTGATGTCATTGAAGTATTTGCCATAAGTGACTTTTTAATTTAGATGCAGCGCAGCTATAGCTGATTACTTTGTTATGTATGGCATGTAAAAAACCACCCATTAACAATTATAATATTGCACTCTATGCATTTTT
Source organism: Tipula confusa (assembly GCA_963556175.1). NCBI lineage: Eukaryota > Metazoa > Arthropoda > Insecta > Diptera > Tipulidae > Tipula > Tipula confusa. The sequence goes on from OY744475.1 coordinate 100,231,347, forward strand.
TTCGACCTCAGACATTCTTGTATGAATTTTAATGACACAATTAAATATTAACAACAACAAAATTACACAACGCTTATTAGTGAAAAAAAATTAGGAATAACCAAAATTGTTGAGAATTAAAATAATTAAAGCTTAAAAAATATGTCCGAATAAAACGAATATTAAGGTTATACTTAATTGAATTGAATGTCAACGGTGTCAAAGAACTACTGGATCCAAAATAAATAAGTCAAAAACAAAATATATGATCACTGGTTCTGGAGACCAAGACGCAATGGATTTTAATAGTAATGACCGTAGTGTGGTCATTACTATTAAATTAAAACCCATTGCGTCTTTCGTGATCGAATCTGATGCAGCCAGAATGTTGATTCAGTACGGGTCAGCAAAGGCCAATATAAAAACCGTTGCATTATTATTATTTCATTAAAGATTGAAATGTGTTTTGCGGCCTATACTATTCCAGGTTTACCTTTTTTAATTTTTATTCGTTTTAGAGACTAATATTTAAAGTATTAACACTAATGGTTTAGAAAACCCGTAGTACCTATCCAGGACTGGCTAATCCGTCATAGGTTTGAGAGTACAAATTAAAAATTGAAACGAACTCGATACTATTTAACTGCTAAACGAAATCAAACGATACACAAAAACACTTTACAATTTTATATTCATTCATTCGTAACTGAAATTTTTTTTTAATATCCGCTTATAATTCGTAGACTGCGAATCATGCAACCGCGTATATATACGTTCAAAATCAATTAACCTGCGTCTATAACCTCGTTGCACTTTATACGCATATACACACACACACAAACATAACGCACTTTCACTATATTACATCTCGTTTGTATCATCGCAGCGCACATCATCGACGAGTTAAAATTTACCTAAAATTGAACAAAATTATTGGACGCACATATAGAAATGGAAGTCTTAAAAATAAATTAAATCTTCCAACTCTATATATATATAATTGTCCTTGCGCATCGAACTTACAAAGCAAAAAAGCGCACACAAAACACGCTCGATGATGGTAATGCTGACGATGACTTTTTTTTACCATTAAAATATATGTAATAGTATTATTGTGGTTTTTGTGTAGTAAATGTTTTCATATATACCTTGTTGTTTTAATCAAATGACCTCGTTTTCTTAAATGTCGATTTAAGACACAAAAAAAAAGTCAAAGTAAAAATATCTTAAGACAAGCAAACAAAACAAAACAACACAAAAAAAGCTTTTAATCATCTCACACTCAACTTAATGAAAATTTGTTGATCTTAATTTAGATCACATGATTTATTTATATGTATGTATGTATGTATATATGATAATCGAAACTTACATTGGATAACTATTGCCCGCGGTCGGACAAAACAGTTGATGGTAACGTTTAACACATGGTACACCGCGAATTATATCACCTCGTATATCTAATCCTAATGCGACTGATAACGCTGTCCACCATATCTGAAAATATACAGGAAAATAGAAAATTTATAAGATTATCGATTGTTTACTGTAATTGTTGTGTATATAGTGGAGGTAATTGAACTTTATAAATAAGAGGAAGATGAAGAAGACAAAGCGAAATGATTTCATAACTCTTAAATAGTTTTTTTTTTAGTTTTTCTACTATTACTTTACTGTTCTATGACAAATTCAATTAATTCAATTATGATTTTTTTTTTATATTTCAAGATTTTTACATTCACTTAATGTCATAAAACAATAAGATGTTGGGTACGCGCGGAGTGATATAAAAAAAAAAACAAAGCTTAAAATTGACCTTTTCGTACATGCGAGTCGCGCACGGAATCGTATTCACCACCAGGATGAATGTATCTTATAGTTGTTTAAGCCTTTAAAAACTGTATTATTATATCGGCACGTTTATGTTTGATTTTGCTGCTGTATATACACCGCGCGTATAGCGAGCACACATAGTTGACTGGTTATAGAGTGTCGTTAGTTACGGATTTTGATAAGATTAAAATGAGTAGATTGTTGTTGTTTTTTTTTGTGTGTAGCTGTGGAATGTTTGATGTTTTAATATGCCATAAAATATAGCGAAAGGCTTAAGTGATTTAGAATTGGTATATTAAATTGATTTGTGGCGGAATGATCGGAATTTTAATTTTTTTCAATATTTAAAGTTATCTGTCAGTTTTTTAACAGTTATCATTAGCCAACCATCATATGTTTCGGCCACATGTAAAACTTTGAAGTTGGTGTACAAACAATAAAATCCATCTTTCAACATATTATAGTGACATTGCAAAAAGTTACTTGTTTTAAGCGGCTTTGGTATATTAAACAAATAAGCCGCATTTGTGATGCTTAAAAATCCTGAGGTAATTTATTACTAAACATTTCTAATCGCTAAAGGTTAAAAGACTTTAACATCTATATAGAAATGGAAATGTCCAGACTTAAAAAAATTTTTATTTGGCGCTTAATTAATATTAATCGTCTTATCGAATGGCATCGTTAAAAACTGGGAGGTATATAGTGGCTTGACAAATTTAGAAAAAAGAAATTTCTAATCGCCAGCAGTGATCTGTGCGAATGCCAAATGGCGGGTCTCTTCTCAGAGATTGTTGCACTATCTGTTTTGGTTGATAATTTTCATAAAATTACTTTTCTTTCTTCTTTTATATCCTAAGGGACCCGATGGACTGAAGGCCCGTCACTCTTTCAAAAGCGTAGTTATCACTATTTCCATCAATTGCATTCTGCGGTCTCTAAAACGGATCATACAATTTTGTTTTAGACTCATTGATTTTGAGACCAACGGAAGCAGAAATCCGTAGAAGTGGATCCAGTAGTTTATTTACACCGTTACTATTTAGCCCAATTACACATAGATATCATGTTTGTAAATTTGCATTAGTGGACATAAAATCGCTATACCGGCAGGTTCAGACCCAGCAAAAAGATTGAAAGATCATCTGGCGACAGCATCTTTCTGAACCGGTTCACTATTTCATATTTTAGCCGAAGAGCAGAATAAATAATATCTAACTGCGTGACTAGACGTAGCCAAAAGCTAGAAACAGGAGCAAACCAGGTAACGAAAGCCATTAATGCAATCTTCAAACAATATGAATTTAATTGAAGAAAAAGACCAAGAAAGACTCGATATTAATCTCCAAAAACCAGGCATCATAAAAGAAATAAGCGATTCAGCGGATGAATCATATCCTTGTTATATATCGTCATTACAAAAGCCTGCAGATGCTAGTCGTGGCTTATTCGCTTCAGAATTACGAGAACTGGATTTTAAACTATAATGAATACACGAGTTCATCCTCCGATTCATCACGAACGTCAAGTCTACGCTAAACAAAGAACAAACATTACTCGGATTTATTATTTATTTTAGACCCACAAGAATTACCAGCATTACCTCCTATATTTACCTATATTTATATATACCCATGCGGACCTGGATTCGATTATGATCATTGTTGCTTTTCATCTTTCGTCAACGATATAGCCCAGTCAGGAGATAACCAAGAACTCAAAAAATCGTCAAAAAATGCATGTAAATGCTCCACCAGCAGTAATAATCGCCCGGGACACAGACGATGTTCAACGCAAGCTAAACCAGATTAAGCAACGAAGTTTTACATGGCTTAGTGATCATGGTTTATGCCTAGCCACAAAGAAAACAGAATTGGTTTTGTTAACTAAACGATACATTGCAACCGACTTGTTATTCGACGTGAGGAACCAGCGAATACAGTCAAACGCGGCGGTCAAATATCTTGGGGTGCATCTGGACACAAAGTTAAATTTTGGAAAACAAATCAAGTGTTCTCATTGTTGGAAAACACAACAAAAGTGACTATTGTACTGAGTAGGCTGATGACGAATAGCGGAGTAGTTAGTAACTTTCCCAGCGGCTGGGAAAAGGAAGTTACTAGTGTCGGTAACAAATTCTATCCTTTTGTACGGCTGTGAAATATGGGCAGACACCCTGAAAATAGAAAACCAATCTAATTGCCGAGGAAAAGAAAAGAATATATGGCATGACAAGAGGCGTGGGAGATTGACAGAAAGGTTAATTAAAAACACCTCTAAGTGGATTAATAGAAAGCATGGAGAAGTAAACTACTCAATGACCCAATTCGTTACGGGTCATGTGTACTTTTGTAAATATTTGCGCATGATTGGGAAGCTCGAAGATCCTTCATGTATTTATGGAGATGCAGCAAACGATCACGCAGAACTTACATTTTTTAATTGTGCAAGGTGGAAATAAGAACGGGAAGGAATTGAAGGTAAGATCGGAGACTTGACACCCGATAATATCGTGGTTGTATCAAACCCAAATTGAATTATAGTGACACGTAGAAACAATTCTTCGACTAAATACACCAGCAATGGACAACTATCATAAAACATAAAGGATCAAATCTGAAGAAGCGCTAATACGGCCTTATACGAGACACTATCGTGAAGTAATACCCAAAGCAGTTCCAGGTTGGATATCTATCTGCCATAGAGGAGGTTTTTAGTGAGTGCAAGTACCCCACTAATTGCATAAGGCATTTTCCTGCTCTATTAAAAAAATATTGAAATATACCGGCCCAAACTGATTACATTTACTGTACAATTTTTTAAGTTCCTACACCAGGATGAATTTATTTAGGATGAGAACGAGTATGAGATAGACGACTTTTAAGAGAACAGTCAATAAACTAAAACAATTTTGTGCGAGTCGAAAGAAGAGCTAAATTGAGAACGAATCCGATGGAGGATTATAAAGACCGATTATTATAAAAAAAATTGCTGCTGACATCATAGTTTTAGTTAGTAACATGTCATTTATAAGAGTTATGAGTTAATTACCATTCGTTAATCTAAAACTAATATCATATAGATCTTGAGCAAATTAGTAACCACTTATTATTCTAATTGTCAGACAATTTTTTATTAGTAAGATTTTTTATTATTTTAACCTTAAATATTTTTCTAGAGATCGATGTGATCAATAATGGCAGAGTAACATGACGATATCGTTGCATTAAAAAAGAAACAAGTTTTTTGAGTTAACAATTTTAAATCCTTGAAATAAGAGAAACAAATGTCAGTTTTAAGTGCAAGTCATTGTTTGATAATTACAGAATAGTGATCGAACTCAGCTTGCCACCTTTGGAAAATGCCATAGGAGGACAGTTAAACTTTTGTTTAACAATTGTCTTTTGTTTAATTCGCAACCAAATTCCACCTAACCCTTTCGATCAAGCATCGGCAACCATTTCATGTTTTAAATTAGGATCATAATACTGCAAACGTTTTGCGATTCACTAATCTAGCATATAAGTGCAGTACCGCGCTTCCAAAGTTTTGCAACAATATTAAACATTTTCATGAACTCGTCAACCCCAAAAACTGTATCCGTATTTGAGTTCGATTCTTCGGCTGCAGAAAATTAACATCGGCATCTGTTTTTAATCTTCCGGGTGTAACTCGCGATCCTGACACTTCATGTCCTAAAAATTCTATTTTGCGTTTGAAGAAATGGCTATTTACCAGATTAATAAACAGACCAAGGCACTTTATTACATAACATCCACTCTAATTTTCCCATATCATCTAGATATACCACTATTTCCCCATTAGTCTCGTCAACTATTCAATCTTCTGAAAAATAGCTGAGAATTGACCAACCTAAATGCGTCATTAAAAACTTATAATGCCCATTAACAGTAATAAAAGCGTTATGGGTATTGAATCTGGAGTATTCTAGACTCATCTACCTGGTAATATACTGACGATAAATCCAAAACAGTGAAATAATTAGCCCCGAATAAACGTTGAAGTAGATCTTCCATAATCGCTAAAGGTAATCGGTCTTTCACCATTATAGCGTTTACCAGTCGATATGCTTCCAACTTACATTTTTAGCAAAGGATCCCAATAGGGGAGAGTTGCAAAACGCATTTTTCATCACTTAATTACTATAGGTGATGATTATGAACACAACTATGACCCCCTGTTGAAGTACAGAATATTTGGGCGGAACCATCGTCTATATGCCAGTACAGAGTGGCTGGAGCAATGCAATGTGCAGATGTTTATTTAAAAGTGAAGTGTACAAGTTTTTCGTGCATCCTCGATTAGGGAAGTAATGGCGCAAAGTATAGGACGTTAAGTTAAGCACGAAAGTGTTGGGAGAGCTTGGAATAAAACTAACTAGCTAACTTTATAATATTAGCAAAGTATTTTATAATATTAGCAAGTATTATGTCTAGCGACAGGAACACTTACAAAGTGGTTCATCTAAATTGTTATTAGCTCATATGATACTGCATTTAATGTCTTTTTACCTGTTTCCAGCAGAAACATTTTTTTATACAGCTGCCATAAAGCGGTAATTTATACGTCCAAGACAAATGTAACACCTACGTTTTTGACTTGTTTTACTGACGTTTTATTTGTAGCAGAACTATATACGTCTCTGAATATTTGGCCGAATTAAATTTCCAACTAAGTATAATTCTGATAACTCAGCATGTTCAGAAAAGAGTCAAAAATTGGCCTTTTTTGGCCAGCTATTACTTGTTAAATATAAGGCATTCATTTAAATTATTTAATGTGTTCAGGATCATATTAAACTAAAAGAAAAAGTACAAAATAATCTCAATAACAATATTAGTTATATGTTATTAACATTTATACTTATCTTATATTATAAAATAACATAGAATTCAAACAATAACAATAACAAATTAGGCTAACAAGAGACATACTAATTGACAGATGATATAAAACTTTGTTATTCTTTCTTTTGAATACCATTGCCATCTATGTTCGGGCATGGATAACTAATATTATTATATACTACACTGTTATTTTATAGCAATTAAGAATACTAGTTTTACCGCCTTTTTTCTGTCTTTTGGGAAAATAATTATTATTTCTCGATCACTTCAATTTTACCAAGCAATCAGAGAACATTTGGCGACTATAAAATAAATCATTTATATTAAAAATTCAATTAGTTAATTTGGAAGGAAAAGGACTTCATTCGTTTTTTGCTTATCCTGAAATATTAGTCCTGAAATCTACATCCGCAACAAATTGCGCAGGTTGATCTTTGATCTCGAGGCCTCATTTGCAATATTTTTACATTGTGGTCAATAGGAAATGAGGAAAGCGGTAAAAAGGTTAGTACCAATTCTGGTGTCAAATTATATATATATATCGCAGGCAATATCGACGTGCTTGACGGTCTTGTAAACAGCGGCTATCGGCACCCTGCGTTATATAGAGGTTTTTTGGTAAAGAAATATAATGGAACAGAAGAAGACACAGAAGCATTGAAATCCACGGTGTCCCTTTTTTCGATTTTTCACACAAGTTTGTCGCCCCACATGCGAAAATAAAGTGTCGCTCTCTTGTGCTAAGCAAACTGGACAGTGCAAGACATCTGCGACAAATTCAGGTGAATCAACTGTCACATACGTCCCACAGTAACAACAATGGCACAAAGCTTTTGTAACACGCATTCGGATCCATTTACATTCAATCTGGGAGAACAACGCAGATTTTTTTGCTTGTGTACCAGGCTTCATTAATAACTGCCAGTACTTAACGCCATAGTTTTTTGTTATGGAACTATAGTGTGATTATTTACCACCCCAATACCTGAATGATTAGAATCCATTATATTCTCTTTACCACAAACCATCAACCTAATTACTATAACTATTGACCTAATTAATATTGACCTAATACTATTGACTCCATCAAGCCTTCACCTTCAACCTTTTGTTTACAGAATGTGATTGATGTGAAAAGGAATTGCGGGAAAGGAATTGAATGACTTTTCATATTAGCCTATGCCGTCTGCCATGTGAACAGTGACGATTAAAATTGTTGGTCTACTATTCTAGTCCAGTTACTTTGTACTGTAGGTTTAGATGTGTTTGTCTGTTAGACTGAGCCTTGTAAGGATTTATGTTAACAGGGTTTTAAAGTGTAAAATAATCAAAGTAAAGTTACTGCATATCGGTTATCTTATTGGGGTCATATTATTAGAGAAGGTCTAAAACCCACCTAAAAGTCACTGCAAAATTAGAAAAGTCTACTCTAAGTCTAAGAGGAGAAGTTTGGAACTACATGGTCTCTGGGAATACCAAGATTTAATTCAAAACTACTATTTTAATAGGCATATCTAACAATATAGCGCACTTTATCAATATCAGAGCCCCTGTGGTCGGGGAAAATCCCATGCCTCGTTGAAGACTTACATAATATTAGAGAAAACAACTTCTTTGGTCGAGAAAACTGTAGGTCAAATAGGACTTCGTTTAAATCGATCAGTCACTGATGAAGGTTTTTTTTGTCGAAGATGATTCTTTTTAAATATTACGAAACAATTTGGGATGGATAAGGTGTTATTGGATTTTCAACAAGCCTGTGATTCCAACGGGTAGCTTATGGTTTACTTTGCGACGTCTAGGAATACCTGAAAAATACAGGAATTTATGTAAAATGACAGTAATGCAATCACAATGCCACAATTGTCATAGTTGAAAACAAGCTTACAGAAAGGGACGATTTGCAGTTAGCTCTGGTGTATGGCAAGAAGATGCACTGTTCCTGATATTTTTTTATATCATGTTAGAATTTATATTTAACAAAATTCAAACACCTCAGAACTAAATCTTGTACCATCAGTTAAACCAGGCCCTGTATGGCAACGGTGTCAATGAGTCTAAAACAAAATATTTGTTCACAGGTTTTAGAGACCAATGGGTTTTAGTAGTCGTTACCTGATAGGGTAATACGGGAGGTGAAGTTTTAAGGTCTATTTTGGGAAGGAAGAGATGGCTGGCTCATTTGTATAATAATATAAAAGATGTATATAAGAACAAACGATATAAGAACAATCATTGATGAATTTTTTTAATTTATCCATAAAAAATATGATACCTTAGAAGTATGCTCACCATCCAAGAATTCCAAGCAGCATCTTAGCTCACCACAGAAACGATATAGAATACTTAAAAAATAAGGGAGGGTAATTCGGGAATCTGCGCAAACTACCTTACAAATTATCATGTAATAGAAGAATGTCTAGAAAGATCTACAAGTCGGGTATCTCACAAGTATCATCATACACATTAATAAACTACAAGACAAATGCAAGACATGCAACTAAGCTAGTCACTTTGCATACAATTATCGCAGATCATCAAACGGAAATCAGCCAGTCAACGATCAACAATCAACGGTTGTGTTACAAGTATCGAGATCTGACTTTAGCTTAATAAACAATCAAAGCCAACAATCAACAATATACTCCATTTTAACGCCTGCTTACCAGTAACGGTCAGTTACGATACTCTATATGACATCCAATTGTAGATCAAAAATCGTTAACCAGTATGGTGAGTTCTAATTCGGTTGATTCGTATAACGTACATCTTGTGAACAATAATTCGTTGACACTGTTCCTTACAGCGTTAATAGTTCGGGACGCAACAGGAAATTATCAAACATTTTGAGCGGTGAAATCACAGAAAAATCTGCTTAATCATGGAAATTGTCACGGGAAGCCCAGAAGGCTCTGTTGAACTAGAATTTATCTATATGCAATCAGTTAACCACTGTAAAAGGATTTATTAGAAAAAGTATTACCTCCAATATTCCAGATACTGCATTGAATTTAAGGAATGCGAAAAAATCAAAATTTTAAAATTGACTGATCCGAGCTTCCATATTCCAAGTCCACCTGACATACTTCTTGGGTTGTGATGTGTTTTTCGAATTATTGCGCACTGAAAACCACCAGCTAAATGGAGATCTTTTCGCACAAAACACGTACTCTGGTTTTTTGATATTGGCCTCATTACTCCATAATGAAATAAATAAGTTCAAATTCCGCGTGGAATTTGATGTTTTGGCAAGAACTTCAACGGGAGTTTCATTAGTTACTTATACTATGCGTTTACGCATACTATCGTACAACCATCGTCCAAGTGTGGTTTTCAGATTTGCCTAGACAATTAGGTAAACCATTATCGGTGACAGGACCTCATTCATACTCGATTATCTGCCGAGAAACAGTTAAGACCATGTTCTTTCAGAAATAAATCCAGCAGACATGGCCTCCACAGGAATTTTGCCGGACAAACTTACTAATAACACTTTGTGGTTTGAAGACCCTCCATTTCTAAAGAATATCTAAAAGTTCCTGGCGCAACTTACGACGTGAGAGTATCCAGGACCTGTCAAATGTAATATTACAAAATCGAAACACGTATATCCATTCAGCCAGCAGTTATACAACGAGCACCAACGAGCGAAATTAACCAGCTTTTCGAAAAATCATCGTCATGTTCATTAATAATTCGAACTCTGGCTCAATTTAATTATTAACTCGATTTATTGACAGTGGTAAAACTAAAATTTAAAATACATATTTGGTCTCAAACCGACAGTTTTGGAGAAGACATTAGCCGATTTATTAGTGTGAAGGGCTCCATGTTAAAACATAATAGTAAATTGAAAGCTCTTACGTCATAAATTGATGATCATAATATGCTACGCATTGGGGGATGGATCGGGCTAAATATATGTTGCTCATATGATACAAGGTATCTACTCATCATAGACAAATAGCATCACACAACAACTCTCGTAGTGCCTCAAGAGAATTGCAAAATCATTCGAGCGAAATTAAAAATGGCTAAAGAACTGGCGGATAACGTGAACGTAAATACAATAACTCACACCACGTTCACTCCAGTAAGATCAACAGTAAAATAAACGGTATTAAATACGCATATCTATCATATCAACACCAGCGTATAGAACCTTACCATTGCATTAAATTCAAAATTAAATCAAACGCTTTGGTAGTGATGAGTCATACAATATATAATTAAATTTTAATTTGATCTCGACTATAACACAAATTTACCGGTATTTAAAATAAAATTACCGATAATTCATTTACTGGCTTATACAATCCAGTTTACCAGTTAATCGATTATCGGTATTTTATTCTCTACTTACTGTTGGAAAACGTGTTATCCTCTACACGGTTAGATATGCAATTAATACAAGAACAAAATGACAAATCACCACGATAGGTATCCAACATAGTACATAAAAATAAAAACATCATGCAACATCATAAAAAAGCAGATCATAATACAATTCCTTGACATACATAGATCGTTTATAAGGTAATGTGTAATAAAATCTTAAAAATTGAACAGTAATTTCATGATATGCCATCTTCATTCACTTTGCGATTTATTATATTATGTTTATGTAATACATATATTATGTATGTTACGATTTTTTTTTTTAATTATAACAAGATTTGTATGCATACACGTGTTTTGTTAAACTATTTTTTTTTTCGTTCCCACACTACACCATGTCTTCGATACACTGATGGAAAGAAGTGTTAAGATTTTATATGCTTTATATGTATTTAGCTTCATAAACACTTCTGATCAACGGTGTAATTATATGAACGTTGCAGAATTAAACGATTTAATCTCTAATTTTTTTTTTTGATTTCTGTGAATGAAATTACGAAAGTCTCGTACGGTAATTTAAAACATGAAATGGTAATTACAGCAATTTGAGTGACAAAACACTTTGAACTTATGCCTACAAGCTTAAATGCCGACTTAATTTTATATTTAAGTGATGATTCAATATACTTAACCTTTATATAGCCGCGTATATAGCAGACACTTACCAAAGAGTATAGCATTATTTTAATGTTTCTATTGCTCGGGCAAAAACACATCACTGATTATTTTATTAATTTGTTTAATTATATTTAAATCGAACCACACACACTCATAGGTATACAAGTACACACACTAACTTACAAACACTCTATATTTCACTTAATCCAACCATTTTAATTTAAAAAACAAAATTTATTTTTTGTTATTAAAAATGTGTTACAAAAACCGTCTTAATCATTTGAATTCCACCTTATCGACTAACTAAAAACCAAGACAAGTTTTGTATCAACATCTAAAAAGCTATATAGTAGTAGTCATCGTCATACTATATATACAACATTGATATGGCTATCACCAATAAATTTACCAAAACAACACAAACGAAAACCACACATAATACATTGACTTGTCGTTTTTTAAATTTTTTTTTGTTTTATTTTAGTGCTTTTGCCAACATTTTGTGTCCGTGCCAAATACTAAATTGTATATAAAATATAAAAATTCTAATTGATTTGCAACCCCGTTTTGTTATACATGTTTGAATTTGGTGCCTCCAGGGGGAATCCAAGTATTTAAGAATTATATTAGTGTTTAATTTTCCAATCATTAATTTCGACCCAAGCGACAATAATTATTAATTGACGCGGTTCATTTCATCATTTATCATAAACACGTACAGTGAGTCAGAGTGGAAATGGTCCAATCCATATTGGGTGCGTAATTTAAAGAGACAAGCAAATAATAAGAAATGTAGGTGTGTGAAATTTTTATGCTAAGGCACATTTTCCAGGTTGGTTAAAGGTCATTTTATTACAGAACAGTTCTGTCTTATAAATTAATCACATTTTATGGATTTTCTTTCAAGACATCAACTTTTTAAGATATTCAGCAAAATATATGAATTACGAACTTTTAACATTTTTCAAGTCATCAAGTCTACATTTCTTTTCTATTATAAATAATTATCAACCGTGCATTGATTTATGCAGTTGTTTCTTGTTTGTGTAGTTGTTTTATTTTCAGAAAATTCAATTATTTTGTTGTGACAACAAACTATCCATTAGTGGAAAAATAATAAAATTAATTACTGCAATATTAATGCAGCCGTAAACTTAATATATTACAAGTTAATTTCTAGCCAGAAACTTTTAAAAAATGGAAGCTTTGAAGATAGAAAACTTATGCAAAAAGCAAGTGAAAGTTTTATTTAAAAGTTCATGGTTAACAAGACCATGAAAAGATGGAAGCCTAAATGGACAGTATTATATATATATATATATATATATATATATATATATATATATATATATATATATATATATATATATATATATATATATATATATATATATATATATATATATATATATATATATATAAACCTATTCATACTTTTGATCAACAAGGGGACCGTTTTTTGGTGAGCAAATACAAATTTAAACTTTTTACAAATGTAAGCCTGCAATATACATTTTGATGGGAATTTCAAAAATATCAATTTTGATTCGTCAAAAATATCAATCTGTTTAAAGTTGGTATGTATGTATGTATGTAGGGAACGTTGATCGGGCAACACGACACTTGCTATAGTAGGGGAAACGTTGTGAAAAGGACTGGACAGGAAGGAAGCGGTGAAGTAAAACGCGTAATAAGTGTGAGGATATAGAAATAATAAAGAGAATATTATAGTGCTAATATCACTACCAGATGTGGGGTCGGCCTAATTGATAATAAATTATAAATCAACAGCATTACACGCCAAAGTTGACCCTTACTGGGATCTTTTATAAGATATTTCAGACCATATTTTCACAATTAAGGATTGATTTATTGTAGGTATAGTCAGCCCAACGAAAGATTTGTACGCAATTGGTCACGGGATTGAGCTTAGCGGTGGGGATCAAACTTATGACCGCGGTGTGTTCAAGCCAACACCCTTACCAACCTATAAGACCGATGACAATAAATTATAAATACCACTTGGAAATATTACGGCGACTGATCGACTCTTAATCCGAATTTGTATACGAAAAAAGAAAAATGGATAAAGTGAAAAAAATTAAGCGAAGCGAATTGAGGAGGAGGTGGCGGAAACAAAAGAAGCGATGCAAATAGTGCAAAGAACCGCGATTCAAATATTAACTGAATCTAATGGACAGCAACGAAGCGCGAGGCTGGGGTTACGCTATTGTATACAAAATAGGAAAAATTATGGTATGAATTAGCAGCTAGAGAAAGTGACGAATTAGAGGATTGGAGATAGCAGAATTTTGAAATACTGAGAGAGTAGGATACATGAAAAGAAGATAAGAATCGAGCAGCGGTTAAGGAGATGGCAGAAAATATGAAGTGGTTTGAGGGGCGACAAGAGGAAAAGGCACCGTGGCGCCACCTTAAAAAAGGAACGAAAAGGTACTTTACTGTCAAGAAAACATTGTAGGGCATAATGATGGAAGTTACGAGAATCGTGAGGAGGGACCAGTCAAAGTAAATTAATTCTTGGAAGTGAAATGTATGGCAATGGAAAAGATAGACCAATACGATTTAACAAGAGCAATTGTTAAAGGAAGCAATAACGAGTTAGTACAAGGAGTGAGGATAATCCATCACATCAAGGATGTGAGGGCAAAGAAGGATGGAGATGAAGTGCTATGTATGTGGGAAAATAGGTCATTTGGCGAGAAACTGTTGAGGGCGAACCAAAGAAACGTTAGTTTATTTCAGATGTCAAGGAGAAAGCCACATGTAATCTGAATGTGTAGCAATAGAAAGAAATCGATCAATTGGTAGACGAAATAATAGATGCAACCTAATTTGTTGCAGATGTCAGAGAAGAGGATACATAAAAGCAGACTTGCACTTTAATAGGTAGTAATAGAGAAGGAGGAGAGTAAAACGTATTAAGTAGTCCAGAGTCATGGAAGGAGGACAGACGAAGTGACGACGGAGGTTGAAACAGGTAGAAATCGTTTGATTCTCAATACTACTTAGCAAAGACGGGAAGTGTATTAAATGCGCTAGGCGCGATCAAAACCAACAAATTGGGTAAGGGAAATATATTGAAAAATGTTGGAATAAACGGGAATTTATGGGAATAAAAGAGTCAAAACTTAAGATAATAGACCAAGCAGGACCTAGAGTATTTACAGGAGGAAATAAATATCCGGCTGATTTATTGGTGGTGCTAGATGCAGCAATGCCGAATGATGGTAAATTAGGACGAGATTTTTTAGACAGTAATGGGGTAAGGCAGGTTAATTTAAAGTCGAAAGTAGGACAAATAGATAAGGTAGGTAAAGGAGAAAGAAAGAAATGGAAGGACGAAGAAGAAAAGAACCAGCTAGATATGTAGAAAATAAGTAGAAGAGAAATGCGATGAGTGAAATTTAGAAGTAGGAGATGATATGACAACTCGAAAGAAGGAGAAGAATATAGAGGAGATTTTTGTGAGGAATTACGTAAAGAGAAATAGTAAGGTTGGAGCGTCTGTGTGGTACAAAGAGGTAATTAGATTCGAATGATAAATGAAAATGATGGAAGAAGTAGGAAATAATCAAAATGTAAAGAAATTATTAAGCGAGAGGAGAGGGTATTTAAGGAAAAGGAACAAGTGAGTCTGAGTTATTAAGGGGAATGGTATTTAAGGGAAAAGAACGTGTGAGTCTGAGTTTTCCTGTAGGATAGTGTTGGTAAAAAAGCAGGACGGATGAAAAAGAACACTACCCAATGCCAGTAATAGAAGACGTTACACAGCAATTGCAGGGAAAACGATATTTTACATCATTAGATTTTAAAAATGTTTTTTATCATGTAGATTCAGACAAGACCTCGAAAACTGCTTTTATGACGTCACAAGGATATTTTAAGTATAATAAGCTACCTTTTCGATTTGTTAATGCATCGGTGGCATTTATAAGATACATGGATAGGGTGTTAAATGGGGAGGGTATTGAGTCGAGGAACATTACGTTGAAGCGGTGAATGAATATCAAAGACCAAAAGATGTTAAAGAGGTAGAGAGATTTGTAGGATTGGGAAGGTTACTTTAGGAAGTTAATTTTTAATTTTAAGTGATTCGACAATCACCAATTGTAAAAATATGGAATAAAAGATCTTATAAAATATCTCAGTAAAGACTTAACTTTGGCCTGTAATGCAGTAATTTTTTTTATTTGGTTACTATAAAATGGAAGTGGTGTATACTCATCTCGGTTACCATTTTAATCTCAAAAGGCCTTTTAACAACAATATACATTGATTAGATCTTTGTTTATTAACGCTTTGTTTATAGCACATTTTTACATAAAGTTGGTCGTTTGCGGATAGTTTCACTTTATGTGATTCACCATGAATACAAATTTTATGTTGGTAACAAAAACAATATCAATTAGACTTAGTGTAATTTTAAAGACGTATTTAGTCATTTTAACGGTTGTTTCATTTGATTTTATTGTTATATACATTTTTTCAATCTACAATTTATGTACATTTTAGAATCTTAAAATTTTGTCTGTATTATTATTATATTTTTATATTATTATATTGTATTAGATTTTTTTCAGACAAAACATTTCAAATTACAGATAAATGGTTGCAGTTTGGAGAAATTGATAAGAGATTGCAGAATACAGAGCAGTTGCTTTAAAACGTGATTGTCTTGTGCTAATAGTATTAAAGGAGTTTGAGTATTGGCTACCGTACTATTTCTGGTAATTCCCACGCGAATGTTTTCGCTTTCTACAGTAAATTTAGCATTATAGTCCTGTTTCAAACTGATGATCATATGAAAAATACTTTGCATTCGGCAAGAAATTAAGAGACAACTTGTTTGGGCAGATGGTAATAAAGTGAAGCTACCTCAAATTAGCTCACAATGCCGCAAGTTTCGGTTGTTTCGGATGTAATACGATTTTTTAAAAGTAAGAAATTTTATTTTCCGAATAGATCATTTTTACTGTGACTCACTGTAAATGCTATAAATTAATTCATTGCAATTTTGTTTGTAACAAAAATTTAAATTTTGGTTGTATTTATGCAAATATTTTAGAAGTTAAGAATTTAGTTTTTTTTTTACATTTTTGTGTTATCTTCTAAAATATATGTCTATTATAGATAAATTATTTATGTTAATTCTAGTAAAAAATTGTTTGAGTTTAGTTTTGATAATTGCTTGTGGATTTAATTTAACGTTGGAAAAGGAGCTTTGAATAGTATGATTAGTTAAACAGGACAAATAAGTAATAGACCGTAATAAGTGACTTTTACGAGTCATACGGTAATTTGAAATTTCTAGTCAACATTTTCACTTTTAATTGGCCAAATATAACAATTGCAGATTCATACATAAAACACCAGCTGAGTAGAATTTTGTACCTTATCATTTTATATTGAATCACAATTTATGTATAACTGTGCTTTCGGTAAAGTTGATTTATATATTGGCTGCCCTTGAAAACAACATACCAAATTACCAACACTAACTAACACATAATACATTTAGCAATTGGCTTAATACAAATCAATTGTGGGATGTTAGTGTATAGCACAGTAAGCGTCGATAATCACGCATCAGGCTGGATTTTTTTAGTTTATCTTACGAAGCTAATTAATACGAATCGTTCTGCATAGGAATTAAGCACGACTCTTAGTGATTAAAAAAATCACTAACGAAAAATAATTATTAATACTGCTACAATAAGGTTACATGATACCAACTCAAAACACGGAGAATTTACATGATACCAAAAAAAAATCACTATACAAAATTTATTTTATGAGTACATCCATACCAGTCGATAAAAAAAAATCATTATAGAATTGATAACAAATATGCAATATTTAAAATAAATAAAAGATATTATGAATTACAAATACATATCATACAATGTTTTATTTTATTTTCATTTATTTATTGTATATAATATATGAACATTGCCGACTAAAAATGAATTTGATCAATAAATTTGTACATAACCGCCGAACAATATTTCAACAACGGAAAACTAAATTTCTTTTTGTAATAGACTATGTGATAAACGTAAATCGTCTATCACATAGTATGTTACAAACTTACAAAAACAAATTTATGGTTTTATAAAACTATTAAAAAATAAACAAATTATAATAGGAAAAAATAAGTATTATATAAATACAAGATAGAGAATAAAACAACAAAATAACAAAATTTAAATATTTAGATGTTATTATATTATATTTATTTTTGTATATTTTTAATATTTAAGACAAATAAATATATCAAATTTAAATTTTTAGCAAACCAAGAAATAATTATTTTTGTATTGACAACAATATACGTAAATGTCAAAAAGAAGCATACAAACAATAAACAAAAGTGTTTTTAGACATACGTTTTTCTAGCAAAGTACAAGAAATTATTTCGTAGTGTTTTTAGATATACGTTTTTCTAGCAAATTACAAGAAATTTTATGGATTTTTTTTAATCACTAAAAGTCGTGCTTAATTCCTATGCTGGTTAGCGTTTTTACCGGTGTTTTGTTGTGTTTAGGGATTTAAAAGTAATTAAGTGCAACTTGTAGTGAAAAATGTAAATTTTTTTTAATGTTACCATCAATTTAAATTGATTAAGATGTGTTAAGTCATGGTATATGTGACATACATTTTACGTATGTGGAAAATTTGTTTACTGTCACAATTTACGATCACACTGTAAGTGATTTACAACACCGACAGTTGTAGATTAAAATAAACTACATTTTTTTTTATCTAATTTTGGGTGATCAGTAAATTTTGGACATTTTAATGTAAGTGACCGCAAGTTTCATAATTTTTTTATGATAAGTTTTATTCTATAATATTTGTTAAGAACCGCAATGGGTCTGTGTAGAAAATATTTGTGCGTAATTTATCTTGGTTCTTTTTTGTGTATTTCAAAACCAGTTATTAAATGGCATGAAAAAAGGCCTCATTTAATATAAGTTTTCTGCTTAAGTTGCATAGATGCATAGATAAGATTTCAACGCAATTTTTCATAAATTTACTAAATTTAACTTGATTTTAAGGGTTACAAAATTCTAAAGTTGAAATCTGATAGGAACGTCTTGTGCAATTAAATTGTAATTTGCTTTTTGTATGAAGTTGCACAATACTTTGCTTTAGCCGTCTTTCGTATTGGGGTGAAGTTATGTTTATCGTAATCAGTTGTGCGTTTAATCGAAATCCTTTGATGAAAAGTCTCTTAAATCTCTCAATTTACCGTTTAAAAGTGATATCTCCCAATTTAACAGCCATAGATGAAGTCAGTGAACCAATTGTATGGTAAAACTATATGCGATCACAATTGTAGAAATTACTGAGCGATTGCAATGAAATTTAATACAGTTTATGTACTCAACAAACACTATTTCTTTAGGTATCATTAAGCCCAATCATAGCACTACTACAGATTTTGGCTTTTTTCGATTTTGAGACAGCTCTAATTTAAGCAAATAAATGGATTTATTTTGGTCCTAGCGGCTAAGTCATAATTCAAACTTATTTTTTGGGTAACGACCGTGCAATTTTCTTTGACACCGCAGGAGTATTGAAGAAAAATATTTCTCTAAATTAATTGATCACGTAGAATCGATGGCAAACATAAAAGTTTTCGTAGGTCAAAACCTTTTTTAAAGTTCGACTGTTGTAATATTTCATTAAACTCATTTTAGGTAAGATTGTAATTACAGAGTAAAACATGCCTCCGTAACACACTCGATCAAAGTTCAATAATTATTAGGTAGCTAAAAATCAGAAATTTAAGTTGACTGGATGAGTAAAATGTATTTTAAAAACTATTATTGCCAATGTGCTACCCTGTGTGTTAATTTATTGAGCTCAGTTTAGAATATTTTATTGCAACAAACTTCAGTTCTTATTTTAAAAAGCAGCAACTTTTAAAGTTTTTAGGATACGAGTATTAAACACAAGTATTGAGCTAAAAATGTGAAATGTCAATAAAAGGTCTTCTTAATGAAATTCTAAAGCACAAACGGCTACGAAAACCAAAAAGAGTTTGTCCTTGACTTATAGGGTAACAGAATAATTTAGTAAAGTCTTTTAAGTGTGGAATTACTGTCAATGTTAATTATTGTCAAAAACCAGCCAGCCATTTCCAGTTAGTGGCGCGTTTGTTTTACCGATTTGAGAGCTGAAAAATTATAAATACTTTTGATGGATTTGTTCGTAACCCTTTTTCACCAAATAGACACCCGCAAGATATTTCGTTTCTTTGAGCATACAATTGCTTTAACGACGTTTATTGTGAATCCTGTTTTTGACATTAAGTCAGATACTATGGCATGGATATGCAGGTGTTCGTTGATACTAGCTGATATGACCAAAATCTCGTCCAAATAAACAGATACTCTATCTCGAAGTTGATGCAGTATCAACTCGGTTGATGCAAAGTTGAGCATTAAACAACCCAAACGGCATGATGCAGAACTGATAGAGAAAACGCCGTGGAACAGAAAGCGGTATTTGTAAGAAGGCATCCTTAAGATCCAGGCTCGTGATATATTTTGTCGGCTAAGTAAACCATCAATGATTGGGAGTCGTCCTTTTTGGTTATAGTGTTGATCTTGCGAGAATCTATACATAACCGATTTGTTTTTTTGACATTCGTGGCAAAAATCGTTTTTTTTTATATCGAAGGCAATTACTGTAGTTTGGGCCTACGTAGAGTAGTTTAATTACGCAGAATCTATGTATTTTACTCATTAAGCGGCTTGAAAACCTGTGGTGATCCTTACAATTCCAGCGCATATACTATAAATTGTTACCGTTTGATGGAATTGAACTCCTCCAGGCTAGTTTTTGATGATCTACTTCATCTTAAGTTTTCCGATATGCGTCTTGCTCGTAGAAATCTTTTCTTTTTTCGATAATTGAGATACTACTGGCGCACGTCTGGGGCCCGTTTCAATAATACGCCGTGGATCAAAACCAGAAATGTTCTACAATTTCTCAAAGTTATCACATATTTTGCGGAGGGCTGATATGGTATCGATCTGCATTTGTTGAGTGCACTTTTAAAAACTGGATTCATATTTTTAAATATCTGCGTCGGCCGATGGGTCCATTAGACGAAACTCGGTACTTTCTATTTCAGTTAAGAATAGTCACTAAATGCATAATATAAATACACATAGTACTACCATCATAAGAAAAAACAGTTTACCCTTTGATGTTCCAGATGTCCGGTCGGTAGAATAAAGTCAACATTTAGTATAAATATGACATTTAGGCGATTATACATAACAATATACATATTTTGATTATTTTAAAACAATACCAGTAGTGACATCTAGCACGTCAATGGGCTAACATACCATGGCAGTACTATGTGTATTTATATTATGCTAAATGATACCTTTGAATAATGGTTTTTGTTTCAGGCTCTTATTCTGACATTCCTTTTGAATCACTTATTTAAACTTATATACCCTCTATGCCAACTGGGGTGCTTGTAAGTCCCCTTACATCATACTAAACCTCGAACTGTTCCTTGGTTAGGCTTTCGTAAATAGTTTGTACATTTATTATGTAAAGTACTATATAATGCGAGCTTTAAAGTTGGAAGCACAGACATTCACCAAGATTAGCTCCTCGTAATTTTAAAGTTTAGAATGCAAAGTCTGAGCCATTCGTTTCTAAAGCTAATAGGAATTGGTATAGGCCGTTTAAATAAATCGTATAAGTGCAGAAGGCAAATATTGCACAACTCAAATTATGTGCTCATAATAACAATTCACACTCAAATATTACTATACTTGGAGAAACTATTGTATATATAGTTCAAACTTGAACAGATTTGTTAACCATAAAATGGGTCATACAATATAAGTTAAACCATCAGAATTTTTGTACGATGGGCCTGGCGCATCCCGTGATCCTACATAATACTTGATCGGACAACCAAAATCAATCAGTCAATCAAGCAACATACACTACACTCAAAATCTACCGATATAAATATTTGTCACCTCTTAAGATGTAAGTTTTTACTGAATTTTTCAGTAAAGTGCTAAGCAATTTGACGATTTTAATGATACAATCGTTAATAAGTTATAATTTATTTCCATGATTAACTATATATCATCCTACCTTGTTGCTAATTGTTATTTTATTACCCATGTTCGATTGGACTATTAACAGTAACAATTTTATATTTTATTGGTATGTCATACATACAAAGTACTGACATATTAATTGTTACTTTAATTATTTAAGTACACGTTACTTAAGAGGTTGCTACAATGTTGATATTTATCCTAATACTTGAAACGACAGACTAGTTTTCTAAGGACTGATAAATTTAAGATGGACAATTTTTTGGTCGAGTGAAGTAGTTTTTTGAATTTTTTTATTAGATTTGTAGGTATAACATAAAATTTTTTGAAAATTCATAATTTTCACTACTTTCAAATTCTGTTCAAGTTCAAGTCAATATTTTTAAAAAATGTAAATAACCGTCTATGGCACAAATTATTGGTTTTTTTCCAAAAAGTTTTTTTGGGACGGTTTTTTTAATTTGTTGGGGAGTTGTGGCATGTGTCGAAGGCAACGACTGGTAGTGTTAGCCACCGAGGTGGCGGCGGATGTATAAAGATTAACTTAAAGATTCTCTTAATTTTAATTTTTTGTTTGTTATGTTGCTTCTTTTTGTCGGACATTTGTTTTAACAGGGGATATTGGGGCAAAGCCAGTGGTCCGAATTTTTCGTTAGCGTTGAACGAAGGTGTTCAACTGTTTTAGTAGCAGACAACCAATATTCAAATGCCAATCAAGACGACGATGAAGGACATCCATCTGCTTCCAAGTTAGAATCAAAAACTACTAGCCTAATATTCTCGACTAATGATGTCAAAGCAAGGGTTTCCAAGCGAAGTTCAGTCTTGCCAACAGCGGTAATTACCGTAATCGATTTTTAGGGAAAACCTGAAAGATGCCGAGCATTGCTAGATTCAGGCTCACAAGCAAGCTTCATCACAGAGTCTTGCGTGCAACGTTTAACAGATAGGCTGTCCGGTGGAGGAGTATGCTGCATTATACAACCATCAAATCATCCAAATCGATCGGTGCACTAATTTTATCCAAGATCACTTCAAGTTTATAAACCATTAAGAATATATCAACAAGCCTATGGGATACGTTGTAATTGGCCGATCTCCAGGTTTTACACAACCATGGGTTGTTACTAGCAATTTATCGTCAAAACTATTGGTCGACCGGTGGACGCAACATTGCCAGAGATGTCACCCGAAAGTGTTTGCTATGTAGAAAATACCAAGGGAAACTACAAATTCAAATAATGGAAAATTTACCAGCTTCCCAAGTAGAATTGATTCGCCCATTTTATAAAACAGGCATCGGTTTTGCTGGGCCATTGGCCATGCATTTAACCAAAGGTTAAACCAAAGGTCAACGCTCCTACATCAGCATACATAAGTGTATTCTCATATCTCAGTACAAAGGCTGTTCATTTAGAGCTAGTAATGAAGCTTACGAGTGAGTAAGCTTGGGAAGCCACCGTAAAGTTTACTAAATTCTATTCAAAGAGGGTCATCGGAAAGATCCTGCTTACCGTAGGAATCAGGAACTCGAAGAAAGTTCCTGATGTTGTATATTAAGTAAAAAACGATTATTAAAAATTCTTAGATAATCGGTGCAATAATTTTTGAAGGAAAGCCATGAAATATATCCTCAAAAAGAGAGTAACTAAAACTTAAAAATGATTCTATAATTGCTAGAAATGTTGCATTTACAACATTTATTTTATAATTCTAGCGATATTTCCTAACTACATTATGTGCATAATTTAAACCAATCGCAACGTTATTTAGTCCACAGTTCAGTTAAAATGGTCACTTGATGTAGAATATAAATGTAGACAGCAGCCATAATATAAATACACATAGTACTACCATCATAAGAAAAAACAGTTTATCCATTTATGTTCCAGATGTCGGGTCGTTAGAATATCGTCAAAATTTAGTATACATATATGACATTTAGGCTATTATACATATAAAAGTATTTTGATTATTTTAAAACGATACCAGTAGCGACATCTAGCACGTCACTCGGCCAAAATACCATGGTAGTACTCGTACTATGTGTATTTATATTATGTTATGTGTCTTCAGAATTTTATACCATACTTTTTAGGAGGCAGATAAATTTAAATATCTTCTAAATGTGTCCTTAGTATAGATCTAGTGAAAGCGATGGGAATTTAATTCTTACAAAATTTCAGAAACACAAGTTTAGAACAGACCTAAGCTAATATCAATAAATTATATGGATAGGAGGTATGACGTCCTAGAGTTGTTCCTAGAGAAATTACCAAATTGCTCCACTTCTTCAATTTAACGAATTACAATTTGTTTAGTATACTTTAGAAATATCATAATTATCAAAAATATGAGTAATACAGCTGCGTACGTTGATTTAATATAAACGACCCAATTCACATGTCAGCTATAAGGCCTAAGGGCAATAAACAAATTAATTTATCATAAAACTATTGAATAAATAGTTTGTGTACGTGTACGGGTGAAATATTGTATGACAAGTTTTTATTGTTATTGGTCAATAAAATAGTAAGCAGCTATCTATATCGATATAATATAACATATACGTATAGATCGGACATGAATCAGTCTATCGTATAAAAAAAAAAAAAAATTTACCCACGAATATTAAAAAAATTTCGTAAAAAACTTTACACATTTAAAATTGAATCATAAATGTGATCATAAATTTTTTAAATTGCAATACAAAACTGCACATAACCAATTAATATTTCTTGCTGTTTTAAATTTTTTTTTTTAAATTTAATTCATTCCGTGATAAAATAATTATTGCACAACTTAAAATGTATGTACGTATATTATAATATATGGCTGCCATAATAACTAAATTATTACCATTTTGTAAGCGAAATTTTAGTTTAAAAAAGAATAATTGTTATAAGATGAACATCTTTGTATCATCGCATCATCCGCATCTCGAGTACGTGTTCTACATTATATATATATATATATATATATATATATATATATATATATATATATATATATATATATATATATATATATATATATATATATATATATATATATATATATATATATATATATATATATATATATATATATATATATATATATATATATATATATGCATTAATATAGAATGACATCAATATAATTATTGCATAAGGCGCAAAACACGAAATCTAATCAATTAATTTAGATGATTTTCATCATCGAGCACATATAATCTACAGAAATGATCAACATTGACCGACCAAATCGAGCAACCCGGTTTGAAATCACAATCGTTTGTATATAAATAAAAAAGCAAATTTCCCAAAACATTAATTATCTGTAAGGTGTAAAATTATGTAAATCATATAATAAATCAACAGCCAAGTCTGTCTCCGCTCCCGCTCATCTTCAAACCGATTTAATTAACATTATTAAATTAATTTATATAATCACCGCATGTATTACTCGTCTAACTGTCGCATTTATAAAGTAGACGAATTTCAAAGCTTAATGCGGACGCAGTGTTTTTTTTTGGAGAATCTTTCTTGATTTACTCGGAATATCGAAATGTCATACCCCATGTCGTGAGACATTACCACACATTTTTTTTTGATTTTTTTTACTTTATCATATCGTGCATGCATTTTAAAGTTCAATAGCTATATATAATGCGGCTATTGTGAAAATGGTACTTAAAACATTTATGGAACTTTATAATGAGTGTATATTACTTAACAAGGAGTCACAACACCAATAGCAATTTTTTTCTGCTCCCCACTAAAATTGATAATTTTGTTGCGTTAAGTTTAGTCATCATGAAAAAAAGGACAGTTGATGAAAAGTTGTCGCATTTAAATACTGTAAATGGGCATTATAATATATATAGGGTTTACTAGCCATTAAAGGCTTATACTGTACCAAAAATCTGTTTACATTGGGCTAATGATAATAAAAGTGCTGGTCTGTCATCTAGTCAACTTCTGCAGATAGTGTACACAATTACTGACATAAATTAGAAGTTATTACTTCATTGCTAAATACAAAGATATACTTAAGAAGTACTTTTTAAATGTGTTGCCTATTTTATTTTCCAACCGTATTATTCCATTCTAAAGTTTGATACAAACACTTTTATCCAGCATTTGGGAAAATAAAAAAACAATCTTTAATTTTAGGTATTTAACTTGGCAATCAGGCTATCATAACTACTTATTTTATGTGTTCAGACAACTGAAAAATGTCCACAAATAAATTATTATTTTGGATCAAAAAATTACTAATCAAGAACAAATAAAATTTTATATCACGTAAAAAAAAACTACGGACACAGAAAAAATAATATATACAGAAGTAAACCGACAAATAAAATTTTGTATAGTTTTTTTCTGGGGTTATGATGTTCATATGGGGTTATAATCGCAAAATGCGAGAGTAAAAATTTTAGATTATTTTTTTTACTATTGAGATCGCTCTTTTAAATTCTTGCATTTTATATAATTTAGCAGCTTTGTATGTATATGTGATAATATAACTTAATATAAATCTTAATATATTGATATATATCTATATATATATATATATATATATATATATATATATATATATATATATATATATATATATATATATATATATATATATATATATATATATATATATATTTATATTTTATATATATATGTATATATATATATATATATATATATATATATATATATATATATATATATATATATTATATATATATATATATATATATATATATATATATATATATATTTATATATATATATATATATATATATATATATATATATATATATATATATATATATATATATATATATATATATATATATTGTATGTGTGTGTGTGTGTGTGTGAGTGTGTGTGTGTGTATGTTTGTGTGTGTGTGTGTGTGTATAATATGTATATACAAGATTTGCAGACGGCATTGTTGTTGGTTTTGCGATAATATAATATAATATTATGTGTCTACTGTCTGCTTAAGTATTTGTTAAAATTTGATGTGTATTTAACCAAATAAAAATAGAAAAGTTTATCAACCGTATTTTTAAATTTCTTCGATTTTTGAATTAACACTGTTGAAACGAACGTGTGGCATTTTCCTTAATAATATGGACATAAAAAAACTAAAATATGTACAAACAAATTGATTTTTTAAAAATAATTAATTTTATTTATTATTTCTTATCTTAGTTGAATAAGTTTTATTTTATTTTCAACTTTCTTGTCATAGAAAGTTTCTTGTCATCCATTTGGTGTGCTTTCTTAAAAGCACTAATATTAAGAAATCTAGTAACTTTTAATTATAATTATGTTTCGATCAATGATTTGTTTCTTGCAATTTCACATTACAATGCTCGTTAAATAGTTCTTCAAATATTTGAATATGCGGTTTACATAATTCAAATAATAATACCGTTGGAGCTCGCAGTGAAAACCAAAACTAGTATTACTAACATAGATTTTCATAAATATAAAATACTCAGAATTTATTGTTATGCATCATTTACTTGTTTTACCTATTTATTTTCGCAATAGTGGCATAATCGTCGTGCCAAACATTTAAATATTGCATATCCTAGGTAATATAATAATAGTACAATCGGTAAAATGTACACCCTGGTCCAACATTTCATTATCAAATTTGGCTTGATCACTTTAACATAGTTGTCCGAGATGGATGTATCTGTAAAATCATCTACATTATCACTGGCTTCATATTTAGGTAATGGTATTTCTAATGGTATTTCTAATGGTTCTTTAAATGGTGGAGTACTTGCAGATCTTGTATAAAAATGTGTCATTGTCATCATGACATATACTTAAGGCTGACTTTCTTAAAAACTTAATTGACATTATTTGTCCCCGATTTCCTACTCTTCCTCTTTGCCTTATTAGACCAAACAGATTTTCGATCGGGTTCTGGTTTAATAGATAGAACCGTTAGTATAAAAAATATTTTACTGTTTTTTTAACAATAAATTATTCAAAAATTGTAATAAGCTTTTAAATACAGTTGTTAAACGTTGAAGCACTTAAATCTTCACTAGATATATTTGAGGAGCTGGGATTGTTACACAAATTACTTAATTGCATATTTTCATTAAAATCTGTCAATCAGGGATGTTTCCTTTACTTTTTAAGTAGGTTGGAACTGCACAAAGAATTCTAGACGACATACGATCGCTCATCATATACTATTAACAGAAATTAATATAGTTTTTAGAAACGCACAAATTATTTTAATCACATTTAAATTTTAGTATTTTCACATGAACTGTGTTTATATCCTTTAAGTGCGTTTTCATTTACACTTTCCTATTTTAATATGGGTGATTCATTTAGAGGTACTTTTTCTAAAATAAAAAAAATTAATTTTATCGAGTAATCTTTATTATCATAAAAAAGAACCATTCTTTACATTTATTTTTTTACGATTATTTCTTTCAAATGTTGCCAGTACCATGGGCCATTCTGAAGTTAAAATTTTCGAAGACGCATTCGAGCATTTTGAGTGGTATTTGGCCAATTACGCGAGTAATGTTGGCTTCTAATTCCTCAATCGTAACCGGCTTATCCATGTAGACTTTGAACTTTACGTAGTCTCAAAGGGAAAAAGTCTAAAGGTATGATATCACTTGATCTAGGAGGCCAAATCACTAGTCCGAAGCGTGATTTCACGGGTTGTGTGGCAAGTAGCCGCCGTCTTGTTGGAATCAAATGTCATCGAGATCACGGGTTTCAATTTCAGATAGCAAATAGTCGTTCTTAAGGCGCAATAACGGGTGCCAATCAGTTACGTTCCGGCCTCATTTTTGAAAAATATGGATTAATTATTCCACCAGCCCATAAACCGCACCAAACCGTGCTTTTTGGATATAATGGTAGCTCTTAAATAGACCCCTTCGGCCTAAATACGGCAATTTTGCTTATTAATGTAGCCATTAAGTTAGAAATGGGTCTCATCACCGAACATTTTGCAAAAATTGTTTTAAATGCGGCTGAATAATTTGTAGAGCTGTGCCGGGTTATCTTTCCATGATGAAATGTCAAACAATACTGACCAGAAATAGCATATCTGTTTGACACGACTCACACGTGATCTCTCATAAAATCACTACTGAAAAAAGAACCTCTAAATAAATCACCCGTTTACATATCGATGAGGAAAAACTCCACATTT
This sequence comes from Tipula confusa, assembly GCA_963556175.1. NCBI lineage: Eukaryota > Metazoa > Arthropoda > Insecta > Diptera > Tipulidae > Tipula > Tipula confusa. Next base: position 100,260,365 of record OY744475.1, read on the forward strand.
CTGTGAAATCAACTGATGTGCAAAATCCTACTTTTCCTTGCTGGTTTTCCATTTTTGAATGGATATTTATATTATATTCTATATTAATTTTTTCTGTGCTACGGATCTGTCAAAATTATTACAAGTAGCTGCTGTATTAATTTGGATGCATACAGTGCAACAATATAATTACTGAACGTATTTGCCATAAAACGGTTAATTCAATTGATTTGTAATGTTTAACCATTATTTTTAGAATCTAATTTATATTAATTTTAAAGTTTGTGTCAAATAAAGTGTACATAAATTATATTTTTGGCGATTATATGACGTATTTGTCATTAAACGTTGAAATAAACGTATTGATTTGTAATGTTTAGTAAATTTTTTTTATCTAAATCTAATTTAAATTAATTTTACATTATTTTATTATTATTTATAAATTGATTTATTATTATGTTTTTACATTTGTTATATTTTTATATATTTTTAAAATCTTATTTATAATAATTTCGGTGTTGTTACTTGATGTATTTGCTTGTTACTTGGGTTATTTTTTATTTTGTAGTGTTGCATTGTTTTGGTATTACATTATAATATTTTTATTTTTTATATTTTTATATTTTCGTATTTTTTTATATTGGTATATTATTATGTTTTTTGATATAGTATTATTTAGTATTACATAGAATAATTTTTAACTACAGTGGAACAAATTTATAAATTTGTATTTTGAGGCGAAAACTAATCCAATTTATTGCAGCCTACAGCTTGCAGAAATTATATTATTATATTTTTATGTTATTATATTATGAATTAATTAATTTATAATTTCAGATAAAAATTTATTCAATTTATTACAGTCTATGGCTAAGAACAATTAGTTCATTAATAGATTTTATTTTCAGGGAAACCTTGCAGATTACAGATGAATGGTACTGGAATTGCTAATAAGAGATGACAGAATGCAGAGCAGTTCAGTAAAATTGTTTTATGCTTACACTAGTTTGGATATTGGCTACCGGGAAACCGGACCAATTATGCCGTTACTTGCAAACCTTTCCTTTCCCTTCCCCACAAAAATTTACTAACTATTGGCCGTCAAGGTGTCTGCAACAGGGTCGATCTCAATAATTTAACTAAAATCCTGCTTTATTCTTCCAAGTATATATAAAAACGAGTGTACGGTGGGCCCTAAACCAATTAATCAATCAATACAATACAACGTCATAATACTACAGCTGGAATATTTACCACGGAATTTGGACGACTCTTTAACCAACACAATTTTATAAACTTAAAAATAATAAACTAGGCACATTAATAAAAAACAAAACCGGTGACGGCGTAAGGGGGGACGTTAAAAGTTAACCACGAAAGTGTTGGGGGAGCTTCGGCCCCAGAAAAGATTGCAGTGTTCAAGCACAACATAAAAAATAATGTTTAGTTCAGCAATTTAGCTAAAAAAAATATTGCATCTTCAAGATAGCAATATTTAGCTTAAAACAATTGGTCTGAAAGTTCAAATGGTCTAAACACAATTATAAATCGATTTAGCACATAGAAGCAGCACATAGAAGCATTAAATCATACGAAAGGGATCGCTGCGCTTCCTAATAAAAAAAATCCTGGAGGATAGGACCCGGAAACTGCAAACATGATGCATTCAACCGAAATGTTGTAGACCAATGTTCCAGGAATAATAATCAGGAATCGAAAATTGGTAGTTACGATTTTCTATAGTGAGGTCTTAGCTATATTTTTGTAAACAGTTGTAAAGAAATGCTCGTGTTCGCTATGTAATATACTAGTTTCTTGTTTTCATCTGACCAATTCTTCTTCGTGTCCATAAAAGGTTTTAAAAACCTTCTCACACCAATTTTTATTATTGATCAACCATTCTTGTTGACAGTAGTCAACGAAGGTATTATAAACCCTTCATTTTTCGATAAAGTAATGAAAAGCTTTTTTAAATACTTTCTGGTTTAGTGCTAACGGTAACATATTTATGTCATGTATAATTTCGTGTTGCTTGTCTCTTGGTATTTTCTTCTCAATCCTTTTCCTGGTGCATTTAGTCATATGTGCTCAGCACATGATTACTGTTTTTCCTGGAAAGATGCCGGTAAAACCATTGTTTATTGCCTTGGCTGCAACGGCAGCTTAAAAGTTTGGTTTAAAGTTGTATTGATACATTTCAACAAAGTATTTTTTAAATGTTCAAAATTTTTTTTATAGTTGCTCCTTTCTCGAAGCAAGACACCATTAAACCAAATTGATGGTCGAAAAAATTGATGGTATTTAAGCCAATAACTAATTGATTCATATAAATACTTCATATTGATATGTGAGAACTCAAGAAACAATTTTTGATAGACTAAACTTTTTCTGGCTGTGATCTATAGAGCCATATCTCTGTTATAACGAAAACATTGTGGAATTTTTTTATTATTTCCCTTGTCTCACTCTTTTATATTTAATATGCAGAATAACATAGACACCATAGACATTTTTGTGATGACAGCACCGAGTTGCTCAATTAGTGAGTACCTAAAACTATAAATATTAGTTTTAATACATGTAGCTATCTTCAAACATGTAATCATTTTTTATATTCCAGTTGTCAAATCAAAATAAACTGACGGATATTTTTAAATAAATAATAATAATACCTTCGCGATACTAGAAACGTATTTTTAAATTTAAATTCATCAAACTTTGGTACTTCTTCCTCCCAATAGCGTGATTTCTCGACAGTTGACCAAAAACGCCTTCGTTTATGTTTTACAACCCGATTTTTATTAATCAGCAATGAGGCATATGGTTTACATTTGTCTAAATTGTAAATAGACGTTTTTCTCGCAATAGCCGCTTCCTTCTTCAATCGCGTGGATTCTTCATCCATTATATTAATTAAAATATTATATGCTGAAAATTGTTGCATATAATTGATAAGCACAGTCCTTTTATTTGGCATTTGTAAATAATAGCACTCACACAAAGTTTTCTGACGCAGTTTTAAAAACAAAATCATCAACTTAATGAATTTTAATGAAATATGACGAACTGTCAAATGAGATGAGAACTAAAGTGTGTCATCTATTCTCATCTCGCAAACCATAGTTTCATAATCATAGTTACGAAAAAACCAGATATGTGTCTAAGGTGTAAGAGAAACCTATCTAAAGAGACAGACAAAGTTTATGCGTTTATGCATTTAAAGACAATACCTTGTCTAGTAGACACGCATTACTAGAAAAATAAATTGAGTCAGAAATTTCCGCAAGTTCTCTAACTTTCGCTGATCCACAGTCACTATAGAATCCAAAAAACATTGTCCTCGCTTATTTTATCATCATTTTATTTAACATACCTATATCTAAACTAACTAACTGCACTTGAGTTAATTTTTCAAACAAATCGGTGACATCTTCAATTATATTAAAAAATCAAACAGTCAATCAAAATTATTTATAATCAATAAATCGATATTTGTTTGTCACTTAACCTAATTTTTTTGCCATTCAAATTTACTATTATTATATGTGCGCAATAAATTAGCATTTCTTGAGCTTTTGTTCGATTTGAATAAGTGTCTCCGTATAAATATTTGTCCAAATATACTCATCGCAAATTTCAAGGTATTGCGGGGAAAATCCTTTAAAAAATGGTTCACATTTTTACACGTACAAAATAATCGCGCAAAAAATATTGTTTTGCAAATTTGGAATATTTGTAGATGCGGTCATAAAATAAATAAACAATTATTGCATTTATACGTATATTGTTTAGTACAAGTATATGAAATTAGATTTAATTATGTGTTGTGTGTGTGTGTGTGTTAATGTTAAGCCTTCGATGATAAACCGCTAAAATAAATATTCGCCACGGTCGAACACACATTCACATACGAACGTATAATATAAAGTGCAGCAATCAATAACACCTTATTACTATATCACACCGCGCATAATTCCGTAACTTGATTTATTACTATATGTATATATAGCAACAATCAACCGCGCATATTAAGTTAAAATTTCAATCAATCAAGTCAAATGAAACTTCTTCCAGCTAGTCCATATGCCGTCTATATACATCATAAAAGTACTATATATATACAGGAAACCCTCGTACAGCGCGTTTTTATTAGATCACATTAATTTGGTTAATGCCCTTACTTGTGACCATTCCACATATAATTGGCCATGCTTAAAAAATTGAGATCATTGAAGAAATTGAACTAGTAAAATAATGGTACCTTACGTTACAACAGTAGAAGGCTACTTACAAGTCTTTTTTTCATTACTAAATCGAAAATTTGCTCATATCATCACCCATTTGAACCTAAGACTTGTATTGGTGAATGTGATCCAAAAGTGCGATAGTCATACTTTGCGATGTTGTTCAAAGGTAACGTACCGTATTTTTTACTCAATTTTGTTACTGTAAATGAATGTTGCAATATTTATAGAACCGAGTAATTGTGTTGATATCAAAGTGGATTGAGTTTGTACTCTGCTTTTGGGACGTTGCACACATTTTATAAATAATTTTTCAACATCATCTTTTTGAAACGTTTCGGATAATCTCTCTCCTGATCATATTTTCCTTCGAGCCAGTTACTCGAGATGGTATTTGGCGCTAAACTGTGTGAAAATTGTGACAAAACGGCAGAAACTTTCAAAAGGCTTTTAAAAGTCTTAACTCAAGTACAAGTATTTAATCCGGAAATACGGATTTTAGACGTTAAAGCCTTTCCAAATCTGGTAGCTAAGGAAAGGAATTCCAAACTGTTTAACAATTGTAAAAGGGTAAATTTGATGCCGCAAATTAGAGTCAGTTGAAATGTATGATAAATATTTTGATGTAAAACAGAAATTAGTCAACGCTCATCATTTCATGAATGAATGACTTATTGTTAAATCAGTTCTTACAGTAATTTTCTAAAAAGCAAACGAGAAAGTTAGGTCCGCTTACCTCGGCTCCTTGGGTTAGCATTCCTGAATTCAATTGCAAATATTCATAGTTCCTGCCATTTCGTTATCTGTTTGAAGCATCGGTTCACAATAACAGTAATGTATCGAGACTGCACAAGCTTCAATATTTAAAAGGTCTTCTTTAGATGAATCCTATGCCCTAATTAATCATTTAACAGTGACGGAAGTAAATCATAATGAAGCGCGAGGTAAAAAAAACCCCAGATACGATAAGCGGAAACACGTGGAGCATTTTCTGTTAAGACAGTTTTTTGTCAATCAAGGCTACATAAAAGTTGTGCCAAGTCACTGCATCAGTTAGCTGACAGTTCTGATAAGGTAATAAGATGATTAAAGTTTCTTGGTGGGGATGCTGAAGGTCGAGATACAAGAAAGTTTAAGGGCAATGTGAAAACCCAAGGCTAATGTTTTGGTATCTCAGTTTAATAAATATATGTCCATCCCAGTCCGGAGAGCACTATTTAGGAAAGATGCGAGCAGTTTTAAAATAGTTCCGGAACGTAAACAATTTGCAGTGGAGAAGAAACTACGTTTCAATTGTATGGAAGTCTAGATGCCAGTGCCATAAATGTAATAGGAAGCACCATGTAGCTTTACACCCTGAAGAAGAAACAAGTTTGAAAAGCAAGAAGATTGATTACTATCAACAAAATGATGCCCAGACTAATTTTGTTTATAGCTATAGAGGGCTTTAAGTTGTCATTATTACCAACGGCCATCGTTGAATTAGCGGACAAATCTGAAAACTTGTTTAAATGCAGAGTGTTTCGTGACTGTGGTTTGCAGCCATCCTTACTAACGGAAGCATGCAGTAACTAATCTTATCCCGATCAATGGCAAATATATGCATTACAGATTTAGCATATGGCAAAATGCCAGATCTTCTTTTACTCAGTTAACTTCCAATAAGGCTTCCAAGTTTTGGATTTAAATTGTAGGATACAAGTTTTTACAAGACCAAAAATTAGCTGATCCTCAATACAACAAAATGGCGTCTGTTAATATTTTGATTGGTGCTGATCGTTTTTCCATATTTATCGAGATGAACGACTCACTAATTCTGACAGTAGCTCAGTTATCGACTAGGGCAGCGTTAAGAAAAATGGTTTTTTGAGCAGGAAGAAATACCCCAAGCTGACGTTCTAAGTCCAGAAGAGATCGAATGCAAAAGGCATTATAAAACAACATACAAGCATAATGAGGACGGAAGATATGTAGTGGCGATTCCATTTAAGAAAAACGTAGTTCAACTTGAAAATTCCGTTAAACGCAGCTAACAGAAGATTTTTTGCATTACAAAAAAAGTTACACGCTAATGCATCGCTGTAACTAAAATATTGCAAATGAATATATGAGTATTAAAATTTAGGTTAAATGGTGCCTGTGAATGAGACTGACCTATAGTTGACGAGACATTTTTATTTGCCTCATCATTGTGTGCCTGATTGATTCACAATTCCCTAATCGAAGCAAAAATATTGGGTCTTCAGTACGGAAAGCGCAGTAGAAGATATTTTTTCAAGCCATCTCTAGAGAGAAGCGCCGTACCCACAAAGTGGCAAGTCATCTCGGAATATTCAAGGGATTTTGATCCACTTGGATGGTTATCTCCTTCGATCATTTTAATGAAAATAATTTACCAACACCTATATAGTAAATGAAACTAGGCTGAGTTAATGAATTCTCGGATCATACCTCAAGCATCTAAACTCAGATTTGGAGCGAATTAAAGTTAAAATAACTCGTTACATTCCACAACCAAAATGAAGATGAGTTATAAACGTGTTTTTGACTTTCCAGTAAAAAAGAATACAGTGCAGTAGTATATTGCACCGGTTGATGGGTCTGGAGCAGTTCAGGTGAATTTAAAGGCATCCAAAACCAAGGTGGCACCAATTAAGCAAGTGTTAATCGCACTTCAGAGACTTTTAACCACTCACCGTGAAAATATTGAAACCATGTGCGATCTGAACATAACCCAACAGACGGCGCATCTAGAGGGGTTCTTCCTTCAAAATTAGTGTATTTAAGGCTAAGGTAATATGGTCCTGAGTGGTTGTGCAGGACTGATATTGTTTATACACTCATGAATGAAGAAATCGGAGGTGCAGAATATTTGGAAGAAGAACAAAGGACAAATAAACTTTGCGCTTTTGTTATCCAGAGTCAACGACTATAGACCTAAGTTTTTGAGGATGCCCTTTAGGTTAACTAACGTTTCGACTATTTGCCAAAAAAACGATGAACGGTATCACTCGGGAGGTCGATGATGACGCGCGATTCCATACCCATGAAGGTATGGAAAAGTTGGAACGATTATTGAGGGTATTACAGAAACGAGGACTAACCTTAAAAGTAAAGAAGTGTCAGATTATCAAGAAAAACGTGTAGTTTATTGGCCATGGATTTGACGCATATGGTATATACGACCAGGATCAAACAAAATGAACGATAGTCACGAAATATTACAATTTATTGGATTAGCAAGTTATTTCAGAAAATATTTTAAGATTTTTTTTCAATTATCGCTGAACCGTTAACTCGACTAACTAGAATTAACGAATCCTGCAACTAGACAAACGAACAAACAACGTCGTTCGAGCTATTAAAAAGAAAGTTGGGAAGTCGCGGTATTTTTATGTTATATAGCCCACAGTACGAACATGAGTTGTGTACCGATGTGAGTTCCAAAGGTCTCGGTAATACAGTATTCTAAAGAGACAAAAAAGGTGTAATGTTGTCAGCAAACCATCACTTATATAATGTTTTCATTCTAACAAATAGCCAGTTATTCTGCTGGTTGACGCCCTTTTTTCAGTTGATGTGTTTGGTCTTGTTCCAACAACTAAAATTTCTATAAACTCGTGCACTACTAGTGACAGAGGAGATACTGCTTTAGTTTAACGTCGTTCTATGGATGAAGATGCTACAGCCTTTATTGTTGTGTCAGCTAAAACACTATTGTAATGTTTCTGATTTTGCGATTGGTGGAAAACAATAACCATCTTATAAAGTTCTGCATCCGTTAATGGACCACCACCACTCAGAGTTGTTGTCGAATCATTGTCATATGAACTCCATCTAACTGCAACACCTAACGAGATCAAACAGACTTTAGCAACTTAGCTTATTAGGTAACACAAATTGAAAAGCTGGTTGCATTTTTTGATGAGCTTTTTTTATCGGTCATGGTTTTGCTGGGAAAGCTCTTGATTTAAGCTAGCATAGATCAGAATCTACCTTCGTTAAAGACCAATCCATCACATTTTCCACCAAACAAGGACACTAGATCATATAGAGTGGGATTTAAGATCTTTATACATATAAGTCATTTTATATGGAACCGAGGCAACGTTGTGAGATAAGGTTTCCATCTAGACTTGGTTTAGTTTAAACATCATCAGGGTCCAGCACGTATATCTTTTTGTAGAGATTTATATCTTATATCTTATTGTAGGAGATTTTAATATGAAAATTGGAACATACGACACTGACCTAACAACTATACATATCATAGGTAAATATGCATTGAATTCGGTGTGAAACAACAATGGAGAAAGTCTTGTTGACTTCAGTATCATAAATCAGCGGACACATCAACGGACTTTACATCGTTACAAGATATCGGAAATGTGAGGTTCTCACAGACGTTTATAGTAATCTGTATACCACAATTTCAAAGTTATTATATATATATATATATATATATATATATATATATATATATATAAACAGGCCTGTAAAGAGAAGGGTTATGAGAGCCATAAGGTACAGGCTCCCGCTTTTAAAAAGCCCCACCAATTTCAAATTAATCAGGATACAAATTTTAATTTTTAAACGAAGTAAAATATTTCATGTCATAAATAGTTCATGATGCTTCTTTTAAAAATTTAAAAATTGTGAAGTAATAAAAAATAATCCGAATTATAAATAACTATAAGATAACCACATTTCTAAAAAAAAATTAATCCATGCTTTTCATACCATTTTTTTAAGAAGCTTAATACTTTGTGTATATAATACCATAAGTGTACGTTTCCACCAAAAAGTTGGTTGTTTTTTTTACATCGCACCTCACACGGATAGTATACATTCTCACAAAAATTGTTCCTCAACACAAAATTTATTACCTACACATGCAAACAAAAAACAACCGATTTGTAGAAAAAACAACCGATTTGTACTAATGAAGAGAACTTTTGCTGTTGTTTTTTTTACATTGGTACTATAATATAAAATTTCCTCTCGGAAATTTTTTGGACAACCTTTCATTTATTTGAAAAATGTCATTATCATGTATTTTTGATGCGATTCAAATTTAAGTAAAAGTTATTTATTTCTTTATAACAGTAATAGCCATTTATTTTTTATTAAATTTTAAACATTTTAGATTTGCAACCATTTACAATAAATTTTTATGAAAAAAATCAACGTTAAAATTCAAATATTTAAATTTATAATTCTAATACATAAAATTTCAATACACATACATAAAAAAAATTAAAATATTTCCGTTTGTAAAAAAAACAACCGATTTTTTGGTCGAAACCAAGAGTAACGACATCTCTTAAAATAATTTTGTACTTAATTATACCATTTTTTAAATGTAAAATACAGTGTTAAAAGGGGAAACACTAAATAATTTTGACAATTTAATTTTCAACATTTAGATTTCAAGCGCATTAATAGTTTGTGAATAGTTTTTGTGGCTTATGTGTGTTTATTTAATGGTCAAATAAATAATAATTGAAATATCGAGTGCAAGGTTAATGTTTGTAGCTTGTTGAATATTGCATTTCTTTAAATTACATTGTTTTGTTCTTTTGTCAATTAAAATGAAAAGAAATAATTCTAGTGGAGCGGAAAAAAAACAAAAGAAAGCAGAATTGAAAAAAAAGCAACAATGTTTACTACGGATTTCTTTATTCTTTAATAAATCAAAAGAGAACGAATCTTACTCTAAAAATTTTGAGGACGGTTTGATTTCAAATAGTACTTTAGAAACGATTTTTGGGAATTCAAACGATGTTTCAAATAAAGAGTTTACCAATGTGGAAAAACTGGATGATATTTCAACGCAGCCAGAAACAGATGATGCAGTAATAGTTGGTTTAGGAAGCTACAACAAATTTGGATATTGAAATCGCTTTAGATATTGACCCACCTGATGATATCTCATTTCTTAATAGAAATGATGCAATACAAATGGAAGTGTTTCTTTAAATAAATTAAAGAATCCGGTATCCCTGAGAACATCCCTCCAGAAAATATCAAATTCCCATATCGACTTCTCAAAAAATTGTTACCTAATGGTGAGTCGTGTTGAAACTGGTTGTGTTGGAGTAAACAAAAATATTCTTTGTACTGTGGTCCAAGTTATATTAATAGGGTAAACTCAAATGTATCTGCTCTTGGTAGTCCATCCGGTTGGAATATTGAAAGAGGTTGGCGAAAATTAAAAGACCGCATACCCAGTCATGAAACTTCAATTAAGCATAAGCAGAAATATGTGTGCTGGAAGTCGCAAGTTAATAAGGTGTCAATAAAATCCACATTAAGGAGTGTATTTTTAAAACAGGCAATCGATGAAGCTGATAATTGGGAAAAAATTCTTCATAGAATTTTAGTATTGATATTTTAGTAGTGATCGTAGAATTGCGCAGTAAGTACGACCCTATATTATACGATCATGTGAAGAGAATCCGCGAATCCCAAGAATCAAACAAACGTTTACAAGTTCATTATATATCCTCATTTATTCAAAATGAATATATTGAAATTTTTGGAACCTGAGTTCAAAATAAAATTCTTGAAAAGATTCGGGCTTCAAAATATTTTTCTATAATGGTTGATGCAACTCCAGATTTGAAATTGCTCAACGAATTCTAGAACTGTTAAAATAATTTGAGCTTGATTTCAATTTTTGTAATGGACAATCTTATGATAACGGTGCAAATATTATGGCAGGGCAGCATAATTTTGAACAAGCAGTTCTACTAAAACACCATCCTAACTGTATTTTTTCAAGCTGCTGGGATGCTGCGGATCACTATAGAATCAATGTTTTCTTCTGTTTTATATTGATTCTGTAATATTAAGGGGATTTGAATCATTGCATCAAATTTGTAATTTATTTCAAATTGTTTGGATGTTTGAAGATCTTTCTGAGAAGGAAATAAAAGCGCAGCTGATCGATTGTTGACAAAATACTCAAAAGAAATTTGAAAATTGACATATTTGATGAATTAATATTTTTAAAGAATATTTACAGAACCACTTTGAACATGAACCATTACCTGAAAACTTGCTGAATAATATATTTGAAGCAAACTTAATGCAAGTGTTTCCAAATTTAGCAATTAGTCTAAGAATATTTTTGAGTTTACCGGTTTCTGTTGCTTCCGCTGAAAGAAGTTTTTGGACACTGAAAAGAATAAAAAATTTCAACATTTCAACATTTTGAGCTTGGATTCTGGATACAATCGCATCTATATCTATATATACATTGCTAGAGGTCGCAGCAATACAAAGAGTATTTTTAAGATGATTATTTGAAATTTTTGTTTATAATTTAGCTTTCGTAAGCTTCAAATGCAAAAATAAACAATGGTTCTTGCTGAAATGGAGGAGGTGAGGCTTGCATTTAAAACGCTCAAGGAGTACGAGCTGGAAATATAGTGCAAAAGGATATCAAGCAACGATGGGAATTTGATTGTGTTTCGTGACATTTAATGGCTTTGCTTAAATTATTTAAATCCGAAAATCATTGCCTATTTAACGTTTTCTTTGTAAGATTCTAAACGCAAGGCCAGTAAATTTTGGTAGTTGCAACGCAATCATAGTTAAACATTAATTATGGTTTTGTATAATTTTAAATAATTTGTACGTCAAACTAAACGATTTTCGAAATAAGCTTTTAATTACACAGGCACATACTGGGTTTTTCGGTTGGAATATTTTAAAAAGGCTTGGCTAGAATTACATTATTTACAAAAACAGTTTCAAATGGTAAAAACTAAAAATTTATTTCATAATGTCTAACAATAGACAATCTAAACATCTAACTCTAAATATATAGCTTATTTTATTGGGCACTGGAATGAGAAGCATTCCCAATAAAATATAGCTATAGTGCTATAAAACGCTTTTTACTATAGATTTTGATATTTATAGTATTGATAATTACATAACGTACACCAAAATACGAAAAACAAATCTAAAATTGCTTCCTGAGATAATCATAATATTCATATGATACACAATTTGAGTAATTGAGAATTAAATTCCCCTGATTTTTTTTGTTTATTATATCACTCAAAAACGTCTCTATAGAGAGTCTCTACATAGAGACTTTTTTGTATCATTTCATACTTCTTTTCCATATCATATAAAATTCAAATTTTTTGGTACAGGGAAAAATTTCATAGTCCAAAATTGTATAGAAACAAAATAGCTCTCTACTTTGTGCCCTTCTAATTCTCTTTATATCATCTATAATTATATAATACACAATTATACATACATAGTTGCAATTTGTTTTCTCATTTTTTGTTTTCATTCATAATATCTTGAGAGGGAAGCATTTACCATGTACAGTGAAAGACAAAACCCAAAAATATAAGCATTATTTAAATAAAAATTATGTCATGCATTACAATGCATATTTAGTAGAGAAGTAATCAAAAATTATATTGCTTCCCATGGGAAATTGGTTTTAATCTCTTCGTATGGATTACGTACGCTTATTTTTGGTTGTGTTATTTTTTAAAGTTTCGAGCGGGGTAAAATGCTTTTACTTTTAGTTAACGTTCTTAATAATTGTGTAAACAGTGTTAAATATTTTTTAAAGAATAATCATACAAAATATAATTTTGTAGCCCTTCATACAATTAAAGGGCAGCAGAGCTTCCCTTGCTTCTAAGGACGCTACGCCACTGATATATATATATATATATATATATATATATATATATATATATATATATATATATATATATATTAAATCTAAAACCGTACCTTAAAAAAGCCCACTGAACAATATAATGGTTAATAAATGCATTTAGAGAATAAGGTTAACTAATGGAAGGTCACCCAACACGCAATATCCGCTCCAACATTCATTCCTTATAAGGATTGATTAATTGACTTTATAGTCTACGGTCAAGCATTAAGCAGAATATCCCGGAACTCACCAGGCCCACCGTACATCCATTTTTACATTTTACATATACTTGGAAGGAAAAGGCAGTATACTTAGATATTATTGGGATCGACCGTGTTACAGATGCCGCCAGTTGCATATTCGCTCAATAAATGTGTTAATTTGATTTTAAGGCTATACTTTTATACTAATCACGCCTAACAAAGGCTTACTGTATACAAATATATACATATTTGTAATAAATTATTCTTAAGATCATCAACCACCACAACACAACCATAATCAATATTGATTTTATACGCATCAAAAACTATGAATAAACTTACACAAAATTTTTCTATATAAATAATTTACTTCACGTATCTCAACTTCAAATTACGTCCACCACAAAAAAAAAAAAAAAAAAAAAATCAAAGATTTATGTTTCTTAAGTTTGAATTATTAAACTATGTCATTGTCAATAGTAAGTAATAATTACAATAAATTTGTTTGTTGTTATTAAGACTCTTGACGCTTACAGTAATTAGTGTAGTGTTAAATTTGTTAGTCGGATGAAATTCCAATACTTTTGTCGAATTACGAAAATTATCATCGTTTTTGTTTGGTTTCGACAAATAGTTCTGTGGACATTGTATAGAGCTCGTATTTTACTAGGTGCCGTGCACATTACCAAGGTAGATTTGTATTTTGGGATTTCATAAAAATCCGATCGATAATGATGAAATGTTTACGTAAATGTATATTAATACAAGCCCATCAGTTTGAAACCTCACCAAGCCAAATTTTCACCTGTTGAAATCTAAATTTACAATGTCAATTTGGATATCACGGGAAAGAGTCGTGAAGTGCCCACGCATTTATGTGTATCTCTTAGGGGGGTACAAAGTAATACTCAACCTGTTTGGTGGATGTCACAATTGAAAAATAAAAAAATCTTAAAATGATTAAATCACTTATTAAAATCACTAAATCACTTACCCTTAAAAAAGATCTATTTGTCTTAAGAAGATGTAGGTGCTTCTAAACCAGATCAAATCATTTAGCTTAACATTTCAAATATATATATATATATATATATATATATATATATATATATATATATATATATATATATATATGTATATATATATATATATATATATATATATATATATATATATATATATATATATATATATATGATGTTTTTAGGAGCTTGACTAATTAAACACTGAACAAAGGGATGCATTAGATGTGCTACAGTAAATAGTACGTGATCTGGTCACAGAAGTTTTAATTGTATGTCAACAATATAGGAAGTTTGACAGTATAAAACTAGAGCAGTATAAGTTGCTCAAACCAATCTGCTCTTTCGGATGTTTGGCCATCCAGTAATTCTGGATCTGATTTTATAAGAAGACCCAATCGTTATTAGACTTGAATAATTTAGTATCCACCAAAGAACAATATAACGACTGACTATACGCAACGCGCCAGTTGGCATTAATGCCAAAATTGGCCAAAAAGGTGCTAAATTTGATCAAATTCAAGAGATTCAGGACAACAAATGCTAGAACTCAGTGGGGATATAAAAGAGCTCAAAGACGATGTCGGAGCCAAAAATTAAAGAAATGAAAATGAAGTACTCGTTGAAAATTGCACCATAGACATGGAATCAGTCCAACAGAAAGCTACAAAAGTCATTGTGGGAGAATCAGTTGTCGTAAGGTGCAGTTTAAAGCTGCGATACAACACAATGTAGGAACCGCAAATGTGTTGCAAATCATATTAGTCAAAGGAATGAGCTGCGAAGGAATCATGAAGGAGATGGAGTTGAGGTACGCATAGTCCCAAGTCATGGATTAAGCAAAATTCAGCTGCATAATAAACGACAAACACGTGGAGAAAACTGCAAGGCCTTAAACGGGAAATCACATTGGTAGTCCGACAAACAAATGTGAAACGTCTCCCAGATCTTGAGAAGACCAGCTCTGAGGAATAATAGAAGCCGGAGATCTCGCCATATTTTTTCAATACCAGAAACTTGAGCATTACGTCCGAGGTTGTAAGGAACCATCGATCTTTACCAGAGAAGTGTGGCAGATAGGGACACCGCGATACGATTAGAAGGAAACGAAACTGGCCAACCTCTTTAACAACAACGAGGAAAACTAAGTTCCGAAAGTTGGTGCAAAGGAGAAAATTCCACGGAGTCACTATGCTGATTGTCAACATGGGGATGGAGTTCAACATATAAGTTAAGTAATTGATGGCTTGTAAAATAAGGAACAATGCGCATTCCAGCTAGATACCGGTGTATCCACATAAATAATACGTACTGATATGGTGCCTGAAGATCAAGTCGATCAAATAGTTCAATATAATCTAAGAACAGACTCTGGTGACGCTGGAGCAGTAAAGAAGTTTGTTTCCTTCCTGTAACATTTGGAGAGGTAAAGTTTTTTTTGGGTTGTGCAATGCCATTGCTATATTTAAACGGTTAACTCACATGCTCTGCTGGGCTAAATTGGAAAACTTGTTTGGTTTATTTAGACGACATTATCATATTGAGACGTACATTTCAAGAGTATGTGTATATTTTTCGGCAAGTCCTATAACTACAAACTATTAATGCTGCCGGATTAACGTTGGATTAAAGTTGTTAAATAAAACATTTGAAAGAGGTACCAAACGTATTTGCAAAGTAGGAAACAACAAGGCTTTCGGTCCTGCACAATTCCCAACATAGCATTGCAGGAGTAGCGGTCCTTGCATGTTTGTTTGATTATTTGTTTGATTTTATATAATGTTTGTCTATATATAGAGGAAAAATTAATCCATAAACAGTGGAAAGACCAACGTTTGGTACTCTGGCCGAAAAAAACAAGGTATTAAAACATAACCTATCATCCTACCACCCAATCTGCTTGCTGGACACGTATGATAAAATGATTGAGATGATCATACACAAAAGACAACTGGAGGCCATTAAAAACAAGAGAGACCGACCATAGAAGAATATGGCATAACCCAAGGAGTACTGCAAAGGCCGGTACTAGCTTCTATGTTCCTGTTACTAAGTAATTTGGTTACATTTATATTCTGAAGTATGTCGCACTGATTTGGTTCATAGCTTCATAGAAGTGCACATATAAGTAGCTTATACATGTGCACCTCTGTGAACGGCAACAGCGAGGAAATAATTTACTAAAAGTAATAAGAGCTCACCGGTAGGTTCCTTTGGTAACAAATGAACAAATACGAAATATGGAGATATGGATTTCTACCTGAGTCAGTTTTTAACGTTTACGGGGCAAACTGTAAATTTAGATAATCTGGTTTTTGAATTTTTGTGCTTTGGCAAATATATATCTGTCTGACCTACTTAAGTCTGAGGGGGTTAGTTTATCATCAACAACAGTTATTGATTAAAATTTTTGATTAGGCAAAACTAAGGCTATAACCACACCTACTGATATTGTGAACAAGAGCATAGATATGCCAGTTGTGCAGGAAAACACATCACCCAAAGCAAATTATAGAAGATGTGACATAACTAAAAAACTATAAAGAATAAGAAACAAAGCATTACAACAAAACCATAGAATACCTGATGAGAGGAAGCCTGCTATAAATTTAGGGAAAAGTGATTTTCAAGCTAACACGATAAAAAAAAGAACGACACAGATCGTATACAACAACGCGATTTGGTGGAAAATAAAGATGGTACCAATACCCAAATTCTTGAAAAGATTCTAAAATGCATAGAAACCGGCTTGTGAAACAAGAAAAAAGATTTAGAAGATTTAACTAGGCCCTTAAATAATCAAAATACATTGAATGAAGTCACTTCCACGATTTACTAAAACACAGGAGTGAATCAAATACTTAGAATAATCATCCAAAATGCAAATGGGCTAATGCAACATATTCAAGAAATAGAAATATTTTTAAATGCAGTAAAAATAGTTATATGCCTAATATTTGAAAGTAATTTTACTAAAACTTCATTTGCTAAAATACGTGGGTATTGTTATGACGCCATCCATCCAGCAAGAAAAGCGAAAAGAGGTTCAACTATATTTGTAAAAAAAAAACATGAATCATCAAACATCATGAAGGAATAAAAGTTGAAGAAGAAATTATGCAATTATGGCTACTATCAAAGATCAACTAAATGTTGGAAAATAATACAATGTTTTTTTCAATCTATTGGCCTGCACCGCATAATATAAATAAAGAGGACTATATGTCGTTGTTTAAATCATTTTGGTTTAATTTCATTATTAGCGGTGATTTTAACGCCAAAAATACGTTTTGGGGATCAAGACTAACAATCCACAAAAGAAAGAAGCCACTTACCACAGACAAGCAACGCTAAGCGTATTTTACTCTGGAGGTAAACCAACTTACTGGCGTATGGATCCCAATAAAATTTCAAAAGTAACAAAAGGGGTATCAGAAAACATCGTAAATTCATAGAAGACATTGAAGAACTATCATTAGATCACTCTTCTGTAATCATGAATCTTTGCCAAATTTAACAAACTATAAAACAAATTGGGAACTGTTCTAGAAACTATTCAGTGACAATATCAATCTTCAAGTGCCAGTTAAAAATTCCGCACAATTGGAGGACCAATTACTACTTAACAATATAATACAATATGCAGCTATACTATACTATATGTATAGCTGAAATCCGGCTTCACAATGTAAAACGATACTCAACTATCTTAGTAATTACCTTACTAGCCTTACTGGTCAAAAATATACCGATTAGTCCTTCTGGAAAGTCACAAAAAGTCTAAAAAACTTAAAACGCAAGTACCCGCAGTTAAATGTATGATGAAACTCGGGCTAGAAGCTCAAAAGTAAAGGCGGGTTTTAAGCACGCAAGCCATCTAACGACAAAAAATCGTATAGGCCGATTTCTTTGCTTCCAACTATTTCTAAATTATTCGAAAAAGTTGCTGCTTAAGAGACCCAAATTAATCATAGAACAAAGAGATCTAATTCCTCCCCACCAGTTCAGTTTCAGAGAAAAACACTCGACTATAGAACAGGTCCACAAAATCACAGACATAATTGAAGATTCGCTGGAGAGCAAAAAAATATTTTCAAGTATCTTGTTGGATGTAGCACAAGTCTTCGATAAAGTATGGCACAATATAAACTGCATCGAAAGTAGTTTTATCAGATTCTAAAATATTACTTAGCTGACCGTCATTTTAGGGTAAAATATGAAGATCAATACTTCTCATTGACGAAAATATTAGCAGAAGGTCTTAGGTGCAATTCTGTATATCTTCTGTATATTGAGTAACTGGACAAAAAGCTGGCGTATCCAGCTAAATGGAACCAAATCAATTCATGTTAACTTCACCAAAAAAAAGGTAACTGGATACCAGTAGAAATCAAGTATAACAGCTAGTTCCGCACATTCTAATATAGCCGAATATATAGGCATGGCATTTGATGCAATAAGCTTAAGTATGGAAAGAGCATACCAAAAAGAAGAAAGAAGAGCTTAACATCAAATACAGAACAATGTAGTGGCTTTTAGGAAGAAATTCCGAGCTATTACCACATAATACACTATGCTATATATATATATATATATATATATATATATATATATATATATATATATATATATATATATATATATACATATATATATATATATATATATATATATATATATATATATATATATATATATATATATATATATATATATATATATATATATATATATATATATATATATATATATATATATATATATATATATATATATATATATATATATATATAGGCAAATTCTACAACCATTATGGACTTACGGTATTCAGCTTTGGGGATGCAACAAAAAGATCAATGTGAAAATAATACAATCATTCCAAAAGAAGATTACGTGGTATGCATCATATGGTATGTAAGAAATGATAATCTCTATAGGGACTTAAAGATGGTATATGCCAACGAAGAAAAAAAGAAGCTCACGAGGGAACACATACTTCGTCTTTATCAACACGAAAATGTCGAGATTCGCCGTATGATAGATAAAACAAATTTAGTTAGACGTCTATTAAGAAGTGGACCTCTAGAACTAGGTCGGCTAGAATAAGATAAACTAAATCGGGACTAACCACTTAGTTATTTCCCTCAAATAGAGAGCACCAGATGTTAAATAACATATTACTAGATGAATTGTAATTCACAGTTGTAATAAAACTATAATAAAAAAGAAATATTCGATACTCTAGTATAAGATTATAAGCTAGTGATAAGACAGTGATAAGACTTAGCCAAATGTTTCATTTTTAAGCTACAACCTTGGTTTCTTATGTTTGAAACCAGGCCAGATCACATAAATTAAGTATTCACAATCCCCACATATTATGTGCATCATTTTTCGTTTCTTAACACAAAAGACTTGTTTTTCATCTTATAAGTATAGAAAACGAACCCGAAATATAAAATTTCACTAAAATATCAATAAAATATTAAAATTTTATTTGAAAATAGACACTTACCGGTATTTGTACAAATGTTCCATTATTCACGGTTGGATACGCGAATAATGGTACTACGGGAACTGTTCCATTTTTTAAAAATATTGGTCCTTGTATTGGTGTCACTGTTGGCATTACAGTTTTTTGGTTTCCTATAAAAAAATAAAAGAAACGAGAATTTGTTTTTATTAATTTAACTTAATTTTATACATAATTAATTAGCTAATTAATTAATTTTAATTAAGATATGATACACATAAACGGACTTGAATTTATAGAGCACTAAAAAACTCTGTCTGACTTTTATTTTAAAACTTGTTCCAATTTAATTAATCAAACATATGCGATGCGATCGATTTGCAAAGTTATGTCTTTATTGAACAAGTATGTGCTGATGACATTGGCTTCTTTATAGCCGTCTAAAATATATACAAAAGAGCTGGTTTAGGATTGAAAATGAAGACGCT
Source organism: Tipula confusa (assembly GCA_963556175.1). Taxonomy (NCBI): domain Eukaryota; kingdom Metazoa; phylum Arthropoda; class Insecta; order Diptera; family Tipulidae; genus Tipula; species Tipula confusa. Next base: position 100,280,472 of record OY744475.1, read on the forward strand.
TGATGGTTAGTACGGTATGGCCAGCAATGGTCTTTAAAAGGAATGTATTTTGTTATTCTACTATATATGCCATCACTTCAACACGTTGCAAATACTATATCCATATAATTAACGATCAAATATTTGATTAAGTCGCGTGTTCATTTAAAATAAGTTATTTGTAATTTATAACTTTTAATACATTTTTTTGTATTTTATTATTTAATTTATTGTTTAACTTTATAAAGTAACTATAGGCGCGCGATCATGAGACATCACGTAGACACACCTTAGATTTAAAAACCGTCTATATAGTAATATGTTAATTGAATACTTAATAAACGAAAGATGATATAGCTCGTAAATTGTATTCATGTATGTCTTATCAGCTATAATGTAATGGCGCCACTTTCGTTTGTTAATCACTATAATTACACCATAATTACACTATAAGACTGTCTTTTCCGTCTATACATTTAGAACCGAGTGGTTTTTAAGTAAAGTTCGATTCTGAAGTTCAAAGTCAAAATAAATTTTTTTCTAGTATATGATAAGTTATACAGTATAGAAAATTTCCTTAAAAGATTAAAAGATTAAAATAAATTGCACCTCTAGATATGGTACGTGCCAGCAACGGTGTGCATTGATAGTGTTAACTATAACTATAAATATAGTTTAAACGTCATAATAAATAACCTTCAAATTATATACACACAACATAGCATTGAAGTACATTTTTAAGTTAATTTATTTAATTTGCGGTGCACTATTTATTTAAAGCAAAAATAAAATTAATTAAATCAATTTATTTAGTTCCTAATAATAAATTATCTATGATAAGTTTCAATGAGTATTTATTGCCAATTATAGTTTAAAAGCGATTAGAAAGAAACTGACATGATAAATATAATTTACCGTGGAAAAAATTCGTGGTTATTTTTATTGATTTAATTTATCAATCAGGGTTATATTTCTGCTATGGGTGCGAGTCACCCTTAGAATGAACTGTGGTGTTGGCCAAAAAGGTTGATTTGAATTAGAAGGTTTCAGGACGTTATATCGAACTGCGAACTGTTTATTTTGACTTAAGTTGACTTATTTCAAGTTGAACTTTATATACGTAAAGCTTGAATGAAACAAAAGCAACTTTCAAAAATAGTTGTAACAATGAATTTTGTGTGAAATTGGAATACTCGTGTGAATTAAATCTATGGATATATAGTAATTCAACTAAATTTGAAATATTTTTTTAATCGAACTAGGAACATTTTGGTTTTACTTAAGTAGAATTGATATTTGGCAAATTCATGAAAAGTCATGAAAAAAGTATCAACGGCTTTTGTGGGAAAATAAAATACTTGTGTAAAGTAATTCTACCATAAGTTAAATTGAAATGGGATTGCAATTGATTTGCAGCTTGGAAAATCCATACATAAAACTTAAACAGAATAAAGTAAAGAAAAATTTGGAACAATTTAGTTTTTCATAAAAATCCAAAGGAATACCAGACTTTATTATTTTATTTATAAAAACTGCAGTTCTAAAATAGTAAAACTCAAACAAGTCGCATCCAAGGATCGATTTTCTGAATTTCGAAATATGGTCAAACTTTCTGAAGTCGTGAGAATATCGCGTACAATTATTAATTGATTACAATTATTAACCTCAAGCAAACTCCTTGAGGAACTATCACAATTGTTATAAATTACGTCACAATATTATGTGAAGATTGGATTTAAAAACAGTGAATTATTCTTAGCCCATAAAGAAATACTTTTCAGATCACATTAAAGATACATTACGATATCTTTAAAATTTGAAAAATTTCTTCCAATATATAGCTGCAAATCATCAGCTTAAAAATGAAAATGACAATATTCCATATTCCAAGGTAAATCGTTAATATAAACAAAAAAGAGCAATGGACCCAAAACAGAACCTTGGGGCACTCCAGTCACCACTTCAGAAAAGCATGAAAAATCGTCACCATACTTAACGAACTGCGTATACGATTACTCAAATAAGACTAAGTATTAAGTTAATAGCAGAATTAGAAAATTTATAGCACAAAAAAGCTTTTGAAGCAACTGTGTATGATTAATACTAACAAAACCAGAATATAAACGAATTTTCTAACATACTGGAAAGTATGTGAACTGGTTAGTTCATTAAAATCTGACTGAAATGTACATAGAAAGTCAAACCTCTTTAAATGCTCCTGAATCTGCATTTGCATAATTTTTTCCAAAACCTTAGAAAGAGCTGGCAAACTGCTGATGGGATGAATATCACTATAATGTCCGAGACGATAACTTTTTTAGGTAAAAAAATTAACTTGATCAAGCAAGATGGAATGTATAGGAATGATACATTCGGGAAAACGGATTATGTCAGACACTGGTTTACAATAAAAGTAATGTGTGGCAGAAAAAGATCTATAAATAGTTTGAGTATTTAAAATTAATCATATCATATCCAATAGATTCTGATTTAATTGAAAAAATGGATTCTTTCACCATAAATTCATTGACACAATCAAATATAAAGGAATTATCTACAGAGGAACTATTAAAATCTATATCTGGTAATGGAAGAACTCCCAAAGAATCACAAAATTTACAAATTCCATTCAATATATCATCAGCAGAGAATCTAATGACTGAAACACCAGTAGTGCTAGAAATAGCAAGTCTCTTCAAATTATTCCATAATTTCTTTGAGTCATTAGCTTTTTCGAAAGTAGAATTACTATGTTTAGCTTGATTGATGCACTTAGTAGTTTTATTTCTCAAGTACTTAAAATATTTCAAATCAAGATCTCGCCCATCTTTTTTATAATTTTTATAAGTTAAATCTCTACGTTTTATTAAATTTAGAATACCTGCATTTAACCAAGGAGCCTAAATGGTAAATAAAAAATAAATGGTTCTAGTCGGCCTAAATGGTAAATAAATTAAATTATAAATGTTCAGACAAGCAGTCAGTTGATTGCTTAATACCATATTGTGATTGAAATCACCAAGTAAACTAACTTTTTCATAATTAGTCAAGTATTAAGAAAATATTAAATCAAAATTATGAATATCAACATTAACCGCGGGAGGTGGGTTGTAAATGACCAAAATTAGAGTTTTTGCAAAACAACCTAATAATCCTAAAGCTTAAACTTCCACTTTACCGAAAGTAGCAGCAACTAATTTTTTACACATAAGAATCGAACGAAAATATCATTAATGCCTAACTTAAAGCAAATGTATTCCAACTCTTGCAAACTGGCACTTTTTGGAATTATTTTAATGACCTTACAACATTGAATATTTAAGCAACTATTAGCCATCTTCAAAATATCACCCTCTTGAGTTGAAGGGGCGAATCTTGAAAGATGTAACCAAAATTTTGGTGCGACTGTTTTAATCCCAGGATTTTCGGGAACAATTTTGGTACCGCAAATTGGTTTCAACCGTCTAGATTGATAATACCTAATATCACTAGAGTTTTTAGCCACATCCGATAATCCACCAGGGAAAGATAATTTAGATGGTAAAGTTACATTAACTTGTGCTTCATCAATCGCACAGTTAGCTGTCGAAATCAGAGTTGTTTTTATTAGAGGCCAAATCAGCTGCATAAGTCAAATCCATAGCAGCACACAGCGGCGATGTTGAATTTGCCGGTGCAATAGGGCTATGCGGCTAGCTGCAATCGCTTCCTTTAGCTCCTTAATAAGTTTCCTTTTAGCCACAATTTTACTTTTTAACAGAATCAACTGAGGCTGGGGTGTCATACAATCCAAAGATTTGCCATTCATTACATATTTCATTATATCGGAAAGATCTGTTTAGTAACAGGTCTCTACAATCATCACAAAACAACATTATATTGGGACACTTTAGAGAATGACCAGATACCACTCGATAATGAAAAGAACGCTCAGAAAATCCAGCGCACGATATTTTGTCAATATTGAATGGTAACACACACAATCCACACTGCATACTATAGTTTTAGTAAGCATTACTAGAACACCACAACACTGCACAAAATGTAATTATCACCCCAACTAAATAAGTTGTGTGAAAATGAAGTGTAAGGTAAATGTATCAGAATAGTAATCAAACTTAATTTGAATTGATTTTCTATGTTTAACTAGTAAAATTTGATTTCGACTTAAGTCGAACTACGAAACTTGTGTTTTGTTTTAAATAGAATTGAAATGGGATTGAAATTAATTTGAAATTTGTTAAAAGCGCTTACGCAAAACAAGAATAGAATAAAAGCAAAAGTCCAGGAAATTTAACCGATGAATTTGGTGTAAAAATATAATACTTGAGTAAAGTAAATCTACCAAGAAAGTAATCAAACTAAGTTCGAATTATTTTCTCTAATCGAACTAAAGAAATCGGATATTGACTTAAGTTGAATTGAAATGTAATTAAAGTTGAAATTTGCACATCCATACATCCATTGAAATTGGATCAACTGGGTTTTGAAGGAAAATGGAAAATGTATGTCATTAAAGTAAAACTATCAAAATAGTAAACAAACTTAATTTGAACAAATTTTTTAGAAATTAGAAATTAATTTAGAAAGGTAATTTATCAAAAATGTATATTCAAACTAAATTTGAATTAACTTTTTAAAACAAACTAGGAAAATTTTGTTTTGACTTAAGTAATTAAAATGATTAGCAAAATTATTATCCAGTTTGATTTCATCGCTGACTAGGCGACCCTTAATTTTTTGGTGGGAAGACTGAAAGGAATTGAGGTCGTATTGATGCCTTGCAGAGCGCTCGATGGTGTATCGAGCATTCCTGAAGATTAACCATGTGTGCGTGGACAGAGAGCGCTTATGAAAGACTGGTTGAATTGTTTTGAGTATATATATGTATAGCTTAGAGGGTTCAAACTGTAGAGTTGCAAAAGGGTTAAGCTTGTCCTACTGTGTGATTCCCAATGTCGAGAATGATAAGTTCGACATTGGGTAACGTGATCGATAGGTTGACGGGTTGGTGTGGATTGCTGTGATATGGTCAAAAGCCGAACTAGTGGTCCTGGAATTTATGGCTTTTCACGTGGGAGGCTGTGGACATATTTGGGATGATTTGTTGGGCTTAGTCCGTGTGAGCTTTTGAGAAGATTGGTGATAAAGACGATTGTATGGGTTTGGTATTTGTTTATACAATCCAATATAATTTAAGTAAATTAACAATAAATTTTAAATAACAATCATAATTACGGATTATCGTATACAACTTAGTTAAACGCCGTTTGAATTCTTTTTTATTGAAGTGGAAGTAAAAAACGATAGAAACCAGATTACATTTTTTAACCGCTACATCAAGTGGATTGTGCCTCCCATAATTTGTTTTATGAAACTTTGACTGAAGAATAGTTTGATTGCGGAACTTTTGATTATGAGCGGTAATATTCAATTTAGATGATGGAACGAAGGAATCGATAGACCGTGTAGAGGATTAAACATAAAACCAGCTAAATAGATAGAATGTCTAAGAAGCAATGGTTGAAGCTCAAGAAGCTAACAATGCTCATCGTATATGATAAGTGGTCAAAATTATTATTATTATTGCGAGAATGGCGATAACACATTGACTTGGTGAATCTTCTTTGAACCTTCTTGATTCTTTGGAAATGAACATTGTATTGTGGAATCCACATAACTGTTATATATTCGATATTTGATCTCATATTAAACCACAGTAAATATCCTTCAATGATTCGACATTTTTGAAGGTTTCACATGAACGAAACATGATGCCAAGTATGGAATTGGCCTTATTTATAATTGTTTTCATATGTTGGAGGAAAGAAAGTTAGTCCAAAGTCTTAGAATCCCTGACTTTCTATTAAACAATTATTAAAATTATAATTAAACGTTAGGACTAACTTTTTCCTATTTAGACGTAAGGCGCTACACACCATTCGTAGGTCGTTGCAAATCATTCTGTAACAACGCGCAATCACTCATTACAGAGACTGGTCTGAAAATCTTTAAACCACCAGCAGAAAGTAAGCATTGAGAATGCTAAAAACAATTTATGACGTCGTTAATAAATAACAAGAATAGCAATGGGCCAAGATGACTTCCTTGTGGAACACCAAAACTAACATCATGTATATCCGAAACAAAATCGTCCAGTTTTACCGACTGGACCCTATAAGAAAAATACGATTTGATCCAAAAAAATAGACGAGGGGAACACCCATCGGATCCAGTTTGGACCATAGAATTGCATGAGAAGTTCTGTCAAATGCTTTTTTAAAATCGGTGAACACAACATCAACTTGTAACCCATCTTCAAAAGATGATATTGTGAACACATTCAAAGACTTTCGCAACTGCAGATGAAATAGAGATAGGTCTATAGATTTCAACATTAGATTTGTCACCACTCTTAAAAACCGGAACAACATTAGTAGATTTCCAGCATTTAGGAAAATATCCAATATGCAATGACCTATATCAAAAATTAACTTTAAAGGAAAAGCAAGAGAATGAGCAAATTCCGAGATATAATCGCTGGTAAATCATCAGGATCAGATGAATAATTAACCTTAAGTTTACATCGACATTTAAAAATTTTCTCAACTTCCAGTTGCAAAAAAAACAAACGAAGCAATCGCTATTACCATTTACTATGGAGACACAGAGACTAGCAGAATTATTCATGGAACTGGAGAAGTGATCACCCAAAAACATGGTACAAGGATACCATGGGACCCAGATACACAACGCTTTGAATTAACGAAAAACCAACATTTTTTACTTTAATCTTTTAATCTTTTAAGCCTCTTATATTTTTTTTGAGCTGTCTGAAACCATTGATTGCAAAGTGCGTTTTTCTTTTTAACCTTAAAGAGCCTGTCATTTTATTCTTGGAAGCCTTTAATTCATAGCTAATATCGATACCAAGGATAATTGATTTGTGATGCTCATCGTTCTTAACCAAACAATCGTGACTTTCCTCTAAGCAATAATTAAATTACAAGAAATTACCGGAAACAAAAAATCAAATCAAGTAATCGACATCGCATTAATAAGGTTATAGACTCAATACCTGATGTAAGTAATTTCAGCTTCAAACCGCGAGAGCCGGACACTAACGATAAGTTAGGCAAATTAAAATCATCAAACACTAAAACACAAGACGACGAGAGTGGAATATAATGAGCCTCAATAGAAAATATCCACTGTTTTATATAAACTTCGACCTAAACCGCCTCACAATTAAATACGTCAGAAAAGTCAATCCTTTGACAAGGCAATTTAGTGCTTATTGCAATTAGGAATCCACCACCACGCAAAAATTCTCTATCACATCTAAAAACCATATACTCAGAACCAAAAAGTGTAAAATCAGCATTAAGCCATGTTTCCAAAAGGACATATTCAACTAAACTTAGATAAAAGTAGTCTTAGTACGTAATCTGTGCACATTTTGATAGTAAAAATAAAAATAAATTTGCCTATAGACGAATTAATATTTACATGAGAAATAATTTCTCTTTGCTGCCGCCTCTTCAGCCGTCTCGAAAATGTCCTCAGTGTATTTCCTGTGATCACTCCATACCATTTTGTTTATCTGTCGAGCTTCGTATTTCCTTCTAATTTCTACAGTGTTTTGTTTACACAATTGTTGCTTAAGTTGACGGCGTTCCTCAATTTTGGTCTAGGTGTCATCTCTTACGCACGGTTTGATCGCGTTGTCTTGGCATCTGAGTGTGCACACTTATTGGTAATGTTATAAGTTGTATAGCTTCGCTGAAGGCAGTTCTGATGTTCACATTTTCTAACCTTGTGTATTTTACAACCCAGGGTTTTACTTTAAATGTTGCTATTATAACTAGCAAGTTGGTGATTGTTCGTAATAAATCCCAAGTTATTAGTGTTTTGTATCTGTTATCTTATAAGGAAATTGAAATTTTAATAAAAAATCAGATTACTGAATGCTCAAATAGATATATCCATTGCAATTTAGATTCTGAGCGTGGCTTAGCACAAAGAAACATGCCAAACCATCAGAAAGCTTAAATCCACTAAATGCGGTGGTTACTAAATAAGGCTAAAGATCACATGTACTTTCCGTCATTACAAGTTTAAGATTTCAAAGTAAATTTATGCCTGCGCTAATTGGCAAGTGATCACCACGTAGATACGATACACGTCATTATAAACAATTATACAAAACAAATATCACTTAACAACTTCTATAGATTTTTAACGACCAACCATATACTTGTGTAATACAACCAACAATGTATCATGGCATTCCCGGCATGAGTAATACACATACATGCGATGCATAAAAATTAATAACAATAAAATAAATTTTGCAATTAAATCTTCACATAAATTTTTATTTATATAAAGTAAGTAATCAAAAGTGAATTAAAGTTAAGCACAAAAATAATAAAAATCGGTATTGCAAGCGCTCATAAAACATCTTAACTTCTGCACGTTTCATGTAACAACACAAAATTTATCATTTCGATCACAAAATTTACAATTTACATTGACACACATTTCATTCGCATCCATGTGTATATAGTTAGACGCGATACTGGTGGATTTAAGATTTATGGTAGTCTTATCGCAGTTTGACGGGAAAATATGTACATAGGCCATAGCTAATCAATAGACATACTTTCCGGGTTATTGATAAAGTTGAATGGTGTATTTTTATCGACACCCGGTAAAATAAGTGAAAGTATTTCGGTTATGTCTGCATGCATATCATATATAAAGTTAACTTGTCTATATAAAGTGTTTGGTCATTTTATTTTCGGTGTCATCGTCATCGTAGTCGTCGTCTTTATCAGTATAGCAATAAATTTTTGGTTGTCATTATACTCATCGAATATGATAGTAACTTATATAAGAGTTTTTTTTTTAAAAAGAAATCATCAGCGAGATATTGTGTTTTCTTGGTGAACTCGCCACACACAGTGGCCTCCCAATTTTATCGATTGAACGTGTTTACAGATTTTAAAATATAATAAATTAAATTTTAAAAGATGAAACACTGAAAAATATGTCCATTCATTTTAATTGTAATTGTGTCCATTTGCGTGATTGCTGCATCCATCCCGCATATATAACACATACATCTGAAGAATATTAATGTCTGCTAATTTATTAACGCTCTCACATCATTTTTTTTTTTTTTTTTGTTAACTTTCTTGAATATTTTATAATATACATGTGAGTAAGTAAGATTGTGATGACTAAGAATAGATATTGATGATATATGTTTAATGTGTAGCACGTCTTTTTAAAATTTGTGTGTTAAAGTGTAAAGTTTATGGGAATATAAATTTATCATATGTTGAATTGTATATTCTGTTAGTTTTAATTGCAGTAATGCAAAACTTGAAGCAACGATGTATTTTTGGCAGAATAAGATTTATTTACCAAGAATATATACCACGTAATAATTTCCGAGCGTAGTCCCTAAAAATTACACAAAGGTTCAATATCTTGAGCTTTCAATAAAGAAAATAAAGCTTGTGGTAAAATATAATCAAAGCCCTGCATAATATTTTTAAGTTTTGAAAATTTTTGTTGGAGACTGGCAATAAACGTTTCCAACAGAGGTTAGTATACAGTTTTTGTAATTCGTCAGATGATTCAATAAAGCTGATATTTGATCTGCCTCAAAATTTCGGTTTCTCAACAGGAAGTTCATACTTATCTGCAATTTTTACTGCTTTGGTATAAACATTATCAAATTCCGTTGTCTCACTGTTCATTCGCATTAATATGGAAATTAGTTCAGCAGCAGCATTTATGACTTCATTGATTACAATATTTCGAGATTGTTTTCTTGAGTCTTAACTAACTTTCTTTATGCAGGCAGTCAAAGTTTGCTGTTTTTTTGGAACATTAAAAAAATGATAAATCTCACCTAGAAGAGATATGTCTTATTTCACGCGCATCGCACATACTACTCACTTCCAAGTTGAGGCTATGGCTATTGCAATGAACATATAGAGCATTAGGAAGTGTTTCACAAATTTTTGCCATCATACCCTTAACCACGAAGTTTTTTATATGAATGCCTTGAGATGATAAAACTGAAATTAATGTTTCTGATAATCCTTGAGCAGTAACATTTGGCTGGTTATTGACAAATTTTCAAAAATCGAACGCAGACAGATATAGTTGTTCGATTCTTGCAACATCTGCTGTTTCATCATAGTAATTAATGAAAAACACGGGGCTTTATTCACTTCCATAACAGTTTTGTTCAGAATCATATTTCCAATTGTTTCTATTATTTCTTTCTGGAAACGAGGGCTGAGGTAGTTGACATTTTTCGGAGCTGAAGATAGCTTGATTTTAAAATTTTCATCGTGCTTAGCATAAAATCTAAGAAGCGACTGAAAATTTCTATCATTCTCATCAGGTTCACAATTAAGTGATATTGGCCCGGAATCTCTATGTCCTTTTAACGGAATGTTCTGTTTCCCACATTAAAAAATAGCTTCAATTATCGGAATCAACAATTTTCTATTATTGTGTACTTGCTTACGGATTACGTTATCAATTTGAATATTAATTGGGATTGTGTTGGCTGTCATCGTCATCAAACAATCAATCTTTCTATTATCAAATCGAAATTAAAAAATCTGACATTCCCAAAACTGGCTTTTCAATACCTAATGAGTATTTTGAGTTTACTCGTTGTAATGGACAACGTTCTGGGCGACGGAATATTATAACTCCTGAGGGAATAAAAACAGCGAGACAATTAAACAATTCAAACGACACTAAAATATATCAAATCTTTTTTTGGCCTGCTCTGTTATTACAGAAAATTCATCAAAGATTTTTCCTATATAACCAAACCATTAACAGCTTGTTTATCTAAAAACTCATCCTGATCTATACCATGATCAAAAATTTTTAATCTGTATGGAAACATGTCAACAATTAGTTACCTCTGAACTATTATTGAGGTATCCAGACTTTACTCAAAAGTTTACATTAACATCAGATGCTTCTAACTCTGCGTTAGGCACTGTTTTAAATCAAAAACTTTACAACAACAAACCTTCCGATTGTATCTAATTTTGTACTTTATCTAAGACGAAGTGTTTTGTCTCGAATTTCTTGTCGAATAAATTGTTTAATTGAAAAGTGTCTGAGGAACACACCTTTTCTGATCATCTTTATCTTCAATATGGATTGGATATAAAATATTTAGAAACTCCAACTTTTAGAAACCGTAGGAAGACCAATTGGGATACTTTCAGAATGGTTTTAAGTAACTCTCTACCATCACTAGTTCTTAAATCTCCGGAATCAATACAGGAGCTAGATGTGATAGTAGACCGGGTGTCTGATGCTTTCAATGAAGCTATTTCAAGTTCATGTCCCATTAGTAGACCATTGGGTAAACCTCGACCACCATGGTGGTCGAAGGAAATACAAGTAACGCGCTTAAAATGCAAGCGGCCCTTTAAAATCGCGAAGAGAACAAAAACTTTAAGGAGGTCCTTAAAGCGTATAAATATGAACTAAGAAGTGTCAAAAGCAATTCCTAGAGACTTTTTAAACAGGAGTCTACTGAGGCAGCTAGGCTACATTAAGTTATTATTCACTTGTCCTTTCATTCCAAGTTATCTCCAACGACCGGATGGACAATGAACTACAACAAGTAGGGAATCCTTGTAGCTGCTTCTGGAAACTCATTTTCCGGGTTTTCCCAATTCTCCTTCTATTTTGCCAAAGGCAAATAAGGTTACTGGCCTCGCGGGGAAAATTGTCAATAGGAGAACTATCTTGTTGGCAGTAAACAGTTTCAAGCCTTTCAAACCTGCAGGCCTGGATGGCATTATTCCTGCCAATATTCAGAAAACCACTTACTTAACTGTTCCTTGGTTTGAGGTAATTTTCAAAAGTAGCATTGAACTATGTCACATTCCAAAGAAATGGACTGAAGCAAATTTCATTTTTATACCAAAGGCGGAAAAACGCTCTCATTGCATTCCCAAAGACCTTAGGCCTATTAGCTTATCTTCTTATTTCTTGAAAATTCTAGAAAGACAGATAGAGACTTACCTCAAAGGCTCAATCGAGCCTGCAAAGCTGTCAGCGTCTCAGCATGCATATAGTAAAGGAAAACTGCTCTCCATTCCCTCTTATGTCCTATAGAGAAGCCCCTCGAATATAAGGAATTCTATTTAATGACCTTTTGCGATATTGAGGGTGCCTTTAATAATGTCAAACCAGAGGCATCACGTAAGCACTTTCAAATTTGGGGTGGATGTGACCCTTAGAAGCTGGATTGATCAAATGCTCAAAGGTAGCGTCATAATGGTGAATCTAGGTGTATCATACATCCGTAGATTTGTAACTAGGGGTACAACGCAAGGTAGTGTTTTATCCCCCCTTCTTTGGAATTTGATCATAAATGACCTGTTACTAAACCTGAAAGGGACTGGCTTTAAAGTGGTGGCTTATGCAGATGTTGTTGCTATTGACGCTTTCGGTAAATATCTTTGTATCCTCAGAGATGTTATGTAGAATTCTCTTGGCATTCTAACTCAATGGACCAATAGTTGTGGTCTTAGTGTTAACCTACTGAAGACTGAGTTGGTTCTCTTTTCCAGGAAGCACTTCCTCGCTTTGGCCCTCCAACTCTCAATAGAGTTGTTTTGAACATCACAGACAAAGTGAAATTCTTGGGTCTCATTTTGAATAGTAAACTAAGCTGAAAGCCTTATATTCTGGAAAGAGTAAAAAAGGCTACGATAGCACTCTACTCCTGTAAAATGCCATTGGAAAAGAATGAGTGCTTAAACCTCACATTGTGCATTGGCTTTATACCTCTGTAGTTAGATCAGTTCTAATGTATAGAGTTACAGTTTATTGACCCGCTTTAAATACAGTGGCGAACCAAAAGTTGCTGATGAAAGTGCAATGAATTGCTACCTTGTGTATTAGTGGTGCATTTAGAAGCACTCCTACTCAAGCACTGGAGATTCTCTTTCATCTCATCCCTTTGGATATCCTGGCTAAGCAAGTGGCTTCTAGAACAGCCATTAGACTAAAATAAATTTCTATGTGGTCCTGTAACAATATGGAACTCTCATCTATTCTAACGAATAAAGAAATCCCTAAATCTATCGACTACACCATCTTGACATCATGCCTCGAAGTTAAATTTATAACTGGTATTCTTTCCAGAGAGAGGGTGAATGGAACAGTTTTAAAGTCAGGCTTTATTAACTTTTTTACAGATGGCTCGAAAATTGGTGGAAAGGTCGGTGGAGGGGTTTTTTGTGAAGAACTAAATGTAAATCTTTATTTCCGCCTCCCTGCTCATTGTATTTTTCAGGCAGTATTTTTCAGGCAGAGCTTATATCAATCAAGGAAGCCATAGACTGGATGAAGTATCATGTAATATCTGTAAGAGATATTGGCATTTTTACGGACAGTCAGACTGCTATTAAAGTTTTACAATCAGGCTTTATCACGGCGAAAGTAGCCCGGAGTTATATGAAAGGTATTACCTACAAGGTATTACTTGCCTCATTTTACCGTGCAAGGTGGACATTGAAGTACCACTTGCTACATGCAAATTACTCTTTAAAGAAGAAGCTCGTAAAATTGCGCCTCATGTGTAATTACTAGGCAGATTTGGCCTAATTTAGACTTTAAAAGGTCTAATCAGCTAATATCTATGCAACGCCAAATATTAGCACGGTTGTGGGTGTTATTACTGGACACTGTCTTATTGGAAAGCATAGCAGTAGACTTGGTGCTTTCTTTCGTGATTATTGTCGAAGCTGTAATGACGAAGAAGAGGCGGAAACAATACTTCATTTGTTATGCACCTGTCCTAGTCTGTCTTAAAACAGACTCAAGTTTTTGAGAGCTCACCTCCTGTGCGATCTAACGGATCTCAGTAAATTGAGTGTTAGAAATATCTACTGCTTCGTGAGAAGCTCAAATTGGTCACAGTAGGGTAGTGCGGAGGACCATATGTATCTATGCCTCGTCCTTTTGTTGGGTGACCACCTAAAACTAACTAGCTAACTAAGACGAAGTGTAATTAATTAGCGATTAAAAAAAAATGTCTCGCCATAGTTTGAGGTACTTAATATTTTCGTCCATAAGCCACTTCTTAGGCTTTTTATGGCCAAAGATCCGACTTTAAAATTTATCAGATGGCGATTGGCACTCGAAGAATACGACTGCCCCATTTCTTGAGATAACTCTAGCGTGTTGAGCTAACTCAACTAAATAATATAAATACCCAGAAGGTAAAAATAACAATATACTAAACGTGACAGTGATCGATTATCGTGCCACAAGTAAGCCATTTACAACCCTCAACACTCATAGACAAAAGATAACAACGCGAGTTATCAAAAATCGCCACAAGAATCAGCTGATTCCAAATGCACAAGTCCCAGAGTGTCCTCGTTATAAAATACAAAAGATACCACTCCTTCAAGCATGAAGCTAAGGTTATTGTAAGTCAAAATCTTGATAATAATAAATCGAAAACTCTAATAAAAACGATGACTACATTGGACCAAATAAATAATCCGGAAGGCATTTAACGCTCAAATAGAGATAACTAAAAAGATTGAAAAGAGGAAAAATCATAATTGGAAGGTCATAGAGAACAACAAGCAAATGACAGGCTACAGGGTTCAATAACTAAAAATGATCTTTGCGAGATAAATAAATTGCCGGGTTGTGTAAAGAAACTCCAGGTTTTTGACAAAAACCCTACACTTTATGTCTCTTTGATCTATATACCCTTGAAAGTATCTTAAAATATTATGAAATCGTGATGGGGAAACCCTTGCAAATGATTTTGCAGAGTGTACGACAAAAAATTCGAGATACAGCATTCTTATAACGCATATTTGATGAAAACTGAAGTGATGTAAAATCATGCTTATCTCTACACTACGCCGATCAGCGAGATCAAAAAACGTTAGAACACCAACTAAATAATCTCATCCAATGATACAAGAGATCAGTTGCTACACGAGAACTGAATGGGAATATTTCTAAAATGCTCACCATACAGCGACAATAAAGCCTTCTAAAGGTATATTCGGTCAAAAAACTACTCTTATCCATCAATATGAGAATGAAAGTATAGGGAAGCTGGTGGAAATACTTTTAAGCGATGGCCTAATAAAGCCATCTAAAAATCCTTACAATTATCCAATTTGGAGTATTGAACGCTGCAATATCCGATCCCGGATATTACAAATGCAATTGCAAGCCTTGGCAACTCGAAATACTTCACTACTATAGATTTGATTTCGGGATTCCACAACATAAGAATAAAGGAGAGCGATATATACCATTTGGTTTGAACGCACCGGCAATTTTCCAAAGAAAGATTGACGACGTTCTGAAATCATACATAGGGAAAATATGCTATATATATATGTATATATATATATATATATATATATATATATATATATATATATATATATATATATATATATATATATATATCGACGATATTATAGTTTTTGGCGGCACCACATAACATCTATGTAATGTCAAAAAATTGGCCAAAGCAAATCAGGCTTCAATCTTTGCAAAACTGAATTCTTAAAGGAGGAAATAGATTTTCTTTATACATAATAACAATTGCTGGAATAAGCAAATTGCAGATCCCATGAAATTAACTGCCGTCCAAAACATGGAACTCTCAAAGAGCTAAATGGATTTTTTAGCAACAGGGGCAGTCGTTCAGGAGTATGTTTCTATAGTTTTTTGGTTTTATGATGAAGGTTTTATCATGTCTTTCAAGTACTTTAAATGGTTCAGAATATATGGATCTAAAGATTTTTGTAGAGGATCTGTTCCTAAAAATACGGGGGCAGATGAATTTAAATCTTTAGATATAAAAATTTTGTTGCAACTATGTAATTTGATGCAGGTGATGGGTGAATTTCATTAAAATGATTTTTTAAATTTTCATCATAACGAAATCGTTTTGATGAATTTTGTTATCGAAATCTGATGGAAAAATTGACCAGGTATCCGAAATGAGGTCCGTAGACTAGATCTGCAGGTGATATGCTTAGTTCCTTACTAACAATAGCTCCCTCTGAAATCCCACCAAAGTAGATAATTCAGTAGATAATTGATCCGTTATTATATAGATTCCGCTACACCAAAACGGGCTATCTAAGAACTGGATAGTGCGGCAGTGGCAGCAGTCATATCAGGAACAGGAATAGCCTCAAACCATTGTGTGTATCTATCAATTAAAGTCACGCAGTATCGATAATTTTCAGAAACCGTTAGTGGACCGATGATATCTAGATGAACTTTTGAAAAGCGTTGTGACGCTATTTTTTTTAGAAATATAGTGCTCATTCATTGCTGAGTTTTATATGGTACACTTTTGTGTACTCTATAAACTATATATATATATATATATATATATATATATATATATATATATATATATATATATATATATATATATATATATATATATATATATATGTATATATATATATATATATATATATATATATTTTATTGTTCCACTTCAAGGTGATATACGCTTCGTCAAACCAATTAGTTTTGGGTTTGAATTTTATTTTAATTAAATCACCTGGGTGGCGCTGACTATTGAAAATATCTAACATAATAGTTTCCATGTTGCCATTGCAGGAAAACTACTTCGGCCAGGATAGACATAATAATAATAAGCTTCAGCTTGTTTACATTTGCAAGATATTTTGACTTGAGAAATGAACGTATGACAGACCAAGCACTACCACAACCTGATTGAACTATCGGTACAAGATGTTGCAGTGTGTTGTTTCACTTTTACGAAAGCTAAATTCTAGCATAAGACTAAAAAGTATCGGGCAAAGTGGATCTCTTTGTCATATCATTCTGACTGCATTACTGTTATTCTTCTTAAACGCAAAATATTTTTCAGGTATTCCATTACAGTGCAACACACCATAAGAAATCATAATATAATATGTAAGACATTGTATGTTTGCAAAGAACAAAGCTATGCTGCGATAATTTTTGCTTTTTGAACGATCTTTTTTCTTATAGAAATAGGGAATAAAGTGACCACTCTCCATTCATCAGGGATTACCTCGCTTTGCTAAACTAACCAAATAAGTTCGGAAAGATAATTCCAAAAAATTTCCTCTCTTAATATCAAGAGCACGGAATTAATGTAATCAACCTCATAGGGGAACAGTTTGTTTCTATTATCTGTATGGCCAGTTTGAATTCATCGTAGGATATCACCAAATTTTTTTGATGACCAGAAACCGGCTTTTTGAAATGAACCGTTGGTCAGTTTAACTTCGAATCGTCTTAGGTGGGTGCTGTTTTTAACAAGATATTTTTATGATGAAAGAATGTGCTATATAGGCACAATGAGATCATGAGTGGCGATCGTAAATTACATCAACCTTTCCTCACTATCGGTTTTTAGTTTGTACCCAGAGTTTGTATCTGGATCCCATCAGATCATTCCAATTGTTGGAAAATGGTGTTTATCTATAGTGTTTAAAATTCTCAATCACTTATATAGATACGAATAACCTACAATTTTTAACAAGATTATCCATCTACCTTTAAGTTTTAATAAGATTTGTAGTCATTCCTCCTCGGATAGTAATCCGAGTTCATAAACATTAAAAACAACAAATTGGCGCCAAACGTATATCTACCCTAATAAATTACTCGTAGCAAACCCAACTATAAAATAATCCATGCACATAATTTGAAAACTTTCACTCGCTAATCAATAAATTAGCATCTGAATAAGCGCGCAGATATTCTATAAAAAATATATACTCGTACATGTCACTAATAAAACTATCCAAAAATTACCATATCATTATGCACCGGTTATCGAAATGCTAAAATTATGCCACACATAAATCAAGTCGCGCATATGTCTTATACATGCGTTAAGTTAATTATTGCAGTATATCGACACAGAACTTTCACGGTTGTTGTGCTTAAAAAAATAAACAAAAATATTTTTGGAGGTAACACAATAGGAATTCTAAAAATTTTAAACATCTTGATATTTAACCATGAATAGTTATACAGATAACAAGTTTCTGTCTTAATTTTATTGATATAACAATCACACAAAAATCTAATGGTCTGCACATATAAACATATCGCGGCAATGTCAATGACTCGATTATATATGTGATACGATCTATTTCGATTTGTGAAAATATAGCCGGTTGTATTGTTTTGATGCTGTCAAATTGACACACAACCATACATTCAGGATCTAAATTCTAAATAATATAGAATAATAATTTGTTTGTTGCCAGTCGTGCTCGTCGCAGCATATACACAATTCCAACTTGATCTACAAAATTTATACAAAAATTTTGAAAAATATCAAATAAATTCCTGGCTATGATTAGATAGGTGGGTAGGTATATGTGTGTGTGTGTATGTTCTAAAGTTTATTAGTCAGTTGTATTTTGGGAATTTCCCAAAACGTTTAGTGTTAAACATATTTGAGTATGGATATAAAGATCACAAAAATAGTAATGAATTTGGCGTGTAGAAGAAAGATGAAGTTAAGACGAGATAAGAAGATTGAAGAAATCATTTTTTGTTGATTGTTTAATGAGTCTAACATCTTTTGTGGTACTGTAATGTGTTTAACTAACATAATAATAATAATATTCGATTTTTAAAGGCCATTGCTGGCCCGTACCACATCGTCATTCTGGCTCCATTGGTTTCGATCCCGAGTTTGTTCTTCTTATTGTTCTATAGACAACCCGAAAAAGGCGTCTTCATCGCGTTTGGGGCCATAAATCAAGCGCATGATGCTTAACTCAAATGTCATTTGTCATTTTTCATACTCATCCGTCAGGATCCAACTCTTACACCCATACATGATAACGGGGCTGATCAACACCTTGTACAACTTTAGCTTGTCGGCAAAATATTTTGACTTTGGCAGTGGATGTAAGGTTACCAGCGGCAATACGTACTTTAATACCCCCTCCCACATAGTTATCATGAGTGAGACGCACATATTTCTCAGATATTTCCAGACATCGCAAAGCAATCTGTAAGCTATTTCGATTGAGGTGGATTGAGTCATAGGCTTGTTAGAAATTCAAGAACTCCTGAAGTACTTCACGAGCTGTTTCGTAATATTTAGAAAAAATCATCCTCAGTGAGAAAGCTTGATCAGTGACTGACCGATTTGGATGAAAACCTCCTTGGTAGTGAGTGACTTACAATTTCCTCCGTCAGAGGAGTAATTTTCATCAATATTATCAAAGACAGTTATTTGCATGTTCTGTAAAGAAGTACTTTGCTGCGATAGGTTTCGTATTTTGAGCGATCTCTTTTTTTAATGATAGGACATAACACGGTCACTTGCAATTCTTCAGAAAAAACTTCGCTTTATCGTACTAATTGAATAAGGTCGAAAAGATAGTTCCACAAAGTGTCCCTTCCGAATATCAAGAGCTGGAAAATAATATAACCAACCGCAGAGGAACGGTTTTGTTTTAGTCTCTGCATGGTCAGTATGAACTCCTCGTAGGATGGGTTCTCTATGAACATCCCCGCAGTCAGTATTTGACTACTTTCACGTTTCAACCTTCTACTATTCATGTTTTTTCCGTCTACAAATTCGATTTTGGCATATAGGCTATATATTTTGTTGCTCGACAGCAATACGACACTCCCCACCAAACCAATAATTTTTGAGGTTAATTTTTACAATACCTAGGAGTTGCCTGGGCAGAGATGACCCCGAAATTTTTAATAGCTCCCATCGAGCGTTTAGATCACCAGAACGGTGGTTGGTTTCCATAATGATATTTCTAACAAGATTCTGAAATTGTGTTTTCTCATTTTATCAGACCTTCACAGTAAGTTTAGTTTTCCTGTGATCCCAGACTTGTACGAATTTTATCTTTGCAGTGACCAATTGATAACAACTAGCCTACAAATTTGGCAGTCACTAAGACTGATAAGATCACACATCTAATTGGATAACCCGAGACCTTGATTTAAAAATTAACACGTGGTCGTTTTGACTTCGGGCCATCTCACGAGAGTGGTCCATGTTTCCAAGGGGATATTTTTATGACGAAAGAATATGCTAGCCTGAATATAGTCGGACGCGATCGCAAAATACATCATTCCTCCATCACCATCGGTTGCTATATTGTGTCAGGAATACGAATCAATATGTGTTCATATAAGTCATGCAGATTTTGGCGAGCTCTAGTGTTAAAGTTATTAATCACTGTTCTGACGTCGTGCTTCGGTATGGAACCCATCAGAACAGTCAAATGGTTGTAAAATGAGTCTTTATTTTTGGATTGTCTTAGTGGGTGCATCAACACGAATGATTGACAGGTTGGCTATAGTCACATGCGCAAATAAAGGTTACACATACGATTATAAACTGCTTTCCAATCCAAAAAAGCCTTTTTCACGTTGTGTCTAAGAAGAAAACCAACACCAAGATTGCTGAGGTCTTCCCCACTGTAAAGCAAAGTATAGCCTTTAGACACATGATCCGAAACTATGTGTCCGGAAACATAAAAGGGGGTCGGTTAAAATTTTGGCGGGATCCATATTTTCTTTTATTAATAATTTTAACAGTAAAACTTTTTACGGATGTGGGTAGTCAGCCTATTGATCCAACTTTTGTTAAGTCGCCTCCTACAACAAGCCAAGGATGCTGTGGTGGAATTCAAAGGTTAGCATGCTCGTTTAGAAGTCTTTTACGAAGCAAATAAGTGTCCCCCAACCACAAAAAGCTGTTTTCAAATAAGCTGGCCTAATGTTTACTTGCTTTGATATTTTAAGATAAATTCTTTTAAGATTGGCGTGCAAACTGCGTTCAAGGGTTAAGACAGCAAAACAGTAACAACTGATCAAAATTTAAGACGATTATGTAAGAAATCGTTTTGTGGAAAAAAATTTAAAACCAGAATATTTTTGTTAATAAACAGGATAGCACAGTTTTGCTGGATATTACTGTCTTAATTATGTTTTGGATTCTCGAGTCTAAAGGTGACTTAATATATATATATATATATATATATATATATATATATATATATATATATATATATATATATATATATATATATTTATTTTTATATATATTATTTGGGATGCAACTTGTTTTAAAACTAGTAGAGATCAACTTTAGAAAGTTATGGTATGAAAATACTTTGTCAACCAATAACGCAAAAAGTGTCATCATTATATATCATAACCGTTAAAAAATTTGAAAATACCGTAAATGTCACTAAATTCACACGGTTATAACTTCAATCAAATTTTTTTACACAATAATCTGTGCTTTAAAATATTTGCTTGCAATCAACCATCGTCAGTATATTACTACTTAGGTGTGTGTCTTTGCTAAATTTTTGACTACTCGTAGCTGCTCTACCTATTTTACAATAGTTAGAAGAAGTTACTTACAATTTTACTGTTAGGTGTATGATAATATTTCTTAATGTAATGTTCAGTAATGCATAATGTTTTGTCATAATTTTTTTTGTCATAAAAATAGGTTAACGCCCTATCTCAGTAAACAGTTATTCTATCCAAAAATGTAAAATTTACATTAAATCTCCATTTAGTAAAAAGCCATAGGTCACTTAATATTTATGTCAGATGTAAGAACAAACTGTCATACCAAAATACCAATAGCTTTTTAATGACCTCTTTGGCGCGCGTCAGGCCTCTGTGTAATTTTTCTTTTGACTTTGGGAGACCTACTCACTGAAAATCAGTACAGCATCTGCCGTAAAATTATTTGGTATCATATTGTGATAAACTATATCCTTTAAAATTTCCATAGAAAGTCATACTCTAGTGGAAACCTAACAAAAAGGTTATTTTCCTGGTTGAAACGCAAGTGGTACAATACTTGCATCCGTAGACTTGATGTTAACATAATTGAATCACAGCTCACAGTTTACATGCAACAAGTAGTTACTTAACACATTAAAATTTAGTCACACTAGCGAGTAATAGATGTCAGTAATATATTATTCTGATTATCTGACGAAGCAACCTGTGGTATTGGGGTGATAAATACAAACGAATTATATCTTTGGACTTCATTTATTTTGAAACCATAAACATTAGCGCTGAAACAATTTCCTATATTTCAATTACGCAGGAAAATTTGCAACCCAGTTATAGCAGGTAATCGTGCAGTGAATTAGTGGAAAATTATAAGAAAATGGAAAACTTAAAGAAACAATGTGCCGTTATGAAAGCATCAATGACAAACGTCACTATAGATGAGATTCAATTGAACCAAGAAAGAGTTCAGTACATTACGCAACATGTCCAATATACAACCAAGATGGTCATCACAAATATGATAGCAATATATATCAGCGCATGACATCGGCCGACAAATGAGCGATCAAGAGCAGCAACAAGTTTTTCAATGGAGCTTGAATGGAGACCACTGTGTATGCGAGTTCATGATCAAAGGTGAGATGTCAACACTGTCAAAGAAAGTATCACACCTCACTGCACGGGTCATTCGATGAAACGAAATTATTATTCACATATCAACAAACAGTTTTAAAATTAATAAGGTGGATCTACCAAATGGTCAGACGAAAGGGTTGATGAAACTAAAACTTAGAAATAGTAATGCTCGTTTGTGGACCTATCAAGCGCTTCTGGATTTGCCGTTGCAGGCTTCGTTTGTATCCGAGTTATGCATGTGGGATTTGCAGCACATTTGAACAAACGAAAGGATTCGAAAATTCGAAAATTTTAACGTTTCCAGAAGAAGAACTCCAGAAGAACAGCTGGCTTTGTTCTAAAGAACAACGAAAAGAGCCGATGATTAAAAATTTGTTGTAAAATACCATTTAAGCAATCAGGCTTGGGACATCTTACCATACTGCACTTAATCGCCTGAAATCATTTGAGTGAAAATTTGAGCGTAACTCGGTGTTTGGAAGGTTATACAAGGCATTTATGACAGCGTTAAGGTACTAATGGCAGAACTAACCAGTGCATTGGACAATCACGGCTTAAAACTGCTAATAAAAAGTCAAAAACAACAATCATGTATATGCGATTACTGAAAACCAAACTAAGGAGATCGGAGAGCCGGCGGTTATACCAAGAGTATTCGGTTTATATGAGAGCCATAGGATGACTTTTTTAAATTCGCTGACAAGTTATTGGTTGATAATTGGTTGATTGCCTCTTTAAAAGTTCGGGTAAAAATGTTATTCTAAAATCTTTAGATGAATAATATCGACTGGGATAATGAACTTCCTCACGGAAGGCATGGACGATCATTGGAAATGACTTATGTGAAAGAACAAAATTATGGATCCCAATATGGCTGCATTCCTGCAATGGAGGAACAGATGCAGAAATCACCACTTACAAACTTCGCGTGGTACCAATAAAACAAGCTAGTTTACCACGGCTAGAACTGATGGGTGCTTCTGAAGATGGGAGACAACATTTGTGGCAAATCGGGTAAGCGAAAAAATCCAATTATATAAACGATAACATTGGTGACATGTAACGCCAACGGACATCCCATCAGATATTCCGTCGCGAGGTAAGAACACGGAAGAGTCAGTCAACAACTAGCTATGGTGGTGTCAACCTTTTTAGTTGATCGGTGATGAACAAACCATATCAGTTCAACTGAAGGGCGTGCCCCTTCAAAAAAGATAATGGACAAACAAACTAAGTAAAACCGCGAGGCGGATAATATCTAGGCCCTAGACTGAGTCGTCGACACTCATCTGAGAAGTGATGGTGAGGTTCACGTTGTGAATGTCTAGTGGGAACCTAGAATTCTTTATTTTCCGGGTTAAAAAGCAAGTTTAAAGTCGGTTTAAAACGTAGTAACCGGTTCTTCGGTTCATCGGTAGACTTGATGTAAACGTAAGTGAACAAAATAATTAAAAAAATTTTTGTGACTCTCAGGTGTTGTACCCTGATTTTGTATGTACAAAACTAGCAGAAAAACAAAATAAAAACGTTGTCTTATCACTCAATGATAAGCGATAGTATAAATAATAATCACGCGAATTACTCGTCAATATTTACATTTATTCAAAACGATAATGATTACGACACCTTGACTATATGTCAATCACGATTGAACTACCATATTTTCTTATCACTATTATCATTTCAAGTGCGACCAAGCTGGTGATAACACACAATTTTCGTGTTTGACAATTTAGAATGTGTTATATTATTGAATTTTGCGGTTTATATTGCGTGATGTTCGAACGATGGCTGGGCCAACCACAAATAAAATGAAAACAAATATTTTCAAATGGTATCCAGAAATTTTGGTGTACTTTACGTTTCTATTGATGGGCACATTCTTTGGATATGTCATGAATTTCTATGCTCTAAACAGACTCACGCTCGAAATATACAGACGTGTTTGTGTATATCCGTATTTTGTTGGAATATTTGCGGCACTAGTGACGGGTGGTGTAATGGGTCAAATAAAATTTCGACGTAAACGCTTCATATTCGAACATTTTTATTTTATAACATTTGGTGTAGCGTCACTTTTTATATCGGGTCTATGTATGCTCAAAGTGCGTAAGTCATATCGAAACAACGTTGTCAGTGCGCTGTACTAATCGAATTTATTTTGTTTATGTTACAGAGTATTACATTGAAACGTATATTGGATTTGTGGGACATGGAGTATGTTATGTCGCCGGATTGTCGTACATTAATATACGGATTGCTAAAACTTCGTATCGATTTGTAAAACTGTCAATTCCACATCTTATGTATTTGACGGGGGTCGGAATAGCAAGTTATATCGTACATTTACGACACAATGATAAAAGTGATTGTATCGAGGAAATTGGTGGTCTAATGGGTGGTGTCATATCATTTATTGCATTTATACTACTGGCAGGGTATTTTTCGGTCGAAGTGTTACAGGCTAATGGCCGATGTGTTTATAAAGCGAGCCTCGACGAAGATATAACGCTGGAAAATAATAACGAAACGATTTTCGAGCATAAATATTTTCCATTTGGTGACGATCCAAATAATGAATTGTGTCAAATTGATGCGTTCAATGTACAGACGGAATATTCCCATATATTATATGCCATATTTTCAAAATGTATAACCTTTATGCACTTTTATTATCCATTTTTTATGATCACCCGATATGTATCGAACGTTGGGGTAGTCCTAATGGCTATATGTTGGCTTGCGATATTCGGTTTAATTTTATCAATGATCGTTCTACCATTTTTCAAGTATAAACTTCATTTTGCATTTGCATGCGGTTTAAAAGTAGTTGCACTTCTTGCAGCCAGTGTGGTATTCGGGGAGGCTGACGATTTAGATGATTTGAAAATTTTCTTTTCATTTTATGCGATTTCAGCGTATGGATATTCGTTTCCTGACATTAACATATTATCGTATGCAAATCTTAAGTACAATGAAATTATGATGGCAGTGGGTTATACACTAGAATATACAATCATTGGAGTAGTTCAATATTATACGTTGTGCTACAAAGAATATATGCTTGACTATTCGAACTATTTATGTCTGATGCTATCGCATTCGAGTCGATTTATAATTATTATTTTTATGGTCGGTATTATGGGAATATTTAAAATACCGAACGGCAAGGTACAAAAATCGTTGTTCGAGTTGAAAAATAATTTATATAATGAAAAGATGGTTGTACGAGAATATTCACCCATATCATATCCACATTCGGATACGGCGAGTCAAATACAATTAATCAACAGTAGTTTAACGTCGAGTTGTGAAGAGTTTCAACAACAGTCGCAAAATCAATTATATCGTGATCAACAAATGGTCGTACAAAAACGGGTAAATCATGTGCTCGACGAACAAGAAGCTGGTGGTAGTGGTGGTCAATCAATATTGCGTGCCAGCGATAGAAAAATTGAAATGAATATCGAATCGTATAATTATAAGGTGGGCGGGTTTAGTACACCCTGAATTTAGTGCAGATCATGGTACTTGTGGTATAATTGAATAGTTATTTAGTTTTAAGTTTTTATGTATAATTATTACAACATTGTATATATAATTTATAATTATTGCGATATATAATTTTATTTAATAGTGTACATTATATAATCTGATGTTCAATGATTAATAATCTGTGAAATAAAGGCTGTTAAATTCTTATAACCTATATGATTATTGATATATTATAGGCCAGCTTCTTGGACTAGTTAAAACGATTAGCCAAAATTCCGTAAAAAAGTAACGGAATTTTGACAGTATATAGCCTTGCATTTTTGTGAAAAAATCGGTAAACATTTTCTACTTTTGTCCGCTTGCAAACGGCTGTAGTTCCGTAAATAATGTGTTAATGGCTTATTTTGTAGCTCCTTGGACTAGTTAAAACGGTTCTGGATAGTCTCAATTCTTTAAAGAAAAATTGTAATTTTAACAGTAAATAGCCTTGCATTTTTGGAAAAAAATTGGTACAAATTTTCGACTTTTCTCCGCTTGCAGACGGCTGTTGTTCCGTAAATAATGTGTTAATGGCTTATTTTGTGGCTCCTTGGACTAGTTAAAACGGTTCTGGATAGCCGAAATTCCGTAAAAAGTATCGGAATTTCGACAATATATAGCCTTGCATTTTTGTGAAAAAATCGGTAAACATTTGCGACTTTTGTCCGCTTGCAAACGGCTGTTGTTCCGTAATTAATGTGTTAAGGGCTTATTTTGCGGCTCCTTGGACTCGTTTAAACGGTTCTGGATAGCCGAAATTTCGTAAAAAGTATCGTAATTTTACCAGTATTTAGCCTTGCATTTTTGTAAAAAAAATCGGTAAACTTTTTCTACTTTTGTCCGCTTGCAAACGGCTGTAGTTCCGTAAATAATGTGTTAATGGCTTATTTTGTAGCTCCTTGGACTAGTTAAAACGGTTCTGGATAGTCTCAATTCTTTAAAGAAAAATTGTAATTTTAACAGTAAATAGCCTTGCATTTTTGGAAAAAAATTGGTACAAATTTTCGACTTTTCTCCGCTTGCAGACGGCTGTTGTTCCGTAAATAATGTGTTAATGGCTTATTTTGTGGCTCCTTGGACTAGTTAAAACGGTTCTGGATAGCCAAAATTCCGTAAAAAGTATCGGAATTTTGACAATATATAGCCTTGCATTTTTGTGAAAAAATCGGTAAACATTTGCGACTTTTGTCCGCTTGCAAACGGCTGTTGTTCCGTAATTAATGTGTTAAGGGCTTATTTTGCGGTTCCTTGGACTCGTTTAAACGGTTCTGGATAGCCGAAATTTCGTAAAAAGTATCGTAATTTCACCAGTATTTAGCCTTGCATTTTTGTAAAAAAAATCGGTAAACTTTTTCTACTTTTGTCCGCTTGCAAACGGCTGTAGTTCCGTAAATAATGTGTTAATGGCTTATTTTGTGGCTCCTTGGACTAGTTAAAACGGTTCTGGATAGCCGAAATTCCGTAAAAAGTATCGGAATTTCGACAATATATAGCCTTGCATTTTTGTGAAAAAATCGGTAAACATTTGCGACTTTTGTCCGCTTGCAAACGGCTGTTGTTCCGTAATTAATGTGTTAAGGGCTTATTTTGCGGTTCCTTGGACTCGTTTAAACGGTTCTGGATAGCCGAAATTTCGTAAAAAGTATCGTAATTTCACCAGTATTTAGCCTTGCATTTTTGTAAAAAAAATCGGTAAACTTTTTCTACTTTTGTCCGCTTGCAAACGGCTGTAGTTCCGTAAATAATGTGTTAATGGCTTATTTTGTGGCTCCTTGGACTAGTTAAAACGGTTCTGGATAGTCTCAATTCTTTAAAGAAAAATTGTAATTTTGACAGTAAATAGCCTTGCATTTTTGGAAAAAAATTGGTACAAATTTTCGACTTTTCTCCGCTTGCAGACGGCTGTTGTTCCGTAAATAATGTGTTAATGGCTTATTTTGTGGCTCCTTGGACTAGTTAAAACGGTTCTGGATAGCCGAAATTCCGTAAAAAGTATCGGAATTTCGACAATATATAGCCTTGCATTTTTGTGAAAAAATCGGTAAACATTTGCGACTTTTGTCCGCTTGCAAACGGCTGTTGTTCCGTAATTAATGTGTTAAGGGCTTAATTTGCGGCTCCTTGGACTCGTTTAAACGGTTCTGGATAGCCGAAATTTCGTAAAAAGTATCGTAATTTTACCAGTATTTAGCCTTGCATTTTTGTGAAAAAATCGGTAAACTTTTTCGACTTTTCTCCACTTGCAAACAGCTGTAGTTCCGTAAATAATGTGTTAAGGGTACATTTTCGGCTCCTTGGACTAGCTAAATGGTTCTGGACAGTCAAAATTCCGTAAAAAATTCCAGTTTTGACAGTATATAGCTTTGCATTTTTGTGAAAAAATTGGTACAAATGTTTGACTTTTCTCCGCTTGCAGACGGCTGTAGTTCCGTAAATGTGTTAAGGGGTTATTTTGCGGCTCCTTGGACTAGTTAAAACGTTTCTGGGTAACGAAATTTCGCAACCTTAATTTTTTAGAGATAAATGACGATACCGAGAATTCGAGACGGTAATGGGTAGTACATAGCTGTTTCGATTCCCCAAGAGGACTTGAGTGAAGAAATTGACATCGATGAAAGCTTGACAGTGCAACAACAGACTCTTCTTTAGACTAAAGATAGATAGCTACGTATTGCTCCAGAAGATATTACCGTGCCTCAGAGTATTATATTTGAAGAACATTGAAAGATGGTATCCGGGTGACACCATTTATGATGGCAACGAGCGAACTGCGCCGATCCGATCGACATGGATGCCGATCGATAGCTGTACGAGATGCATTTACGATAACTTTCAAATTTCTTACCAAGGAAATCAAGGTAACTTAGAGCACAAATTGAGTTTTTAGACTTCATTAACGGTTGTATCTAAAGTAATTTGGCATTTATACGATCAATCTCCAATTTGACGTACTACTATACTGGACACAAAGAAATTAGGACTTATTTGCCATGTTTCGGCAACTTTGTAAGCCAACGTTTTTCCTTATCATAATGCGCTCATAAGACCAGATGGTTAAAGCTAATGCTATATAGCTCAAATTAATCGCCTAGTGTCTGTGTCTGAAATCATTGCTTTAGGCAACGTAAAGCTACACTGTCATAAGCATATAGTTTTACTTGTTATAAGGAGATTAACAACAAAATAGGCCAAAAGTGCCACTTCGAAGCACCCTTTATGCCTAGTCGCGAGACAGTCCTTTTCGTGCCTATATATGGATAAAACTGATGCACGTGCCTATATATGGATAAAACTGATGCACGACGAAAGCCATATATGGCAACGTATATAGTCGATTGTGGAAAGCAATGGAAAAGAACGATCACACCGATATCGATCACTATACTTCCGAGAACATGGTATACAGTCAGACGAATTTTACCTGGATGTACTGCGGGCTGGCACTTCAAGACAGGGTTTTCGCACGAAAATACTTGGCCCTAATACAAATATGCAATGTATCATTGAAGAATAAAGTGTGTTTCATACGTAGTAGAGTAAGTCAATAAGGCAAATCGGTAAACAAACAATCTTAAACGTAAATCATACAGACTATATGGATGAACATTCCGAATTTGATATGGTTGAGATCACTCGAAAACTAAGTGTCGATATGGTCAACACACAGTCAAGGTTACAAGTCAGGAGATGACGTGGTATTTGCTGTTCCTTATGTCATACTCTATTTATTCGAACTTATTTATCAGTAGAACGTCATCACATGAGTAAAATAATAACACAGATAGAAACCAAAGATGTAGACGAGTAATCAACCGCGAGGTGTGGCAAGATGATTTGTTTGATAAATTTTAAAAGATACCAGCCGGTCTGAAAAATTGACTCTAGCACTAGGCTACTCATACTAAACAGTAGTAAAATACAAAAATGGAATGGATTGAAATAGATCTTGTGATGAAGAAGTAGAGATTCTCGCTGAGTTGCGGTTCATAAAACTGCATGACGACAATCAATTACTCATTTTAGAACGAAGGAAGACTAAGACGTTTGACTTAGGCCTAAAGTTCGTGAAAACTATGGATACCTGTTGACAGATGTGCACGGATGAATAAAATCTAGACAGCGAATTCACCGTGGTGAATCGTCTAGGTCCAGTTGTAAAAAACCGAGAGAATCTTATGCCGAATAAAGGATTCATTAAATTCATGCCCTCAGTCAATTAAAGACAAAAGGGTCTCCTGAAGCATATCATAAGAAATCTTTTACATAAGAACGAATCTTTTCGTTCGTATGTACGCACCGCTCTATATCTAAAAGGATACATCTTTCGATTGAAGTCGTTCTACAGGTTCGGTCTCTCTTTAAGTATATTCGCACGCGGTGTTATTATTGATGAGGTGAGCATGATGTCAGCAAAACTTTTACACAGGTCAATTAGCAATTCAACTAAATCACGGGGCTTAAAGTTCCTCCTTTTGGAAATGACGTGTTTCTGATCGGTGATATGAGACAGATATCTCCAGTCACCGCAACTCTGATTAACAAGAAAATTAGGCAATCCATTGTTGGTCCTTCATTTGTGGCGAGGACTCCAATTTTATGAACTAAATTAGGTCGTGCAGCAATGAAATCCGAATTCTATCGGATGCTCACAAATGCGGCTCTAATCGGATGCTCGATCAGAACGTGTGAATGAGCTCTGACCATATGGCTTGAAATTATTTTGGACCAACAACGAAGTCAATACTTATAATCTAACTGTGCCTAATACTCAGGACAAAATCACATCTATTGTGTCAAAAAATGAATTCTTTATCGGCTGCGAATCTGAGATTACTGTCGAGCAGTTAGCATTCGTCCGTCAAAAGATCCATAAAATGAGCATAGTGGACACAAATGGTTTGCCGTACGAACTTCTATTTGTTTAAGGTCGGCCTCATTTGTTCAAAACCAATATTGATGTGACAAATGAACTGGCAAATGAACTGGAGCTATGGGCTGTATGAGATATTTCGGATGGAGCCATCTTTACAGTCAAAATATTAAACTACTCTGGATGGATTTCGGTACAAATCCATAAGTTGGCAAAAAGGTCAGTTGGCTTAAAACTAGATGGGCGCAGAAAAAGAATATCATCAATGTCTGGTGCCTATTTCTAAGAAAAGCTCAACTGAAGGGCGGTTCATTGAATATCGCGTTCAGTTCAACAGATATGGTCAGCGGGCTGCCGGAGCAGCGATACATAAAAATTCAAGTAGAACTCATACAGTAACTTCGCATAAAGAAATCATCGTTGGACAAACAACCGATATGAGCGTACCAACACAACTCGTCGGCGATATATGCATGGCTGAACTTAATGTTCCCAGTGGAAATATAAGATGCTTTCGGTAGTGGTATACACATCTCGCCGAATAAAGCTGTCAAAGACATAATCAAATTCATACATTTCGACCTTGCTCCATGTTTTGAAAGAATTTTAAAATTGTCCAAGGTGACTATCATCTTTTGCCGATGATTATTGCTTCTTAAGCTGAACTAAACAATTTGATTCCGATTTAGATATGGCTAAAACGACGGAAATTTGCAAGAAACTGTGTCGTTGAGATGCGCTTCTCAATGATAAAGAAAATGGTAAGCAAGTCAATCTACAGCAAGTGCCTGATCTTGATGACCAAATGCTAAGGGGTCTGGATTCGCATGTACATTTCGATATATGGGACTAAAATAATGTTTATAATGCTTCCAACATTTTTAGCGCTAATAACAACAACCAACGAAAAACAGTTGGAGCTTTTGCCATTATTCATACAAATAACGTACCTCCACTTTAACTGTCCTTGACGGGCCCAGCTGGATGCGACAAGACATTCACAATAATGTTGATTATGGAAATTTTCAACAGATTCGCGGTGACTAACATATTTACTCTTATCTAGGGTGTCCATCAACGGCTAAAGCTGCGGTATAGCCTCTATATCAATAAATATTAGACATGTGTACGCGAGTTTATGGCCTGGACTGAAACTTTAGACCAAATGGAAAGGCGGTTCAAAAAGATATCGAGAAATTATGATACTTCTTTTGTGGGGTTGCACTTGCTCATGATAGGATATTTACTGCAATGACAATTGAATTTGCCGTTGAATTGTTGAAAACTTTCGAACTTTAAGAGCTAACCGAGGTTAGGAGGCAACAAAACGCAAACTTGACTTCAATAATAACAAAGATTAGTATAGTGGAGATAACTTAAATGATACAGAATTATCGTTCATACAATCAACATTTTTCTTGCAAGTAGATGTACTCTGTCCTGATAGAATTCGATTGTTTTACGATGAACATGTCGACTTCAGTTGCTGATAATAAAATAACTGGGAGCACAAATCATGACCATGATCGCGGCGTTCGTCAAAAGTTTCAATCTATGATGCTAATTGACATCGGGAGCCTACCATGTCTGGACACCGGAGGATGCCCTGTAGTCACTATGTGGTGTACTACATTATGCTTAACGGGCGCGTTGTAATTCGGCGGTGCTGTTAAGGAAGGAAACTTTTTTAATAGCTTGCCGTACCCGTTGTCAATCAGAAAGTTCCTGGGCGAAAGTGTGTTCGCTAGTGTCTGTGACACATTGATCGACAGTTGGGTGACTGGATCGATCAGTTTCTTATTCTTAAGGTCGACTAGTAAGCCGTATTTCTTAAGAAAGTCGGCACAAATGATAGGACGATTCAAGTTTGCGATCGTGAATGCGTGCGGAAAGTTCCGTCTTAGACCTAGACTTAGATGAAGTTGCATAGGGAATGACGCTTATGTCAGCGCCAGTGTCTATCAGAAACGTAAGTTTCTTCTGATAGTCCCGTATAAAAAGGCGGCTAGTAATTAGGTCTATGGTCAGCCGCGCCAACCGATAGACTTACTAGTTTGGGGAATTGTTATTCCTCAAAATCACCTTTTTATCAGGAAACTGCGTTTCCCGGTTGTTTTTACCTGTGGATTTGGGAAATCACAGGGTCAACACTCGGCTTCGTTTCCGAAACGTGTGTGGTAGTAACACCAAGCTGGTTGCTGGCGGACTCGGTGTCTATTTGAATTTGATCTCCTTCCAGTGGAAGGAGAAAATGGTCGTGTTCGCCAGTTATTGTTTGAACTAGATGCTCGAAGTTCGAGTCTATCTAGTCTGGCGTTGAGTCTGTCGCGCGTACGAGTAAGTTGCTCGTTGGAGCTCGTACTACTTGTCGTAGTATTTCCATGATACCTAGTTGGCACATGGTGACCTTGAAACATGGTTAACAGCGCCCACCACGTGTGCGGACGGCATTGCCTCGTGTAGCCGGTCGGCTATGCTGGCCAAAGCGTCTGCTTCCTTATCTTGCTGTGGTATCAGTGCTATCTGAATAAATTCAGGTAGTTTCCTGATCCACAGCTGGGTGATAAGTGGCGAATTAAATCGGCCTGTGGCCAGTGTTTTAATTCGCCGTAAGACTTCGGATGGATGTTGGTCGTCCATCTCTGTCTTCCGCCGTCGTTATAGTGCCAAGTTTGGTTATAATGTCCTCCAGGTTATGGTTTTTAGGTTGTGTGATAATTTTTGAACATAACTCTGAGCAAAACCAGAAATGATTCATCACTTTCCTGGTTATTTGCTGACCCACTATAATTTGACGAAGTGAATGCAAGTATAGTTATTACAGCAACTACATTGATACAGGGGTTGTTTCGCTGTAAAGGCTTTGCCACAAATCAACACAGAATATGTCAAGGTTTCATCATTAAATGTAGGATGATTTTCGGCATTTTCGTAGTTGAGAGTTTGGTGGAGTTACGTTTTTTCGAATTAAGATTGTTTTCTTAGTCTGAGGATTGCATTGCAGTATCGTTAAGATGAGCAAAAACAAATTCTATCATTTCGTTACAAATCGATAGTGTGCTTATGGACCTAATCATGTTTTGTGCTGATTTCGCTATGCTTTTACATTTAAGTGACATTTTATTTGTTCTATGTGAGACACTCGATGATTGCTGTGAGAACTGTACGTTTATTTTTCTACTGGTTTGGAGAACAAATGAGAATCCTATACGTAAATAAATCACAATTTTAACTACGACGTAGTTCATTTATCATATATTAGAATAACCTTGACTAAACGAAAGTGATACACTCGTAGTATCGTAATTTCGCTCACCTTCGAACGCACATTATATAAACATTTTCGCGTACCACATTTCGCAATGACCAAAACATAAACCAATATAGACGAAAAACAAAACAATCTACACATTAATCAATCACCTGCTTAATAATAAGACTTTCCAAAACCACTTTTCGTAAATATTTGGTTAAACTCGTTAACCAAAAA
The DNA here is from genome assembly GCA_963556175.1 of Tipula confusa. Taxonomy (NCBI): domain Eukaryota; kingdom Metazoa; phylum Arthropoda; class Insecta; order Diptera; family Tipulidae; genus Tipula; species Tipula confusa. Next base: position 100,314,866 of record OY744475.1, read on the forward strand.
ATCAAATCACTTAGCACCTCATATATACTCGTAACAACATGTTTCGTATATATGTAGTTTCTTTCGCGGTCTTCTCGCACATAAGACTCAAATTAAATGTTGGGGATATGATGTAATGTTATATATAATTTGAAACAGATCAGTCTCAATGTAATTTTACTTTCTTTAAGACAAATTTTTGGTAACATTTAATTTTGTGACTATACACTACAACAACAACAATAACAGCAACGCTAAATTTAACGATCGATCATTTTATAGTTTGGTTGGTGAGTATGTCTTAATTTAAAATGTAGATCACAAAACTTTCACAAAACGAGCAACCATAGTGTATACTATATACAGACGGGTAATGTGTATGAGGGGAACACGTTAAACCAAGGTGAAGGAATTATGTCTTATTATATATATGAACGGTACTGATTTATTATCTTTACAGTTCGATTAGTCAAAATCGATCAAAATCGATCGCGTATTTTATATAATAAAATTATATAAGAACGTAAAATAATTGTTAAGAAAAATCAAGCTACAAAACTGTAACAATCACCTTGAATTGGACCATTCACTATATATTATGTATTATACAATATATACAAAAGTGGCAACAGATTTTTTTTTTTTGTCTTTTGTATGGCAGTGAGAATTTTAACAAAGTACTTTGTGTTGTCTATATATACGATACGATATAGTTTAGATAGATATAGATTATATTAGATAAATTGTAAAAAAGCGAGTTTGCGCGGAGATTGATATAAGATTGCAAAAAAACGTTATGCAATGTCGACAAATTTGATATGATATCGAAGCGTTGGTTGGTTATCGCGGTTTAATTTAAAAGTGAATTTTAAATCAAATCGTGGGTGGAGTTTTCATGAAGGTTGGTAAAAGAGATTGTGTTATCTTAAAGTTTTAGTATATATACAGGAATTTTAAGTGTATGAGGGTCGAATGCGGTATAACTACATGACAAAGATCACAATCCAATCATTATAATGAGCTTACAGTGGAGCATAAACCATGCTAAGTTGAAATATTTGTAAGGAAATAAATATTGTAGGAGTTTATTCGTTTTATGTACCGTTTATAAGTCATCTCAGGCACCTCTCACCATTGTCATAATAACAAAAGTTGGGTAAGAATCCAGTTTTTTGACATTTCGGAAATAGTTTTCGTGGTTAAAAACTAAGCGGACTTTAACTGCTCCTCATATATGTTTCCCCTTTTTTTACAAGCATACTGTAGGTATCGGTTTTATCGGTTTAAGCATAGCAATTTTACAATTAGCCTGGTCGTTTTATTCTAAATTTAAGTAAGTAGAAATGAAAGCTTCTATATATAGTGCCATTTGGTTGTTTTTTGTTAGATATTGAGAAATCTTTTACTGTTTTCACAAATAGTTGCCAATAGTTGCTTCTCTTTGTTAAGCCTGTTAACACAAAGTCAATGAGAACACAAAGTCACCATCGGGCAACATATGGCAGGTACTGGGGAAATCAAATATTCGGGCTGGAACAAGTTATGGAAACTATACCCACGAATTCAAACCAACCATGGAGAGTCAGATTGGGGTGAGCAAGCGGGCCCCATGTTGTCGTCATCGACTGCAATGCCTCGAAAGTGAACCACTCGGCCTTCGAAGCAGATATAACGTCAAGTAAAGGTAGGCAATTGGACTTGGTCACTGATGTCAGCAGGAGATTAAGCATAAAATAAGGAAATATACTTTGACAGCTCAGTCAAAATCAAGAAAGAGAACGAGGCTCACCTCCGAAGTGGAACAAACCCTTTTTGTTATCGACGGAGGAAATAAGGTCAAGTCATATAAAAATAGTAAAGACGGTTTCCTGGTTCTCAAAGAGATTCTCAATGTGATTGTTTTCCGCTAGGATAACTGGAAAAGGAAGCAGCGGGAAAATGCAAACGATGAAGTAACTAACACACCTATACAGGAAATGGAAGTAAACGGGCCACTTCTGCTCTTGTTAAGGCAAAAATTATTAAAAAAAAGGAAATGGTAGTTCCTAGCTTAGTTGAAGTGAAATGGTTAAAAATAAAAACGAAGCTGAAAATTCGATAACAAGGACTGTAATTCAGTCAGAGAAGTGAACACCGAAAAATAAGAGGCAAATGAATAGATACCGAAAACCAAGAGTAAAACTGAGTGTCTTATATACATAAGTGGTAGGTGCAATAAGAGAAAAGATTAACCCGGAGGCTTCGAAAACGGAGTGCTGAAAACAAAATTAGGCCAGAACAAGCCAAAAACGCACCAGGCTCCGGCGCTTGTCAGATAAATAGGTAGGCCCTTGAACAAGCTAGATGCTCTCCTAAACCTAAGTGGAGATAGGAGCGGGTCTGCTTATCATTAATGAGCAATATAGAAATGGAGTGGAAAATTAATGGTTAATAACCGTATCCAATCATAACTAAGAGTTATGGAGCCGAAGAGAGATTTGTATGGGTGAACATTAAGGATAGCATATGTGTCAGTTGCTATTTTAGTTCGAACGAATCAGTGGAGAGCTTTCCAAGTGAAAAATGGGTGAACGAGTTCCGCAGTCACCAGGGAATAATATCTTCTGGACATGGCAGCCAGAATAGTTCTGGTGGTGATGGATGAGGGCGATGTATAGAGATTTAGAAGACTTGGCTACACTCAGATTGTTCTCGAAATAACTCTTGTTACCGAAGTCATATCTGCACGAAATTACGGGACGGCGGGTCATTTAAGAATACACCGGTAGCTATCATCAATTGGAACCCTCCGGCAGAGACATCGGTCGAGTAACAGGTTGGAACACGGCTATCAATGCAGGGAAAAAAACAGTAATGATAATAACCGGAGCCTCTGAAGAAATTGCTAGTGCCACAATGAGGCTAGAAAGTCAGCTGTCTATTGATTTTCTGATAAAATCTCAAATCTCAGAAAGTGTTTCCTCCATCTAAAACACACAGCCACTAGACAAGAAGAAGAGTCGCATACATGACTGAAATGCATGAAGAGTACAGATTGGCAAGAAAGGTACTGCGTTGAGGCTTCAAAATTGTAATGCGCAAACTGAGCAAACACTGGTAGGTACCAGCTTTTTCTGTAGAAGAGATCAAAAAAGCTGCTACTTCTCTGTAAAACAAGAAAGCGCCATATCCAGAGAGAGCACCCATGGAAGCGTCAAAGGTAATAGCTTTATCCCAACTTGAGGTATTCTTCTAAAAATTTAGAACCATGGTCTTGTGGAGGGTGTTTTCTCATAGCCAAGAAAAACCTAGCAGCTAGTACTCGTAAATATAAAAAGGGCGACCAAAATCCCTATCGGCTTATAGACCATTGTGAATGTTGGCTACAGCGAGCAAATTATTAGAACGATTACTAAAGTTCCAGCTCATAGCAGCAATTAAAGAAGAAGAAAATCAATCCAATAAGCAATACGGCTTCAGGAAAAGTCGATTATTGGCGCTATTGAAAAAGAGGTTAAAGCCTTTTTGATGGCACAGGAACAAAATCATTATTCTCAAAAGCTGTAGTGATATTTGCTACACTGGATGTCAAGAATGGGTTTAATTCTCATCAGACAATGTTACGGCAGTAATAATCACCCGGGTCATAGACGATGTTCAACCCAAGCTAAACCAGCAAATGAGATGAACGGTAGTTCATGGCTAGTAGTCATGGTTTGAGCCTATAGAAACAAAAAAAAACAGAATTGGTTTTGCCTGCAACTACAGACTATACATTGCAACCGACTTGCTTTTCGACGAAACTAGCCAATACAGTCCAACACGGCCGTCAAATATCTTGGGGTGCAAACACAAAGTTAAATTCTGGAAAACAGATCAAGTGTTCTTCGGAAAATGCAACAAAAGTGACTACTGCACTGAGTAGGCTGATGACGAATATCGAAAGCCAAACCGCTGAGAGAAGGAAGTTACTAATGTCGGTAATAAATTCTAACCTCCTGTATGGCTGTGAATTATGGGCAGACATCCTTAAAATCGAAAAATACCGAAACAAAATTGAAGCATCTGAAACTGCTGTTGGGATGACCACGCAGGGTTGACGCCAATCAATCTAATAGCCACAGGAACAGTAAAGAATATATAACACCAAGAGCGAACTTGGCATCGTAGAAGCAAAGAGGACGGCCAAAGAATATGTTATGATGTGCTGGCAGATTATTTGCCAAGACGAAAAGCGTGGGAAATAGGCAGAAAAGTTGATTAAAAACATATCTAAGTGGGTCGATAGAAAGCTTAGAGAAGTAAACTACTTCTTGACCCAATACGGATTATGGAGATTTTTGCAAATATTAACACATGATTGGGAAGCTGGAAGATCCTTCATATATTTATGAAGTTGCAGAAAACGATGATCCAGAACACACATTTTTTAAATGTGCAATGTGGAAACAAGGACGGAAAGAAATGAAAGGCAAGAACGGAGGCTTGACGACCGATAATATCGTGGACATCATGCTTGTATCGAACCGAAACTGGATTACAGTGACACAGCACTTAGAAAAGATTCGACTAAAAAAACCACAATGGATAGCTATCACAGAATATGAAAAATGAAGATTTAAAAAGTGATCACTGTCATGCAAAGAGAAGGATTTTAGTGAGTGTGAGTGCCACACTCGGTGCATAAAACATTTTCCACCTCTATTAAAAAAAAAAAAGAAGTAATTAGTTGGTCATGAAAGATTTAACAAAAAAAAATGTTTTTTTTTTTAAAATACAGTGACCGAAAAAAATGCTTATATAGTCATAACGGATATACAATACTAATTTGGCAGTTTCTACCAACAATAATGAGATCAGATTTGATTGGAAATTTTTGGAAAGTTATAGTTAAATATTTACTGAAATAAAATTAATAGCTTTAATTAATTAAAATATTTACGACATAATATAAATCTATAAATTGATTCAAATCTGCGGATTTTTCGCAATATTATAACTTATTTAACTAAAAGACCAATAGCAGTTCTCATATAGCTGCATATTACATAAAATTTTATAGTTTGACACCAAACCAAAAATGTATATAAAAGTTTAATTCTTTTTTAAATGCTTAAACGAGATATCTTTAAAGTGCTTTTTGGAAAATGCCTACTTTTAAAAATTTTAAATCGAATTATACATGATAAAATGTAGAGCTTTTTCACTCACATTTTAAAAACTAAATAAAAGTATTATTGCGGATAACATTATCATTAGAAAGCTTTGAAATAGTTAAAAAATTTACTATTTTAAACTATAATAATGCGCTTTTCTAAAAAAATTTCAAAGCTTCATGACTTAGTTAAGCTTCAAGCTCAAAAATGGAACTTTCTAAATAGAACTTTAAAATATTTTACCATTTGTGTCGTGTCAGTTGACAAGTTGAACCGTGCAAGAACTTTTTGGACATTTTTATACAGAATCGTTATCAGTTTTAAGCTTTACATGAGCTTTTTCAAAATATTTAAATCCAAAATAAGCAAAGTAACATTGCGTTTATCTTTATCATATTGAAACTAAAAGCTTTCTAAATAAAACTTATTGTTACACAAGGTTATGCAAAAAATTAGACACTCGGCGAATAAAGCTTTTATTCACAATTTGGGAAAACCAATCCTAATGATAAAGCTTTCTTAGAATTGAGCTATATTTATGGTGAGCTTTTAAGTTAATCCTATAAATGTGAATTTGAAGTGAAATAAGCTTTTTTAAACCAAAAAGCAAATAAATACTTTCTGCAAAATTGGTACATAGCTGGAAAACTCCAAACGTAAAAAAACGCGTTTTATTGTGATTTACTATTATAGAGCTTTTATTGTAATGAAATATCCAAATATTTGTACCACTTATAAAATTGAAAGTTTTAAGCTCATTATCATAAATCGATAAATTTGGATTTATAAAAATTGCTCATGCATAAACATTAATAGAAATGTATAGGAAATGCAAAAGCTTTATAAACTTTAAGGTTTAAACATTTTCCAATTGTAATATTTTGCAATAGAAAAAATTGACGATAATTGTCTGCTTAAATTTAAAATTATTAAGCTTTTAGGATGTTTAACACAAATGGAATAAGCTAGACAGCTTATTCCAATCTAAAATCAAATGAAGCTTTATTTACATTAAAAAAAATTAAATTTTTAATATTTACAAAAAAGTTTACTTCTGAATAAAGAGTTATTGCGTATTTCATTAATGGAAAGCTTTTATAGTAATGAAAAACTCGTATTTTAGATTAATGAAGTTTGTTATGAAAAGCTTAAAAGTTAAACCTATAAATACATAAGTATACTAAATTATTTTGTAACTGCAAACAAATTTTATAGTTTTCGCTTTTTACAGCTTTCAAACGTTGTGTAAATATAATATTATTTTCAAATTGTTTCAAAGCTTTCTAAATTAAAATTTGTTTAAACGTCTTTGTATTTAATAAGCTTTTATTTAGGATCTAGTATATATAGATTTTTGGGTATTGAAACTTTTTTAATGGTAATTTATCTTTTTAAAAGTTATGTTGTTAATCATTTTGTTTTAAAGTTTTAATTAGAATTGGACCAACGCAAGTCAAACTTGTAATGAATCATGCGAGAATTTTATATCTGTTAAGTGTAAAATAAAGCTTTTTGAGAAAAGAGTTTTATTTTTTTGGCGAGCCTTTAAGTCTAATCTATATGAATAACAACTAAGCTTGTTGTTTATAAAGGAGCTTTTAAGTTATTCTAATATGAATTGAAGTTTTAGAGTGGTTTTATCATACAAAAATTAAACGATTGATTTAAATTTAAACTTTAAGGTTCAAATTTAAATAGCTTTCAGAATCTGTAATCCACTTGTTTTTGGAGAAAAATAGATAGTTGTTGATGATCTTTTAAGTTTAACTTATTAATAGTACAAAGCCAACGCATTTCAAATCTATACAAATTTTGTAGATAAGCATAATTCATGGAGCTTTCAAAGGATTTTGAAAATATTTTCCATTACCGTGGTGCTTACTAAACCAAATTAAAAGTGAAAGCTTTCAAAGTTACTTAATATATTATGTATTAATTTTATTATTCTCCACGTTTTATTTAAGTAAAGGTAATTTAAGTAATTTAAAAGGTGGTAAAGAGCAAAGCATTATAAATAGTCATAAAAGCTCAAATCAAAATAAATTTAAAACAGTTAGGACGTTAACACAATCATGTGAGTATTGAACAAAAGCTTTATTTTCGTAAAAAAATTCATATTTTCAAGTTTAGTAATAAAACTTTCTTCTGAGTAAATAACTGTTGAAAACAAATTTTATAGATTTCACTTCTTAAAGCTTTTAAAAGTAGTATAAATATCATAATATCTTTAAACATTAAATTGAAAACTGAAAGCTTTCTAAAATTAACTTTGTTAATTTTTTTGTTTTATATAGAAACGTAAAAGAACTTTATATGGTAAATGTAAAATAAAGCTTTGATTTACAATCTAAAACTTTGCTTCACTCTCATAGTAGTATATTACCAACGGAGGTCAGACTAAAATGTAAGTAACCATAGAAGTGTTTTTAAATATAAGCTTTATTAACGTAACATAATATTTTCAAAGGTTGATATTTTCATGATAAAGCTTGTTGAAAGTTGAGCTTTTTTGTGAGCTTTTAGGCTTAACCTGTTAACTATTCAATTTTGATTTAATTCTTTAAGAGGACCCTAATCCTATAAAAAATCACTCAATTGTTTTAAATTTAAATTTTTTTTAAAATTTATAAAATTAAAAGCTCTACTCTTCGTTATCAAAAAATATAACAAGAATGCTAAATTTAAAAATTATTTGTGAATTAATAAAAAGCAATTCATGTATTTTATGCTCAAGAACAGTAAAAAATATATTTAACGTGAAAGCTTTATACACTTTAAGGTTTAAACAACATTTTCCAATTTAACTCTTTTTTAAATCAGATCTTAATTTTAAAATCATAAAGCTTTAGGATCTATAACACAAACTTTTTGGAGTAATTTAGATAGTTTTTGATGAGCTTTTAACTTTAACTTATAAATAGTAAAAAAGCACAGGGATTTATATGTAAACATAATCCAATCGGTTCTAACCAAACTTTGTAGATAAGTATTTATGAAGCTTTCAAACAATTTTAAAATTATTTCCCCCCAGCTTGGAGCTTACTAAACAAAATTAAATCTGAAAGCTTTCAGAATAACATAATATATTATGTATTCATTTTATTACTCTGCACGTTTTATTTGTTAGAACTAAACTGACGTAAATAAGAGATTAAAAGCTTAATTAAAAAGCTGCAAGTAGGCGAAGCTTTTTAATTAAAAATACAAATTTTAAAAATAAAAACTTTATTATTATTTATTAAAAAAATTTCAAATTTTTAAATTTTATAAATAAGTTTACTTCTAAATTAAGAATTTTTGCGTGTATGTTCATCATTGGAAAGCTTTTATAGTAATGAAGTACCCTTTTTTTAGATTAATTAAGTTTGTTTTGATAAGATTAAAAGTTTAACCTATAAATACATAAGTATACTAAAGTTTTTAGTAACTGCAAAGAAATTTTATAGTTTGCATTTTCTAAAGCTTTCGAACGTAGTATAAATATCAGTGTTTTTTAGTAGTCTTGTTTGACAATATCAAATTAGAAACTGAAAGCTTTCTAACTTTAACTTTGTTAAAAAAAATTTTGTATGAAAATGTAAAAAAAAAGTTGATTCAGTAAATGCAAAACTAAGCTTTTATTTAGAATCTAGAATCTAGAATAAATAATTTTTACTGTATCATGCGTTAGTTAAAACAAGCTTTATACCTGTTAAATGTAATATAATATATATATAAAGTTTGATTTTGTTTAAAGCGAATTAGCCATTTCATAATAATAAAGCTTTTTGAGAATTAAGTTTTAATTTTATGATGAGCCTTTAAGTTCAATGTATATACACAAAAAATTAATTTGTTGAGCTTTTAAGTTGTTTCACTAAGATTTTTAAAAAAATAAAATGATTGATTTAAATTTAAAAAAACTTTATGAGCTTTAAGGTTCTAACAAAATTTTAAAATTTTAATCTTTTGCAATAGAAAAAATAAAGAGAAAATTTAATCTAACTTCAAATTCATAAAGCTTTTCGAATCTTTAACACAAACTTTTTGGAGCAAAGTAGTTAGTTTTTGATGAGCTTTTATGTTATATTTTAAAGAGTAAAAAGCAAACTTATTTATAAGTAAACGCAAGTAATCAAATCAAAACCAATTTTGAAGTTAACTGTATTTTCATGGAGCTTTTATTCTTTTTTAAAATTATATTCCACCATTATGAACCTTACTAAACAAAATTGAAGCTGTAATATTTCCACGTTTTATTTGTTAAAACTAAACTGAATTAATTTTTGAGAATAATTTAAAAGGTGGTAAAGAGCGAAGCTTTTTCACTAAAAAAGTATAAAAACTCAAAGCATTTTTTATTCTTAAAAAATCTTTATTCACATTAAACATTTTCAAGTTTTACAATAATTCTGAATAAAGAATTTTTGAGAAGATGCTCATTATTGGAAAGCTTTTATTGTAATGGAAAACATGTATTTTAGATTAATTAAGTCGAATATGTAAAGCTTTTAAGCTTAACCTATAAATATGTTAGTGTATTAAATTTTTCTAAAAAGCTTTTAGAATCTTTATCGCAACCTTTTTAAAGTAAATTATAGTAGAAAGTTTTTAATGAGCTTTTAAGCTAAATTATAAATAGTACTAAGCAAACATTTATAATTAAACGTAAGTAATTGATTCCAAACTTTTTTTTAGATAAGTGTAGCTCACGGAGCTCCACGTTTTATTTGTTAGAACTAAACTGGCTTAATTAATGAGATTAATTAAACAGCTAGTAATGAACGAAATTTTTTGCACTTTAAAGCTTTCCTCGTCTTTGCCAGCTTTTATTAGAGTTATATTTTAAAAGCTTTTTTAACCTATTAAATGGAATATATTTCAATATTTATTACACAGTTTTGCAAATTATTTTGCGGCATTTATGGAGATAAATTTCATTTAGGGTAACTCAGTTGGATTTTGGCTTTTAAGTTAAAGCTTTTATCATACTATCGAAAACAAATTAAATCTGAAAGTTTTTCATAAAACTTTTTAATATTTACATGTTACATTGTTTCACACGTTGTATGTATTAGTCACCGTTGAATTGACTTAGTTTATGAAAAAAGCATGTAAAGCTCTTATTGTATCATTTTATTAGTTTGAAAGTCAAATAGTAAAAATGAAAGCTTTAATCTCATTATCTTATAGATAAAATACCAAAAACCCAAATTCACAAAAACGTGTGCACGCATATTTACTACGATAAACCATGTGAGTATATTAGTCTGAACTTTAACCTACACGGTAGTTTGTTTATCCAACTTTCTACATTTAATTTGAATCACAAAACGATATAACAGATTATTCAGTTACTAATCATAATTCACAATCTCGTATAAAAATTCTTATAAATTAGTTGAATGATTCGTATAGACCCTATTAATGGAATGGTCTTATTAAAAATAAATTTAACTAAATTGATCGATCAATAATAAAATATCATTAAATATCGATTTTAATAATGGCTTACGATGATCACCAAGAGAGACTGACAGAGAGAGTATGCGTGCTTGAAAACATAAAATTACCATAATTTATGATGATTATATATTAAATCATATAACAGCATCATCATCATCATCATTATCGTTATTGTAAAGTGATCAAATGACGATTAAAAAAAATTTATTCAAAATAAACTTACCATTATTCCCTTGTTCATCGTCATCCTCGTCGTCGTAATACTCTTCATCGTCGTCATAGTCAAGAATGGCGTGAACTTGTGTTCGTGCCCCTTGTCCCGCTTGGACGCGTGTAAATCCCGGCGGACGTCCAGGAAAATTTTCATTAACATCACTTAGTGTATTACCACCGTTATTATTATTATTTGGATTCGTATTCCGATTAACATTCGTATCAAGTCCACCGCGTGAATTATCATTATTGTAGTTATTGTTATTGTTGTCATCGCTACCCGATTGAGTAGCCGGAATTGGAGTAACTGTTTGTGAATTTAGTGGTTGTTGCATAAAATTTCGCGTCGTTTGTGGATTATAATTTTCGTAATATCCTTGTGAATTATCCCGATTTGGTGAAATATTCGTATAACTACTTTCACCGTAGGTTCGAGTCGTTTGTTGATATTGCTGTGGATAATTATTTTGATTTTGAGTCGACTGCGGTGGAAATTGTCTAAAATTATTATTGTTAATATTATTGTTGTTATTCGAATTTAGTTGTGCATTTTGTTGTTGCGATGAAGTTAACGACGACGTTGATGGAGGTGATGGTGTTGGTGGCAATGCTGAATGTTGTGGTGGTGGCGGCGGTGGTAAATAGTTATTATTTGTCCGATGTCGATATTGATTTTGAATTTGTTGTTGCGGTTGTTGTTGTTGCTGTTGTTGTGGCTGTGTATACGGATCATTTTTATAATACTGATTGGTATTTTGTTGTTGTCCTAGAATATCACTTTCTTGGTGGCCAGCCGGACCATACAATAAATTATTAACAGCGGTGGCATGATGTGTTTGTAACGGGCTTATAGTCGCCCAACTCGGAGTCCCACCTATACCACTGAATGGCAACGTAAAATTCACTAGTGCCATAACTTATTTATTTTTAAAACTATTACTTTTTTATTATTATTATTATTTTTTTTGACGTAATACGATGCAAAACGTTATGACTTTTATTTTTAAGTTTTCAACACATTTTTGATGACACACTTATATTATATAAACATATATGTATATAATCTTATCTAGACATATGTATATCTAGATATAAATTTATTTTACAATTATAACTAATCACATCTATATAAAAAATGACACAACCTAATAAAAAAAATTATTATTACTCCCAAGTTCATTAAGTATAAGAAATAAAAACCGCGCGCGCACTTATTTCGAGGTTAAATATTTTTACTTATCCTTCATTAAAAAAAAAATTATTTAATTTCAAAATTTATTTTTTGGAAGCGGACGCTTTGCTTGCGATCATATACAAATTATACAAAACGACGACAAAAAAATCATTTAAGACAAAAAAAAAAAATTTTAAAAATTTTGTGAAGATGATCTTAAAATAAAAAAAATTAAAAATTTTATACAAAAAGCTATGATCTTTAAATAGAAATAGCAAAAATAATATTTATATATAAATAATAATAGGAACGTGGGTTTTTTAAAAACTTAAAAACTAAAACGAAAATTATGTGACATATAATTAATTATTACACTCGATATTAAATTTATATTAACACACGAAAGACTTAAAAAACAAGCAACGAACCCGCGCGCGCAAATGAATTTTTTTGTTTTGTTTTATTGTCTTAAACTTTTTTAAAATTCACCGCGTAATTAAATCTTATTCACTTATAATGTGTTTGGACCAAAATAACTATTCAATGATTTTACGAAATAACACAATAAATTTGTGATATGATGTTTACACCGCGATATATTAAGTGAGACTGATCGCTAACTATTATGCAAATAGTTTTCGTTTTATTATTTTTTTTTAGTTTTTTACTTTTCTTAAAGTTGTTTGTGTCTTTCTCTTGATTTTTTTTATTTATTTATTTATTGTACAATATATGTATATATACACATATTTTTATTGTGTATAGATTGTTGTCTTTGAGATATAGTTTTTGTATATGGTTTTAAGAGTAAATATATATATATTGTGAGATCGCGCAAAATAGTGAATAGTAAAATGTATTGATATATAGATAAAGTGATCAAAATTTTGCATTTTGTGTATAGAAGGTGATTTTAGTTTTGAGAGGCATCTTTCAAATTGTCTCTGTAGGCCTTTTTAGGTTTCGGATAGGAGCAACTATCAGGAAAATCAAAAACTCGGATGGAAAAAAAATTAACGGAGTAATATTAAGGAAATAGGTGATCATTGTTGCAAAATGGGAATCAATATGCGGCCTACAAACTTTTTGTTAATTTATAGTATAGTAATGCAGTTAAGGTATGTTGGCCTCAACCCACCGCGATCGTGAGTTCAATCCCCACCGCTGACTTAAACGCCGTGATGTGACGATCACAAATTATACAACGATCACAAATTGTAAAAATTCGTTCTGAAAGATCTTGGAAAATATCTCAGTAAAGGTTTGATCTGAGATGCTGTTGATTTTTTATGTTTTTTATTATTTATTTATTTATTTATTTATATTTTATCTACAGTTATTATACAATCGTAAATAATAAAAAATGCAATACAAAAAAGTACAATTGATTAAACAAAGTTATATAATTATTATTATTATTATTATTTTTTTATGTAAGTTTATTTTAAGGCACTAGCTCCAAGGAAGGAGCCATCTGGCCTGATTCATTAATTTAACATTTTTTTTTTAAATTACATTTAAAATTTTACAATTTTTAATTATAATAATTATTATGTTTATTTTTTAATTTTATTTACATTCACCTATCTTTCATTCATGATCCAGATTCATACTGTTATATCATTTATTCTAATAAATTCATAAATATCCTTATATACACTTTTACCCATTTGCAGTAACTCTATTAGACATCTTCCATTCCTGAGTGTATCGAAATCTACTCTATTGTGCCTATATTCAGAGCATGTTAAGAGTAGATGTTCGATGTCCTCTACAACCATACAAAATTCACACTGATTCGTTTCACTTAAATGACGTTTATACAAACATTCCTTCCAATTTCCATGATTCAACCTCACTCGTTCTATAATTCGTACCATTTTAGTGTCTCCCTTGATTTCCTTAAAAAAATGTGTTTTCGAGGGAGCACTACACAATTCAAAGTACTTCTTTCCTTTCACTTGAGATTTTTGAATAAATTCATTCTCCCATTTGCTCCACAGATTCACTTGAAACTAACGAAGTACATCTCTTGTATCCATATATTCATATTCTTTTACATCCTCATTCAAACAACTTTTTGCAAGCATATCGGCTCTTTCATTACCCTTGATCTGCAGGTGTGAAGGTATCCACTGAAGAACAACCTCACTCCCACATAATCTTAGGTGCTCAAACAACATATCCACATACACATTGCCCTGAGAGCCCCCTCCCCTAATAATTAATTGAAGTGCACTCGAAGAGTCGGAAAGTAACCATACTCTCCTTCTCCCATCACTCATGGCCAACTTGATGCCTTCCATAATCCCAATTAGCTCTGTATTCATTATACAGATGCTGTCATTTATTCGTATGATTTTCTCAATAGAAACATTCTATTAAATTCACTCTTAACCGATAATTCATTCATACTCGCCTTTGTTGTATCACCAAATTTCAATTTTACTATAAGATTGTCAGGAGGGCGGCTGAAACCGTCTTTTTTGATTTTGGAAAATAAGTTAATATTTTCAAAAATCAATCCAGATCTCTGTGTTTTTTTATATTCCGTACCCGCTTGCAATCTCTCCATCATTTCATTCACCAAAACATTACCTTTTGATATCATTCTCACTGTTTCACGCACGGTGATCCAGTCTCTCTTGTAATTGAGAGGTGAATCACCCATTTCAGACCATAGAGTATGTACTGGGGTTGAATTGATGGCACCCAATACCACTCTAGCACAAGCATTCTCTACTTTCATCAACCTTTCAAAACCTACTTTTGATCCATCTCCATACACACTCATTCCATACATAATTTTGGATGATACTAGCGCCTTTCGTATCATATCAGTCACACTAGGATGAGCTCCCCATTTTGGTTTGCTTACCCTTTTGATCACATTTAATCTACTTTTACAATTATCGGCTAATCCATATGCACCCTGAAATTTAATTTTCCAGATTTCCTGGTCGATCTAGATTCCCAGATACCTAGTCAATTTCACACATTCAATACTTTCATTATAAATTTGCACATCAATTTGTTTGTTAGTTCTAAAAGCCATACAACAACATTTTCTCGTATTGACACGCAGATTTAATTCATTCAAAGCATTTATTACCTGATTTACACATTCTTGAGCTCGATTACATGCCACTTGCACATTTTGCCCATTTCCCATGATAACAAAGTCATCAGCAAATTGCAAAACAACCGTGTCCGCAGAATTAAAACGATGAATCGAGTTCGTATACAAATTGAAAAGAGTTGGTGAAATTTTACTCCCTTGCGGAAGTCCAATTTTCACTTCTCCTTCCAACTCATAATCCCTGCCACATAAAACTAACTTACGATCTTTTATGAAACCATACACCCATTTGCAAATTTTTGAAGGGAAACCCAAATTCAGAAGAACTTGATACAGTTTCCCTGGTACCACATAATCATACGCTCTTTCAATATCTAAAAATACCGCCACAATTTTCTTATTTTCGTTCCTTATTTCCCATACAAACTTTTCCACACATTCGTTTGCCGAGTGATTCCTTCGAAAACCGAAAGTGGTTTCTGGCAACAATTTTCTTTCATTCATGAATTTTTCAATTCTACCTTTTAACATACCATTCACAATTTTCACCAAAACATTTAACATTGATATTCCCCTGTAATTTATTGCCAGATTCACATCTCGATCCCGTTTAAGAATTGGAACCACCCGGCTTTCCTTCCATTTTTCCGGTATTCTGATACTCATCCATACACTATTGAGAATTTGAAGCAGAGTTTCTTTTGCTTCGAATTCCAATTGTACAATCATTCTGTAACTCACTCGATTCGTCGTGGAAATTGATTGATCCAAAACTACCAGAAATTTAGTCCATTCAAATTTCATACACATTTCATCATTCACATATTGATTCATACTATCAGGTAATATACATTCATAACTGCCACCTAAATTATTCCGAACATTCGTAATCGTTTTTAAAAATTGATTTCCTTTCACTGGGTCATCTAGTACGGCATTTCTGCCTTTAGCTTTATGACCCCTCACTCTATTAAATTTGTCCCATACATCTTAGTTGTAGTTCTATGCGTCATTTGAGACACATAGTCCCTCCAACTTTTTTTAAACTTGACGATCACATCAACTTCACGTGAAGACGAGAAACGTCTTCACGTGAAAATATAAAAATTTCTGTACCAACACTTCGAAAAGTTTTGGAATTGCAGAAAGAATTACTATTCCACGATAGTAACTGATATCACATCTCTTACCAGATTTAAATATCGGACGAATGAAAAAAATTTTCCGGGGATCAGGGAAAATTCCGAACCGGATGCTTTCATTAAAAATTAGGGTCAGAGAAGGAGCTAAGCTCTCAGCACAATGCTTGATTAGGATAGGTGGAAAACCATCATGACCAGCTCCCTTATTAATATCACGTTGCAATAAACCATCATAAACTTCTGCTTCTGGATCTTCTATCTGCAAAATATAATTATTATACAGAAACCAATTTAAAGTTTAAAACCCCTTTCTACAACAAAACTAGAATGAAAATCCGCACCGTGAAGTCTATATAGAAAATGAAATTTGTTACGGCGTTTCTCGAGACGCAATAATTCTTTGTTGTGCCATGGTTCGAAGTATCGCGGTTTATTTTTAATTAATGGAACGTACCTTTCAACACCAGTCTTAAGTAGTTTATTGAAAATTGAAATAGTTTCGGTTAGATTATTTGTTCTTCTTCTGAGAAAACTCCAATCAGAATTAATAAGAAATTGGTTTAAAGATACATAGTCAGCATGCCTAAAATCAAAATGAAAAGAATTATTAGATGAAAACTGGGTAAAGCATTCTTCAACAAAAATAGTTATCGTAATTGGAGTATGGTATATTCTCAAAAATCCGGTAAGGTCATCACACGAAGAAAGTTCGGAGTACAATACATCGGTTGAAAAAACTAAATCTAGAAATTTTCCTTCAATCGGAAATCCTATTTATCTGCAATGTAGCGATACTAGCAAAGTAGTCCAATACTGCCAATGCCTTTTGATCGGTAGAAGAAGACATGAAAACTCCATCAACAATGAACCAATTAACATCGGACTTGTTGAAGTCTCCGAAAACCATTAATTATTCTCCAACGTGCATCAACGGTAAAACATTAAAATTACTAAAATTAAAAATTTCAAGATAATTATCCAAAATTGTTCAAATGGGAATGTAAACAGCAACCATTAAAATAAATGTATTGGCCACCTTCCGTACAGCAATAACATCAAAAAATAGATTGTCTTAACAGCAATCAACACACCTCCTCCCTTAAGGCTAGTATCAAAATCATGTCGATCTTTTCTATGGACCACATAGTCGAATGGTAAAAATTCTTCAGAGTTAAAATTTCTGGTAAGCCATGTCTCAGTGATAATAATCACATCATAATCATTGTCCAGAACACCAAGCAAAAATAATTTAGCTTTAACACAAATACTGGAGGCATTGTGGTAGTAAATGGAAGTGACCGCATTTTGTACAGAACTTTCTCACCAACAAATTTAAATTCGGCTGAGTTTAATATCACAGCCGGTATCCGAAGTTTTGCATTTGAGGCCACTGGATGAAAATTACTAACACCAATCGGCCAAGTTTCAGCATTTAGAGCCTTTTCACGAAGTTGAAAAAAATTAAATTAAATTTACTACTTTGAAACTGATGTGGCATTGACATTTTTTGCTTAAATTACAAGTCTATTTTGAGTCACGTGTACGAAATAAACTAATCAAAATAACATTAAATTGATAACTTCCTTTGGAGAATTATCAGTTATTATGGTTTTAATTGGAATATTTCGTACACGTGATTCGAAATTGATCGATTTAATAGGCTTGCTATTTTAGCAAAACATACTCTGGCTACTAGATGAAAAGAATTCATAGTTATATTATTTACAATAAATACTGTTTCAAAATGATTTCATAGTTCAATTTACAATCTAGCAGCCTTAGTTAATTCTGTATTAAGTAATATTTGTTTATTACATCCAATTTTAGTTCAAAATGTTACTTTCACGATTCGTGCATTAAAATGGCGAATCAATAAATCAAATTAAAAATACGCCAAAAAATATTAGTAAAAAAATATAACTGGATCATATATACCGAATTCTGTGATGCCAAAAGATAATATGCGAGCAACTACCTCTTTATAGAAATGGGAACAGACACGTCATCATCCTATGCATCTAACTCTACACATACTTTCATCATGTTCATTTTATAATTGTGTTTTTAATAAATAATCTTCAATAAATAAAATCGTTTTTAACTCAGTAAATGTTTTAGGTAATATGCAAATACTATATTATGTACACATATTAAAATAACTATTTTATGTAAAAAAAAACAGAATAAAATAAAATTGCAGAAAGTTTTCTTCATAATTTTATTATATTTACTCAAGCACGTTGCTTTTAGGTAACAGCCCTCAGCCTACAGCCTCTTTTATAATAATTAAATTTTCATTTTAGTATGTTTGGTTCAGATTCGATTATGATAAATACCTCGTTATCGAAAATGCGGAATTGGAGGAAACAACCGACGAAAATGAAAAGTCGATTGACCGACCACACAATACGAGCTTGCCGACACAAAAAACCACCAAACATAGCCTTATAACAAACGCATAACATGGAGAGCGATATGAGTTTGAAAGTCATCTTCTTAGGGTCTTTGGCAATGTATTAAAAATATTTAGTTAAAAATATTAGGGAAAATAAATAATTGAGGCGAAATATTTTTAACAATAAATTTAAATTTGCCGTGTGAATGTTGAATAGTTAAAATTTTGACAGCTAAACATCGTACACATATAATATACACAAAATGAATCGCATCGGTAACAATATATATATATATATATATATATATATATATATATATATATATATATATATATCATATATATCGATAACAAACATATTAGGCGTATATTATCGGGTACTGGAATAAGAATAAAAATAATGTCCCCTTATTTTAATATAAAACAATAAAAAGTTGGATTGAAATTAAACGAAACGTAAATGAAATGCATGATATTGTTGTTGTAAAATTCCCAATAAAATATAGCCAATTATGTTTTTAATTTTATTATTTTATAACTAACCACAGTAATTTAGTCAAAAATGAGGTTATGATTTTTTTAAATTCACTTGCCAAAATTTATAGACGGTCTTTAAATTTCTCGTTAAATTTTTAAAAAATTTTTGTGGTGAATAAAAAAATATTTAACTTTAGCTGTCAAAATTTTCATTTTTAACATGTTTTTAACAAATTCACAAAGACCCTTAATTGTATTTTTGAAAAGACTCTTTTGTTTGACTATACTAAAGCAGCGTGCTCCTTCAATAGTAAATAAATTGTAATATAAATTTAATATTTTATAAATTTTTTAGTCATAAAAGCAGCTTGGATACAGTGATGCCTGAAACGACAAGGTCTATAATATAAACTTTGAGCCAAGAAAGACAACAAGAACCTTAAGCGCTCGCTCAATTAGTTCAAACAATATTACTACCGCTGCTGATTTTTTTGGCTCCACTGCACCAGTTAGTAGCAAACATATTTCAGACTCCAGCTGTGGAATATCTTCCTAATGATTCGGGACAATTTTTTAGAAATCAGTTTGCCTATTTTTTGCGCGAACTCTTATTTGTATGGCTGTTGAAGATACGTTATAACTTCTTTGTTTGTAAATTGAGGATGATTCTCCAAATCTTCATCTAGTCACCGTTTTTGATGTGGTTTTGCTCACGTAGGCAAAAATTATACAAACACACAGATGCTCAAACTATTCTACCCACCGTGTCCGTAGAAGTTTCCACAGAATTTTGTAACCACTTAGTATTCCGAAAGTATTTTCAATTATTCGTCTATAGTCCTCGATTGCCGATAGTTAAAAATGCGTTTCTCGTAGTTTGCCACTTAAATTGTCAGAATATGGAGCTATCATATAAGGCTTACCGAAAGCCTCATCACCCAACAAAACTAGGTAAATATTGAATAATCAGAATCAGAATATACCTTTACTTCTATATGCTTCCCAACTATAGCCCAATGCAGTTAGGTTTAAGTTCCAATGTATTTTGAAACCTTCCGCGATTGATAACCAATCGCTTTCTGATTGCAATGGTAATAATTCATTTTTTAAGCATTTGTAAATGGCAAAAGTTACATATTTTTACATTTTGTCGTTTACTGTGATCATAAATGTAACAGTCTATTGTGATATTTCGGTAGATTTTCGTACGTATACGCAAATTAACAAAACTGCGACAGTTAAATATGGCGGACTTGGGGTTTAATTTTTAATTTGCTGAACATGGCATTATCGATACATCTAGCAAATCTACGATATTTATACTATTCAGCACACTGCTGAATCATTTTTGACATAAATAAAACAAGTACAACTGTATAGCGGTTGCAAAAAAAAGTAAATAAATACATAAACGTATATGATATATGCATATATACAAAACGATATAATATACATAGCCGTTTATCCATATATATGCATATAAGAAAACATTGGGCCTAACAAAAATTGTATCATCGCATTTAAAAGTGGTTCCTCTATTCGACATTTTCAGAACGATATTATTTCGACGTCTTCTAATTATAATTTCGTGTAACTTTTTAACACGCGTTTTCAATCAATTAAAAAAAATTGGCCGAAAATCGGTAATATTTTTTATAGATCTGACAACTGCACTAGTAATCACATTGCGTACCAAAACCCTCTTTACTACAAGTCGTACTCATTGCATACTCATGCTATTTAATCATCTAAACGTGAGAATGTATTGTAAGTAAAAATCGTGTCGATATATGATTTAGAATATAGTGTAAAATAAAATAAACATTTCCATACTATAAAACAAATGAGAGTAAAAATTGCCAAAAAAGAAAATTTAAAAGACAAAATTGATGTTATCTCTTTCCTATACAAAACACGAATAACAAAAACGGAGACGAAAAAATTCTGAATTATCCATACACATTAAATAGTGTGCGTAACTTAAAAATAAAAATGGTAAATAGTGGTAGTAGGAATGAGAAAATAAACATTTTTTGGTATGGATTTTCATAGCCCCAATACACTCAATTGAGTATATAGGTTTTGTTTATTTGTGTCAATGAAAGTTATAAGACGGCTTGTATAATAAAGAGGGTTTTGTTGCGTACCCAAAACAATAAATACATACGCATTTATCAAAATATGTCATTCTAAATGTTTTTTTCATACTTTTTGTCTTTTTTTTTTTTTACTTGGGAGCCTAAAAAATTGGTCGCAAATATTTTTATATTTTGTTCGCTATAGGATGTCGGAAAAACGATCGAGAATGCACTATTGTCATTATCAGCTCGCATGCTGCTAATTTTCTAGCTAGACTGTATCGCGAATATACTCATACGTTATTTTTTTAATGCTTCCATAATTATCGAATACGAGCTTCCTTCTCTTCAAAAATGTACAGATTGTTGTTTGACCATAGCAGTGCGTGCTGTATTTTATATTTTTTAGTAAATTCTAAATTGGCGACTCAGATTAATTTTGAAGTATCAAGTGACAAATAGAACTTTAATTTAGGGAGTTTAGTACTGAAATTTATTAAACAATTTTTTATTTTCAATATTTAAAAAAAAAAAAAAAAAATCGATCTGACTGATAAAAATCAGAGAAAAAAATTATCGGATTTATCCGATAAATAATCTCTCCGATTTCTCCAATATCCAAAAAAATACACCCATATTTTAGAGGGAAGCATTTACCATATCCAGGGCATACAGTGAAAGACTAAACCAAAACTACAAGCATTATATAAATAAAAATTAATAAATAAATAATAATGTGTAATATTTAGTAGAGAAATAATCAAAAATTATAGTGCTTCCCATATGGGGAATATGTTTTTATCTTTTCATTTGAATTATGTATGTATATTTTTAGTTATGTTATTTTTTAAAGTTTCGAAAGGGGAAAATTTTTATTTACTTTTATTAAACGTTCTTAATAATTGTAAAAACAATGTTAAACTTTATTTTAAAGATTGATCCTATAAAATATAATATTTTATCGCCTCATAAAATTAAAGGGAAGCAGTGCTTTTCTTGCTTCCAAGGACGCTACGCCACGGATATATATATATATATATATATATATATATATATATATATATATATATATATATATATACCGGGTGTTTATCGAAATTTAATAATTGCGCGGGGAAGATATATTATTACCACAGTTTTCGGTATGATCGAGTTCACCAAAATGCCGAATGGCTTACGTAATGCAGTCAGAGATTCCACAGGATTCCACAGGAGCAGTCAGGATTCAACAAGAAGTATGTTGTGGATTTGAATTTGTCTATACGTATATATTGATGATATCCTAATTGCATGTTAAAATCATCAAAAACATGAAACGCATATAAAGATCTTAAATGCCTTGCTGATTTTTCCATAGTAGTAAAGCCACGTAAATGAAATTAGTTGTTGAAAAATTGGACTTTTTGTACCATGAAAATATGGTGTGAAATCATCAAATAGTCGTATTAAAGCAATAAAGGATTTTCCCTGGGGTTCAACAACCAGTACAAATTCTCGAGAAATACGTCATTTGGATTATATTTTGAAATATTGTGCGGTAATAAAGCATGTAACTGGTATTAGCAACGTAGTTGCAGATGCACTGTCTTGTTTTTGAGACAAATCAATGATCGTGATGTCACGAAAAACAAGAAGAAGAATCAATTGATTTGAACAAATTAAAAATGCGATGAAAAAAGATAACTGATCAAAAATATCAATCTAAACAACATGCAATACATAAAACAAGGCCATATGTGCCATTTACAATACGTCAAGTGGTGTTTAACAACATCCATGGATTATCGCATCGAGGAATTAGAGCTACAAAAAGTCATTTTCGACCAAATATTTTTGGCCTCGTATGTGTTCAGATGTTATAGCATTATGGAATAAGCAATGGATGGGATGTCAGAAATATAAAATAAATAGGCATACCCGATCAGGAATTGGGTAATTTCCATTAGTATCAGAACATTTTCATTATAAGCACATGGATTTGGTTGGACCACTTCCACTGTCCAATGGTTACTATATTACAAATTAACAATCATCGAACGATTTACAAGATGGCTTGAAGCAATTTTGATTAAAGATATGAATACCATTACAATTTTGAAAAGTTTCATAAAAAAGTACGTTTCACGTTTTGATGTACCTGTTGAAATGAAATGGAAAAGCGGTTTCATCGCGTATTTAAATCAGTAATATTATCTCGTGGAAATGCAATTAATTGGTCAGCTGAGTTGTCATTTATACTATTAGGTATTCGTACATCAATTAAACTAGATTTTTAAACCAGTGGACCTGGTGTATGTATCGACAAACTGGTATCTACAGCTGCGTCGCAATTCAATTAGAGTAGATCTTATATGCCTCCGTACGAATGTTTATAACAAGTAACCAGAAGGTTGCGGTAATATTTCATAATAGATATGAAAGGTAAAGATCATCCCGTGTCAATAGACCGTTTGAAACCAGCGTATGTTTCAAATTAGTTTAAATTAATCAAACGACATGATTTCATTGCTTGCCATCCTGTCGAAAAAGGAGGATAATGCAGTGACATATTAAATGAATTTAAACGCTTGTGTTTATTTAGCGAGCACTCATTATATATTGAAGATTATAAATTATGCCATCTATATACCAATAGAAACCGAGTGTGGTTTCAAACGACAAGGTCTATAATATAAACTTTGAGCCAAGAAAGACAACAAGAACCTTAAGCGCTCGCTCAATTAGTTCAAACAATATTACTACCGCTGCTGATTTTTTTGGCTCCACTGCACCAGTTAGTAGCAAACATATTTCAGACTCCAGCTGTGGAATATCTTCCTAATGATTCGGGACAATTTTTTAGAAATCAGTTTGCCTATTTTTTGCGCGAACTCTTATTTGTATGGCTGTTGAAGATACGTTATAACTTCTTTGTTTGTAAATTGAGGATGATTCTCCAAATCTTCATCTAGTCACCGTTTTTGATGTGGTTTTGCTCACGTAGGCAAAAATTATACAAACACACAGATGCTCAAACTATTCTACCCACCGTGTCCGTAGAAGTTTCCACAGAATTTTGTAACCACTTAGTATTCCGAAAGTATTTTCAATTATTCGTCTATAGTCCTCGATTGCCGATAGTTAAAAATGCGTTTCTCGTAGTTTGCCACTTAAATTGTCAGAATATGGAGCTATCATATAAGGCTTACCGAAAGCCTCATCACCCAACAAAACTAGGTAAATATTGAATAATCAGAATCAGAATATACCTTTACTTCTATATGCTTCCCAACTATAGCCCAATGCAGTTAGGTTTAAGTTCCAATGTATTTTGAAACCTTCCGCGATTGATAACCAATCGCTTTCTGATTGCAATGGTAATAATTCATTTTTTAAGCATTTGTAAATGGCAAAAGTTACATATTTTTACATTTTGTCGTTTACTGTGATCATAAATGTAACAGTCTATTGTGATATTTCGGTAGATTTTCGTACGTATACGCAAATTAACAAAACTGCGACAGTTAAATATGGCGGACTTGGGGTTTAATTTTTAATTTGCTGAACATGGCATTATCGATACATCTAGCAAATCTACGATATTTATACTATTCAGCACACTGCTGAATCATTTTTGACATAAATAAAACAAGTACAACTGTATAGCGGTTGCAAAAAAAAGTAAATAAATACATAAACGTATATGATATATGCATATATACAAAACGATATAATATACATAGCCGTTTATCCATATATATGCATATAAGAAAACATTGGGCCTAACAAAAATTGTATCATCGCATTTAAAAGTGGTTCCTCTATTCGACATTTTCAGAACGATATTATTTCGACGTCTTCTAATTATAATTTCGTGTAACTTTTTAACACGCGTTTTCAATCAATTAAAAAAAATTGGCCGAAAATCGGTAATATTTTTTATAGATCTGACAACTGCACTAGTAATCACATTGCGTACCAAAACCCTCTTTACTACAAGTCGTACTCATTGCATACTCATGCTATTTAATCATCTAAACGTGAGAATGTATTGTAAGTAAAAATCGTGTCGATATATGATTTAGAATATAGTGTAAAATAAAATAAACATTTCCATACTATAAAACAAATGAGAGTAAAAATTGCCAAAAAAGAAAATTTAAAAGACAAAATTGATGTTATCTCTTTCCTATACAAAACACGAATAACAAAAACGGAGACGAAAAAATTCTGAATTATCCATACACATTAAATAGTGTGCGTAACTTAAAAATAAAAATGGTAAATAGTGGTAGTAGGAATGAGAAAATAAACATTTTTTGGTATGGATTTTCATAGCCCCAATACACTCAATTGAGTATATAGGTTTTGTTTATTTGTGTCAATGAAAGTTATAAGACGGCTTGTATAATAAAGAGGGTTTTGTTGCGTACCCAAAACAATAAATACATACGCATTTATCAAAATATGTCATTCTAAATGTTTTTTTCATACTTTTTGTCTTTTTTTTTTTTTACTTGGGAGCCTAAAAAATTGGTCGCAAATATTTTTATATTTTGTTCGCTATAGGATGTCGGAAAAACGATCGAGAATGCACTATTGTCATTATCAGCTCGCATGCTGCTAATTTTCTAGCTAGACTGTATCGCGAATATACTCATACGTTATTTTTTTAATGCTTCCATAATTATCGAATACGAGCTTCCTTCTCTTCAAAAATGTACAGATTGTTGTTTGACCATAGCAGTGCGTGCTGTATTTTATATTTTTTAGTAAATTCTAAATTGGCGACTCAGATTAATTTTGAAGTATCAAGTGACAAATAGAACTTTAATTTAGGGAGTTTAGTACTGAAATTTATTAAACAATTTTTTATTTTCAATATTTAAAAAAAAAAAAAAAAAATCGATCTGACTGATAAAAATCAGAGAAAAAAATTATCGGATTTATCCGATAAATAATCTCTCCGATTTCTCCAATATCCAAAAAAATACACCCATATTTTAGAGGGAAGCATTTACCATATCCAGGGCATACAGTGAAAGACTAAACCAAAACTACAAGCATTATATAAATAAAAATTAATAAATAAATAATAATGTGTAATATTTAGTAGAGAAATAATCAAAAATTATAGTGCTTCCCATATGGGGAATATGTTTTTATCTTTTCATTTGAATTATGTATGTATATTTTTAGTTATGTTATTTTTTAAAGTTTCGAAAGGGGAAAATTTTTATTTACTTTTATTAAACGTTCTTAATAATTGTAAAAACAATGTTAAACTTTATTTTAAAGATTGATCCTATAAAATATAATATTTTATCGCCTCATAAAATTAAAGGGAAGCAGTGCTTTTCTTGCTTCCAAGGACGCTACGCCACGGATATATATATATATATATATATATATATATATATATATATATATATATATATATATATATATATATATATATATACCGGGTGTTTATCGAAATTTAATAATTGCGCGGGGAAGATATATTATTACCACAGTTTTCGGTATGATCGAGTTCACCAAAATGCCGAATGGCTTACGTAATGCAGTCAGAGATTCCACAGGATTCCACAGGAGCAGTCAGGATTCAACAAGAAGTATGTTGTGGATTTGAATTTGTCTATACGTATATATTGATGATATCCTAATTGCATGTTAAAATCATCAAAAACATGAAACGCATATAAAGATCTTAAATGCCTTGCTGATTTTTCCATAGTAGTAAAGCCACGTAAATGAAATTAGTTGTTGAAAAATTGGACTTTTTGTACCATGAAAATATGGTGTGAAATCATCAAATAGTCGTATTAAAGCAATAAAGGATTTTCCCTGGGGTTCAACAACCAGTACAAATTCTCGAGAAATACGTCATTTGGATTATATTTTGAAATATTGTGCGGTAATAAAGCATGTAACTGGTATTAGCAACGTAGTTGCAGATGCACTGTCTTGTTTTTGAGACAAATCAATGATCGTGATGTCAC
Source organism: Tipula confusa (assembly GCA_963556175.1). Lineage (NCBI taxonomy): Eukaryota > Metazoa > Arthropoda > Insecta > Diptera > Tipulidae > Tipula > Tipula confusa. The sequence continues at coordinate 100,341,964 of OY744475.1, forward strand.
GAAAAACAAGAAGAAGAATCAATTGATTTGAACAAATTAAAAATGCGATGAAAAAAGATAACTGATCAAAAATATCAATCTAAACAACATGCAATACATAAAACAAGGCCATATGTGCCATTTACAATACGTCAAGTGGTGTTTAACAACATCCATGGATTATCGCATCGAGGAATTAGAGCTACAAAAAGTCATTTTCGACCAAATATTTTTGGCCTCGTATGTGTTCAGATGTTATAGCATTATGGAATAAGCAATGGATGGGATGTCAGAAATATAAAATAAATAGGCATACCCGATCAGGAATTGGGTAATTTCCATTAGTATCAGAACATTTTCATTATAAGCACATGGATTTGGTTGGACCACTTCCACTGTCCAATGGTTACTATATTACAAATTAACAATCATCGAACGATTTACAAGATGGCTTGAAGCAATTTTGATTAAAGATATGAATACCATTACAATTTTGAAAAGTTTCATAAAAAAGTACGTTTCACGTTTTGATGTACCTGTTGAAATGAAATGGAAAAGCGGTTTCATCGCGTATTTAAATCAGTAATATTATCTCGTGGAAATGCAATTAATTGGTCAGCTGAGTTGTCATTTATACTATTAGGTATTCGTACATCAATTAAACTAGATTTTTAAACCAGTGGACCTGGTGTATGTATCGACAAACTGGTATCTACAGCTGCGTCGCAATTCAATTAGAGTAGATCTTATATGCCTCCGTACGAATGTTTATAACAAGTAACCAGAAGGTTGCGGTAATATTTCATAATAGATATGAAAGGTAAAGATCATCCCGTGTCAATAGACCGTTTGAAACCAGCGTATGTTTCAAATTAGTTTAAATTAATCAAACGACATGATTTCATTGCTTGCCATCCTGTCGAAAAAGGAGGATAATGCAGTGACATATTAAATGAATTTAAACGCTTGTGTTTATTTAGCGAGCACTCATTATATATTGAAGATTATAAATTATGCCATCTATATACCAATAGAAACCACACTCGGTTTCTATTGGTATATAGATGGCATAATTTATAATCTTCAATATATAATGAGTGCTCGCTAAATAAACACAAGCGTTTAAATTCATTTAATATGTCACTGCATTATCCTCCTTTTTCGACAGGATGGCAAGCAATGAAATCATGTCGTTTGATTAATTTAAACTAATTTGAAACATACGCTGGTTTCAAACGGTCTATTGACACGGGATGATCTTTACCTTTCATATCTATTATGAAATATTACCGCAACCTTCTGGTTACTTGTTATAAACATTCGTACGGAGGCATATAAGATCTACTCTAATTGAATTGCGACGCAGCTGTAGATACCAGTTTGTCGATACATACACCAGGTCCACTGGTTTAAAAATCTAGTTTAATTGATGTACGAATACCTAATAGTATAAATGACAACTCAGCTGACCAATTAATTGCATTTCCACGAGATAATATTACTGATTTAAATACGCGATGAAACCGCTTTTCCATTTCATTTCAACAGGTACATCAAAACGTGAAACGTACTTTTTTATGAAACTTTTCAAAATTGTAATGGTATTCATATCTTTAATCAAAATTGCTTCAAGCCATCTTGTAAATCGTTCGATGATTGTTAATTTGTAATATAGTAACCATTGGACAGTGGAAGTGGTCCAACCAAATCCATGTGCTTATAATGAAAATGTTCTGATACTAATGGAAATTACCCAATTCCTGATCGGGTATGCCTATTTATTTTATATTTCTGACATCCCATCCATTGCTTATTCCATAATGCTATAACATCTGAACACATACGAGGCCAAAAATATTTGGTCGAAAATGACTTTTTGTAGCTCTAATTCCTCGATGCGATAATCCATGGATGTTGTTAAACACCACTTGACGTATTGTAAATGGCACATATGGCCTTGTTTTATGTATTGCATGTTGTTTAGATTGATATTTTTGATCAGTTATCTTTTTTCATCGCATTTTTAATTTGTTCAAATCAATTGATTCTTCTTCTTGTTTTTCGTGACATCACGATCATTGATTTGTCTCAAAAACAAGACAGTGCATCTGCAACTACGTTGCTAATACCAGTTACATGCTTTATTACCGCACAATATTTCAAAATATAATCCAAATGACGTATTTCTCGAGAATTTGTACTGGTTGTTGAACCCCAGGGAAAATCCTTTATTGCTTTAATACGACTATTTGATGATTTCACACCATATTTTCATGGTACAAAAAGTCCAATTTTTCAACAACTAATTTCATTTACGTGGCTTTACTACTATGGAAAAATCAGCAAGGCATTTAAGATCTTTATATGCGTTTCATGTTTTTGATGATTTTAACATGCAATTAGGATATCATCAATATATACGTATAGACAAATTCAAATCCACAACATACTTCTTGTTGAATCCTGACTGCTCCTGTGGAATCCTGTGGAATCTCTGACTGCATTACGTAAGCCATTCGGCATTTTGGTGAACTCGATCATACCGAAAACTGTGGTAATAATATATCTTCCCCGCGCAATTATTAAATTTCGATAAACACCCGGTATATATATATATATATATATATATATATATATATATATCCGTGGCGTAGCGTCCTTGGAAGCAAGAAAAGCACTGCTTCCCTTTAATTTTATGAGGCGATAAAATATTATATTTTATAGGATCAATCTTTAAAATAAAGTTTAACATTGTTTTTACAATTATTAAGAACGTTTAATAAAAGTAAATAAAAATTTTCCCCTTTCGAAACTTTAAAAAATAACATAACTAAAAATATACATACATAATTCAAATGAAAAGATAAAAACATATTCCCCATATGGGAAGCACTATAATTTTTGATTATTTCTCTACTAAATATTACACATTATTATTTATTTATTAATTTTTATTTATATAATGCTTGTAGTTTTGGTTTAGTCTTTCACTGTATGCCCTGGATATGGTAAATGCTTCCCTCTAAAATATGGGTGTATTTTTTTGGATATTGGAGAAATCGGAGAGATTATTTATCGGATAAATCCGATAATTTTTTTCTCTGATTTTTATCAGTCAGATCGATTTTTTTTTTTTTTTTTAAATATTGAAAATAAAAAATTGTTTAATAAATTTCAGTACTAAACTCCCTAAATTAAAGTTCTATTTGTCACTTGATACTTCAAAATTAATCTGAGTCGCCAATTTAGAATTTACTAAAAAATATAAAATACAGCACGCACTGCTATGGTCAAACAACAATCTGTACATTTTTGAAGAGAAGGAAGCTCGTATTCGATAATTATGGAAGCATTAAAAAAATAACGTATGAGTATATTCGCGATACAGTCTAGCTAGAAAATTAGCAGCATGCGAGCTGATAATGACAATAGTGCATTCTCGATCGTTTTTCCGACATCCTATAGCGAACAAAATATAAAAATATTTGCGACCAATTTTTTAGGCTCCCAAGTAAAAAAAAAAAAAGACAAAAAGTATGAAAAAAACATTTAGAATGACATATTTTGATAAATGCGTATGTATTTATTGTTTTGGGTACGCAACAAAACCCTCTTTATTATACAAGCCGTCTTATAACTTTCATTGACACAAATAAACAAAACCTATATACTCAATTGAGTGTATTGGGGCTATGAAAATCCATACCAAAAAATGTTTATTTTCTCATTCCTACTACCACTATTTACCATTTTTATTTTTAAGTTACGCACACTATTTAATGTGTATGGATAATTCAGAATTTTTTCGTCTCCGTTTTTGTTATTCGTGTTTTGTATAGGAAAGAGATAACATCAATTTTGTCTTTTAAATTTTCTTTTTTGGCAATTTTTACTCTCATTTGTTTTATAGTATGGAAATGTTTATTTTATTTTACACTATATTCTAAATCATATATCGACACGATTTTTACTTACAATACATTCTCACGTTTAGATGATTAAATAGCATGAGTATGCAATGAGTACGACTTGTAGTAAAGAGGGTTTTGGTACGCAATGTGATTACTAGTGCAGTTGTCAGATCTATAAAAAATATTACCGATTTTCGGCCAATTTTTTTTAATTGATTGAAAACGCGTGTTAAAAAGTTACACGAAATTATAATTAGAAGACGTCGAAATAATATCGTTCTGAAAATGTCGAATAGAGGAACCACTTTTAAATGCGATGATACAATTTTTGTTAGGCCCAATGTTTTCTTATATGCATATATATGGATAAACGGCTATGTATATTATATCGTTTTGTATATATGCATATATCATATACGTTTATGTATTTATTTACTTTTTTTTGCAACCGCTATACAGTTGTACTTGTTTTATTTATGTCAAAAATGATTCAGCAGTGTGCTGAATAGTATAAATATCGTAGATTTGCTAGATGTATCGATAATGCCATGTTCAGCAAATTAAAAATTAAACCCCAAGTCCGCCATATTTAACTGTCGCAGTTTTGTTAATTTGCGTATACGTACGAAAATCTACCGAAATATCACAATAGACTGTTACATTTATGATCACAGTAAACGACAAAATGTAAAAATATGTAACTTTTGCCATTTACAAATGCTTAAAAAATGAATTATTACCATTGCAATCAGAAAGCGATTGGTTATCAATCGCGGAAGGTTTCAAAATACATTGGAACTTAAACCTAACTGCATTGGGCTATAGTTGGGAAGCATATAGAAGTAAAGGTATATTCTGATTCTGATTATTCAATATTTACCTAGTTTTGTTGGGTGATGAGGCTTTCGGTAAGCCTTATATGATAGCTCCATATTCTGACAATTTAAGTGGCAAACTACGAGAAACGCATTTTTAACTATCGGCAATCGAGGACTATAGACGAATAATTGAAAATACTTTCGGAATACTAAGTGGTTACAAAATTCTGTGGAAACTTCTACGGACACGGTGGGTAGAATAGTTTGAGCATCTGTGTGTTTGTATAATTTTTGCCTACGTGAGCAAAACCACATCAAAAACGGTGACTAGATGAAGATTTGGAGAATCATCCTCAATTTACAAACAAAGAAGTTATAACGTATCTTCAACAGCCATACAAATAAGAGTTCGCGCAAAAAATAGGCAAACTGATTTCTAAAAAATTGTCCCGAATCATTAGGAAGATATTCCACAGCTGGAGTCTGAAATATGTTTGCTACTAACTGGTGCAGTGGAGCCAAAAAAATCAGCAGCGGTAGTAATATTGTTTGAACTAATTGAGCGAGCGCTTAAGGTTCTTGTTGTCTTTCTTGGCTCAAAGTTTATATTATAGACCTTGTCGTTTGAAACCACACTCGGTTTCTATTGGTATATAGATGGCATAATTTATAATCTTCAATATATAATGAGTGCTCGCTAAATAAACACAAGCGTTTAAATTCATTTAATATGTCACTGCATTATCCTCCTTTTTCGACAGGATGGCAAGCAATGAAATCATGTCGTTTGATTAATTTAAACTAATTTGAAACATACGCTGGTTTCAAACGGTCTATTGACACGGGATGATCTTTACCTTTCATATCTATTATGAAATATTACCGCAACCTTCTGGTTACTTGTTATAAACATTCGTACGGAGGCATATAAGATCTACTCTAATTGAATTGCGACGCAGCTGTAGATACCAGTTTGTCGATACATACACCAGGTCCACTGGTTTAAAAATCTAGTTTAATTGATGTACGAATACCTAATAGTATAAATGACAACTCAGCTGACCAATTAATTGCATTTCCACGAGATAATATTACTGATTTAAATACGCGATGAAACCGCTTTTCCATTTCATTTCAACAGGTACATCAAAACGTGAAACGTACTTTTTTATGAAACTTTTCAAAATTGTAATGGTATTCATATCTTTAATCAAAATTGCTTCAAGCCATCTTGTAAATCGTTCGATGATTGTTAATTTGTAATATAGTAACCATTGGACAGTGGAAGTGGTCCAACCAAATCCATGTGCTTATAATGAAAATGTTCTGATACTAATGGAAATTACCCAATTCCTGATCGGGTATGCCTATTTATTTTATATTTCTGACATCCCATCCATTGCTTATTCCATAATGCTATAACATCTGAACACATACGAGGCCAAAAATATTTGGTCGAAAATGACTTTTTGTAGCTCTAATTCCTCGATGCGATAATCCATGGATGTTGTTAAACACCACTTGACGTATTGTAAATGGCACATATGGCCTTGTTTTATGTATTGCATGTTGTTTAGATTGATATTTTTGATCAGTTATCTTTTTTCATCGCATTTTTAATTTGTTCAAATCAATTGATTCTTCTTCTTGTTTTTCGTGACATCACGATCATTGATTTGTCTCAAAAACAAGACAGTGCATCTGCAACTACGTTGCTAATACCAGTTACATGCTTTATTACCGCACAATATTTCAAAATATAATCCAAATGACGTATTTCTCGAGAATTTGTACTGGTTGTTGAACCCCAGGGAAAATCCTTTATTGCTTTAATACGACTATTTGATGATTTCACACCATATTTTCATGGTACAAAAAGTCCAATTTTTCAACAACTAATTTCATTTACGTGGCTTTACTACTATGGAAAAATCAGCAAGGCATTTAAGATCTTTATATGCGTTTCATGTTTTTGATGATTTTAACATGCAATTAGGATATCATCAATATATACGTATAGACAAATTCAAATCCACAACATACTTCTTGTTGAATCCTGACTGCTCCTGTGGAATCCTGTGGAATCTCTGACTGCATTACGTAAGCCATTCGGCATTTTGGTGAACTCGATCATACCGAAAACTGTGGTAATAATATATCTTCCCCGCGCAATTATTAAATTTCGATAAACACCCGGTATATATATATATATATATATATATATATATATATATATATATATATATATATATATATATATATATATCCGTGGCGTAGCGTCCTTGGAAGCAAGAAAAGCACTGCTTCCCTTTAATTTTATGAGGCGATAAAATATTATATTTTATAGGATCAATCTTTAAAATAAAGTTTAACATTGTTTTTACAATTATTAAGAACGTTTAATAAAAGTAAATAAAAATTTTCCCCTTTCGAAACTTTAAAAAATAACATAACTAAAAATATACATACATAATTCAAATGAAAAGATAAAAACATATTCCCCATATGGGAAGCACTATAATTTTTGATTATTTCTCTACTAAATATTACACATTATTATTTATTTATTAATTTTTATTTATATAATGCTTGTAGTTTTGGTTTAGTCTTTCACTGTATGCCCTGGATATGGTAAATGCTTCCCTCTAAAATATGGGTGTATTTTTTTGGATATTGGAGAAATCGGAGAGATTATTTATCGGATAAATCCGATAATTTTTTTCTCTGATTTTTATCAGTCAGATCGATTTTTTTTTTTTTTTTTTAAATATTGAAAATAAAAAATTGTTTAATAAATTTCAGTACTAAACTCCCTAAATTAAAGTTCTATTTGTCACTTGATACTTCAAAATTAATCTGAGTCGCCAATTTAGAATTTACTAAAAAATATAAAATACAGCACGCACTGCTATGGTCAAACAACAATCTGTACATTTTTGAAGAGAAGGAAGCTCGTATTCGATAATTATGGAAGCATTAAAAAAATAACGTATGAGTATATTCGCGATACAGTCTAGCTAGAAAATTAGCAGCATGCGAGCTGATAATGACAATAGTGCATTCTCGATCGTTTTTCCGACATCCTATAGCGAACAAAATATAAAAATATTTGCGACCAATTTTTTAGGCTCCCAAGTAAAAAAAAAAAAAGACAAAAAGTATGAAAAAAACATTTAGAATGACATATTTTGATAAATGCGTATGTATTTATTGTTTTGGGTACGCAACAAAACCCTCTTTATTATACAAGCCGTCTTATAACTTTCATTGACACAAATAAACAAAACCTATATACTCAATTGAGTGTATTGGGGCTATGAAAATCCATACCAAAAAATGTTTATTTTCTCATTCCTACTACCACTATTTACCATTTTTATTTTTAAGTTACGCACACTATTTAATGTGTATGGATAATTCAGAATTTTTTCGTCTCCGTTTTTGTTATTCGTGTTTTGTATAGGAAAGAGATAACATCAATTTTGTCTTTTAAATTTTCTTTTTTGGCAATTTTTACTCTCATTTGTTTTATAGTATGGAAATGTTTATTTTATTTTACACTATATTCTAAATCATATATCGACACGATTTTTACTTACAATACATTCTCACGTTTAGATGATTAAATAGCATGAGTATGCAATGAGTACGACTTGTAGTAAAGAGGGTTTTGGTACGCAATGTGATTACTAGTGCAGTTGTCAGATCTATAAAAAATATTACCGATTTTCGGCCAATTTTTTTTAATTGATTGAAAACGCGTGTTAAAAAGTTACACGAAATTATAATTAGAAGACGTCGAAATAATATCGTTCTGAAAATGTCGAATAGAGGAACCACTTTTAAATGCGATGATACAATTTTTGTTAGGCCCAATGTTTTCTTATATGCATATATATGGATAAACGGCTATGTATATTATATCGTTTTGTATATATGCATATATCATATACGTTTATGTATTTATTTACTTTTTTTTGCAACCGCTATACAGTTGTACTTGTTTTATTTATGTCAAAAATGATTCAGCAGTGTGCTGAATAGTATAAATATCGTAGATTTGCTAGATGTATCGATAATGCCATGTTCAGCAAATTAAAAATTAAACCCCAAGTCCGCCATATTTAACTGTCGCAGTTTTGTTAATTTGCGTATACGTACGAAAATCTACCGAAATATCACAATAGACTGTTACATTTATGATCACAGTAAACGACAAAATGTAAAAATATGTAACTTTTGCCATTTACAAATGCTTAAAAAATGAATTATTACCATTGCAATCAGAAAGCGATTGGTTATCAATCGCGGAAGGTTTCAAAATACATTGGAACTTAAACCTAACTGCATTGGGCTATAGTTGGGAAGCATATAGAAGTAAAGGTATATTCTGATTCTGATTATTCAATATTTACCTAGTTTTGTTGGGTGATGAGGCTTTCGGTAAGCCTTATATGATAGCTCCATATTCTGACAATTTAAGTGGCAAACTACGAGAAACGCATTTTTAACTATCGGCAATCGAGGACTATAGACGAATAATTGAAAATACTTTCGGAATACTAAGTGGTTACAAAATTCTGTGGAAACTTCTACGGACACGGTGGGTAGAATAGTTTGAGCATCTGTGTGTTTGTATAATTTTTGCCTACGTGAGCAAAACCACATCAAAAACGGTGACTAGATGAAGATTTGGAGAATCATCCTCAATTTACAAACAAAGAAGTTATAACGTATCTTCAACAGCCATACAAATAAGAGTTCGCGCAAAAAATAGGCAAACTGATTTCTAAAAAATTGTCCCGAATCATTAGGAAGATATTCCACAGCTGGAGTCTGAAATATGTTTGCTACTAACTGGTGCAGTGGAGCCAAAAAAATCAGCAGCGGTAGTAATATTGTTTGAACTAATTGAGCGAGCGCTTAAGGTTCTTGTTGTCTTTCTTGGCTCAAAGTTTATATTATAGACCTTGTCGTTTGAAACCACACTCGGTTTCTATTGGTATATAGATGGCATAATTTATAATCTTCAATATATAATGAGTGCTCGCTAAATAAACACAAGCGTTTAAATTCATTTAATATGTCACTGCATTATCCTCCTTTTTCGACAGGATGGCAAGCAATGAAATCATGTCGTTTGATTAATTTAAACTAATTTGAAACATACGCTGGTTTCAACGATAGATAAATTGTCGGGGAAATATTTCAGTCAATTATTACACTTTTAGGATAGCGTAATACTAAAATTGGTAATGTAGGGGAATATTTTTCCCATTAGAATTAGAAATCTAGACTGTAGTGAATTTTCACGATTTTCACAACTGCATTGTATCAACTTTAGATTTAGCTAAATGCGTATCATGTCATGTTAAACAATTAAATTAAATTTATTGATCATACAAGTAACGCTCCCTTAGGTCAGATTTTGCAAAAACAATTATTTAATAACTATAGTAATTTGCTCTAGTAATTTTACGGTATGGTCGTTGTTCACTAAAAATGAATTTGGTCCTAAATAATAATACGCAGTTTTTGGAAACTAAATGTAATGCTGAGGTCCACTATCACTTTCATAAATTTAGAGAGAATGTAACATTTTGTTTTGGAATGCACTAACTTAAATCACTAGAAGTAAAAGGTGATATTTATTTTTTTGTGTTGCTTTCGAAAATTCAAATTTATAAAGATTTTAAGCTACATTAAAAAAATGAGAGTCTGAATTTTAAAGATCACCAATACATAATCATATTATTATACAAATTGTATTAAACAGCTGATTAATTGATTTTAGCATATATATATATATATATATATATATATATATATATATATATATATATATATATATATATATATATATATATATATGTATATATATATATATATATATATATATATATATATATATATATATATATATATATATATATATATATATATATTTAAGTATATTACATTATAGGCGAATTTGGGCGGCACGGTTAAAAACACAATTTTTGAAATTAGGAAGTTAAACTGAAAAAAAAAATTCGCACTATTGGCTACACCACTACAAGGTTGACACAATAATGTTAGCACGTGAGTGGGGAGATATTTTAGTTTTGTGTATTAAAAAAAATCAAGGTCTAGCGCGTGCACCTAACAACCAATTTATATTAATAATAACTTAATAATAATTAATTATTATCGGGCAATTATATCGATATGTACATATATGCGACACATATATAGGACGGCAAATGAGTAATCATTTCTTGTATATACAGCACAGAAGACTGTTTTTAGTTTGTTGTTGCTTTCGTCTTCTTATTTTCTTAGTTTATTCTGTGCGCGCGATTTCTGCGCGCGATGTTGATCAACCGTTAGATTATTATATAAAGGTATATATTATAGTAACGCAAAAATAATCATCAATATTACGGCAATCGTAGTATTATTATTTTGTAAATTTATTTATGAATGAAGTTTTTCAATCTTTTTTTTCGTCGTGGTTGTTGTTGTAAGTTTGTAGTTTGATTCATTCATAAAAATAAAAAAATATTTCTTCTTCTATGTTGTGCGCTCACTACTTATTCTTTGGTATTTATCTGGTACGATACACGCACACAGCTAAATACACATACACACACGGTGTTTCTACGTAAATTAATTATTTATTCATCAGCGCAATAATGAAGAATAGAAGTCTTTCTCTATATTATCGAAATAGTATTTTGATAGTTTGTTGTTTTGATTAGAACACGCTAAGGAATTTTTACATAAATATCCGGAATCTCACTTAAAAGTAGAGAGCATTCCAATTATGTTTATTATATACGATGGTCGTATTAAAAGTTCTTATTCGCCTCGAAAAGGAGTTATTTGGGGTCAAAATAAATGGAACAAAGTTGCAAATGTAGTTCTACACGTTCAATCAGTCAAATTAAAGTCTCTAAGTTTTGATGGAACAACATCGTTGAAGCTAAAAGCCCAATATCAAAAGAGTGAGGAATCACTACAAAAGTATGTGGAAGATATCGAGAGATTATGAGTAGTGTAAGATGTGGAGACAAAAAGAGCCGTAGTGTTGTCTCCAAAAGCAACGGTCGTATGACCTTCATGACCATCGCCATATGGCATATATCATCATCAAGCCGGCAATCAAAAAACAAAAAATTGGGAAAGATGAAGCAGCGATGAAAGAAGACAACACCCTGTTGACAATGAAATTCAAAGATGTCAACCGAAAGATCAGATGCTGGGTTTGTGACAAAATGGGCCACATCTTAAGAAATTATGTAGAGCGGTGAAGAAAACGATCAAGAACACTATTATCATCGTGTATGCATTATTTTCGTACAAATGGTACGATAGACCGGCCTCCAATAAGTTGCTAGGTCTAGTGGATAATTTTTGATCGCATGTACGCTCACTTGAGGCGTTCAAACGGCCTGTGGAGCAGTCGGATTACGTGCTTATTTAATGGTCTCAAAACTTGCTGCATAGATACATAAATTACATGGAACAACATCGCTCCATCAACCCATCTGCTAACAATGGATAATCTGTGCAACTTGTTCAGTGCTATAGAGCTCATCGTATTCACAATGACCAAAGTTCACTTAGATAGTATTAACACCATTAAAACCAGTGGTCAAACCTACTCACTGTAATAACCTTCCGCCCACAACGTCGCTTAATGTTACTAACCTACCAAAGTTTTATTGCATGCCATGCCAAACTAGTTAAACCAGAATAATTGATGCCATGCCAAACCAATCGATTATTCGATGCTATAAATTTCTACACATGCCAATTAATCAACACCACAATTTTTTGTAACTAGCTCTAAATTATGCTGCAATTGTTTATGTTCTGGCCTCACAGTAGATACATGTCCAGTGGCCTTTTGCTGTCGACACTTACTCATTACATCATTTGCTTCTTTATAAGGATGCGGAACGAGTACATCACTCATCAACCAAACCAATAAAGTCAATAAACATAGCGATCAGCAAACTAATACCATTGCTATATCAGTTGCGCTATCGCTAGAAAAACCCAAAACTAAGCCACATTTAGAATCATTTATCTATCAGACTACTGTATTGGTCAATGTTATTGACTAAGATGGATGTTTGTGATGGATTTGGGTTACAGGGAGAGCACTGGTAGACTCCGGCTCACCAGCAAAATTTATGAGGGATTGAAGTCAATGTCATACTATCACTTTCCAGTTCAACAATCACCGTAAAGTCGAACATGACCAAATTTATACAATTTTAGGCGTCCAAGTGCTACCCAAGATCTACCAGTTAATCAATCTAGTTGATAATATCGATTCGTAGGAAATTCCATCAAACATCCAGCTAGCCGATCCAGAAATTTTAAACCTATATAGACATTGATTTATTGTTTGGTCCAGAGATTACTCGCTGTGGGTCAAATACAATTAGCGGACTACTTACCTATGCTGCGCAGAACACCGTACTTGGCTGGGTAGTTTCTGATAAGGCATCAACTGTGCCGAAATCAAAACATTTTTGTCGTTTGGCTGGCAATTTAGTAATTTTGAGTGAAGCAATTGAAAGGTTTTGAACAATTGAGAATTTCCCACATATACTGTCAAGCCGAAGAATCCGATCATTGTGAAGAACTCTTCACTAAACTTACCAAACGGGGCCGTGAGGGATGATTTATCGTCAGAATTCCATGTTCATCATGTCCATCGCAATTTGGTTATTCAAAGGATCCTCGCTATTTGGCGATTCTTTACCATAGAAAAACGTCTCCATAAAATGCCAGAAATTTTAAACAGTTACATCAACTTTATCGATGAATACAAAACTTTAGGCCATATGGAACTTGTCGATGTCGCATCATTGTGTGATCAAACCGGACAGTTATTCAACGAAATTACGGGTGGTGTTCGATAGATCCGCCAAAACAATGTCAGGGAAATAACTCGATTCGGTAATGATGTTAGATCCAGTGGTTCAGAATGATCTGTTTTCAATTTTAGTTCGTTTCCGGTTACATGCATTTGTGTTTAGTGCCGATATTATTAAAATGTATCGGCAAGTTCGAATTTACGAAGACGATCAGGAATTTCAACTCATATTTGGGAGAAACTCGCTTGCTGAATCATTATCAAGATTTAAATTGAAAACAGTGATGTATGGGACTTCAGCACCATTTTTCGCCACTGAGATGTCTTAAACAGCTATGTGGACTATCTGCTTACAGGAGTAACTTCAAAAGATGGCGCAACAGGGCTGGAAGTAAAAATTTCGAACATACTGAAGTCTGCGGGCATGGAATTAAGAAAGTGGTGCACGAACTGCATTGAGATAGTTTTAAAAATCGAAGAGAATGAGTTGATCAAAACACTTGGGCTTTTCTGGGATCCATCAACCGACAAATTTAATTTCTTTGTTAATTTCAATTAAAGTAAACAATCACAAAAGAAAACATATTTTCCGATATCGCTCGACTTTACTATCCTCTTGGTCTTTTGGTACCAGTGGTTGTCCTGAGAAAACTGCTCATGCAGTCGCTATGGCAGTTGAAGCGGGATTGGAGACGATCCCTCGCACTTAAAATATTTACTTCAAATAAAGTACAAAATATCCAAATACATGGATTTGTCGATGTTGGTGAGGTCGAATATGGAGCAGTAGTAGTCATTCTCGAAAAATTTAATTAATCAACCTTTTCATGGACCTTCGTTCCTGCTAAAAAAACCTACATCTTGACATTGCGTGAAAAATTGGCATTTCCTAAAGAAATGTATGAGATGAGGTAATTGATACATCAAGCCACCGTATAGTGCCAACGAAATCTTCCAATATCCAATAGGATAAACAATTTCATAACGGCTTCCGAAAACTGCGACTAGTCATTGCGTATATGCTACGCTTAAGGCTAAATTAAAAATTCAAATTTAGTGGAGCGCTTAAACTGGAAGAATTGAATCAATCACTCTTAACCATCAACAGAATTGTACAGCGTGAGTGTTTCCCTGTTGATTGCGGTGGTTTGGAAAAGGATATTTCACCATAAAGCAGCTCCATCTCCAATCCCTTTCGCTATTCCTGGATAGTAATCTCAACAATCGGCTTGGAGGACGTCTTCAACACACAGCAAAACACCGAATTATGTTATCAAATGTGCACCACTTTACAATAACATTAATTACCTTTCACCATAGCATGCCGATCCAATAGGGTTGTTAGTTGTTGTTCACTAGTCTTATTGGACACTTTATGGTACTACTGTCTGCAAGAAGGATGTTCGAGAATGCAAAAAATGTTTTCGAGCTCGTCCGTCTCCTATGGTACTATCAATGGGAGACCTACCACCAAATTTGTGACAAACTATACCGGCGAAGACCTATACTTGTGTTTATTCATCGGCTTTGTGAAGAAAGCAATCCACCTGGAATAGGCCTCCGATCATTATGGGCAGCTTTAAACGTTTTGTGGCCACCCAACTACTGTCTCAGGAAACGTGTGTTCTCTGACAATGGTAATTTTATCGGTGCTAATTAAGGTTTGCGCGAGCTTCATGTGCTGTTCGCATCTCAAAAACTAAACAATGAATTGGAATCAATATGTGAAGAAGACCATGTAGAGTAGAGATTCACGACACCAACTACCTCTCATTTTAATGGCCTACATGAGGCAGGTGTAAAACTTGCAAAATAACATCTGCATTATACGATGGATATTGCGAAATTTACATACGCACAGCTGCAATTACTTTGATCAAACAAGTAGAGGCGAGTTTAAACTCTCTGCCACTAGGCCCACTCAATAGTAGCCTGGACGACATCGATTGCCGGATACCAAATGGTACCTGATACCTGAATGGCTTAGCAGATGTTAAAACAGTCAATGGAACCTTAAAAGCGTGGAATAGCAAACATTTGCAGGCTCTTTTAGGACACAATTGAAATATCTCCCCATTTCAAGGCGATCCAGATGCCTCACAAAAAAAGAAGTTTTGAAACTGAAGTTTTGGAATCTTTGCTTTGTGTTTCCTGTAATCAACTGATAATCATTGTTTTTAAAGTATTAAAACTTTGCAACTCTATAAATTGAACACATTTAATATTATAGTAAAGCGACCTCTTACCGAAGCTATAATTATACTTATCATACGATCCTCGTTCACAAATATAAAGAAATCAAAACAGACAAAAACAATTCTATAAAAGTTCTTCACACACGTCTTTAAGAATTCTGACATTAAAGTACAATTATGTCATCGCATCATCCTCTGAATAATTAAAAGTCATGATCATCATCTTTGCCGTGTTAACACAACATCTTCTTTTTGAACACTAATATACAATACACATTATATTAGAGTGTTATTCGTGATATTATGTTTAGAAATTATGTATTATGTCGATCATAAATCACCTTACATGTTTTTTTCGACAGGTCGTTTCATTTTAGCACGGTTGTATTGTAAATTTATTTTTGACAAATTTTAAATCGTAAATCTTGCCGCCATAAATTATTAAAAGTAATTTGTCATGTTTCTCAACATGTACATTGTACTTCGATTATCGGTTAGATTATGCATGTCTAATTGTTTTCGATGTATATCCAACCATTTCATTTGTTTAAATGCTGTTTCTGTTATGCCGCGTTACTTCAACAAAACAAAATAATGTAGATGTAGATGGATCGTACATACATAAAGCATCCCGAAAAAAAAAACATACCAAAAACTTTTATAAATTATGTTGTGAATTCATGTTTTTGTTGTTGTTGTTGTTGTATTTTAAATTCGCTAGACTTGTAAAGTGACTTAAGTATCGAACATTGACGTATCAATCAAAGTCATGTATATATGTATATATGGGTATGATATCATATTTGGTCAAATAAATCAAGATCAGAAATAATTTGATGAATGAATCAGTTGGTTTTATGTTTCGTCATTATTCTTAGGAAAAGCATGAGCATCATTATATAGCTTTTAGAATTTTATGGTAGTTTTATAATCAGAAACACGCAATAATTCATTAGAATGTAATGGGATTTTGTTTTGTGCTTTCGATTCAGTTTTGATCGTACTCAAGGTCTCGTTGACCTTGAAATATAGCATTCACCAATAAGAATGCTTGATTTTATGTTACATTATTTTATGGTTGAATCAATCGTCCTTCAGACGAAATTCAACAGCTTGACCTCGTGGATGAAAAGAATTCGTTAAGCGTTCCCGTTAAGAATCCGTTGAAAGCCATATATCATGCGCATGCTCCTTTTCTCAGGTCTTTAGTACAACACAGCACCCCTCATTAATCCTAAAGTCACCTGGGCTGACAAACGAACTGTAAACGTATAGGTAACGATTAACGACTGCTTTTAAATCGAAAATATTTTTTTCTACCGGGGGCCAAAAATATAACATAATTTACAGTGGTTACAGTGGTCCAGAATTTGAGATTCAAATTGTTTACCATTATCTATTACTATATACCGTGCAGGGATGTGCGATGTCAACAAACGCCGACGTCAACAAGTATTATCGACGCGTTTTTGTGGAGTCAACAATATAAAGTTTTGTCGACACGAATTGTTGACGCGTCAACAATACAAAATAGGAAAATAGTAGTTTTTTTGTTTCTTTTATATTAAAGGGTGCCCCAAAAATAACGCAAGGTTTGATTTAAATAGAAAACACAGTTTTTTGTCTTTAGATTGTTATTTTCTACTGAATCATAAAGTAAATAGGATAGGGTTATTTATGATATAAAACATAGGGCAAATGGCTTCCACAGCTTTTCTGGCACATACGCACTATTTTGTCGAAATTTTTCTGTAATGCACGGGATGTCATGGGCTTGTTAACATAAACCTTTGACTTCAAATAACCCCTCAAAAAGAAATCTAATGTTGTTAAATCACACGGTCTAGGGGACCAATTTTGATCACCGGAACGATATACATAGTATTGCACGACCAGGAAATGTCTTATGCAGTAATTGAATTGTTTCACGGGCTGTATGCCATGTGGCGCCATCTTATATGTGGTATTGATACCACATGTTGGCCACATCAATATCATCCAATGTCGGTAGAAAGAACTGTGTTATCATGTCGCGATATCGAGCATCAGAGTCACTACTTGACCAGCCTCATTTTCAAAAAAGTAAGGTCCAATGATGCCTCCAGCCCAAAACTGCACCAAAGAGTTGTGGATGGATTTGTTTTTCAATAATCACATGTGGCCTTTCCGAACTCCAAACATAGTAATTTTAGCGATTTACAAAGCCATCAAGGTGAGAATGTGTTTCATCGCTTAGTCTGATTTTGCTCGAAAAATTAGCATCTACTTACTAGTGTTCAATAATCCATGCAACAAAATCTCTTCGCTGTGCATGGTCATTAGGCTTTAGTTGCTGTGTTAATTGAATTGTGTACGCATGGAGACACAGATCTTTTGTATACGCTGTAGAGAGCTTCTTTAAATTTCAAATTCTTGTCCACGACGCCGAAATAATATTCTTGGATTTTCACTAACACTCTCACGCGCTGCTTCGATATTGACATTTGAACGGCTTGTTTTTGGAAAACCAAAGTGTTAAGCGTCTCCAATTGATCTAATCTTCTTGAAATTTGAATTTAATATCTTCACAGTTGACAAAGTTAAAATATTATTCCGACCATATTTTGTATGAAATTTTCGAACTGTGGCCGCCAAACTTCATTCTTTTTGAGTTATTGTTCAATAATGAAAACACTTTGTTGTATCGTGTAATGCTCCATTTTTACTTACACTAAACTCTTAGCTGTCAAATTATATTTTTTTCAGGGTTGCCAACAATTTACTGCACAAATGGCGGCAAATTCAAATCTTGTGTTATTTTTGGGACACCAAAACATTTCCTACAGTTGACATTTCCTACAGTTTGTTCCATAATATTCACTCGGTTAACTTTGTTAAATGACAAGTTAATATTTTCGATCAGTTCTTAAAAACTTTACTGGTCACTAAATGTGGACCCGAATCTCGATCTATCGTATTCTTAGTTAAAATTGTTGTCGAGTCGCTGGTTGGCCCATAATTTTATAATTTATTAATTGTATAATTATGGCATTGTTTGTTTGTTTGTTTGTTTATTTCAATGCAATCTGTTTTGGGGCCGAGGCTCTCCCAACTCTTTCGCGGTTAATTAACGTCCTGCTTTACGCCAATACTAGCCAAATCGAGGACGCGCGAATACAGGTTCGCGTTTCAAATATCCATCTTCACATTGCATTGCTCCAGCCAGCCTGTACTGGCATGGACGATGGTTCGGCCCATGAATTCTGCACTCCAACGGGGGGTCATAGTTGTGTTCATCGTCATCACCGATCGTAATCAAGTGATGAAAAATCCCTTTTGCAACCCTCCCCCGTTGAGATTCTAACCCGGTACCTACCGTCCCAAACACCGCAGCCTTAACCACTGCGCCAATAGCTCGGTAATTATGGCATCTTACTCTTGTAATGTAAAAAAATAAAAAAAAAATTAACGGAAAATTTGGATAGAATTAGAGAGGAAAAAGCAAAAAAAGGAAACAAAAAAAAAAAATCGAAATAATTTTTTTCCCCGACATTACGTCATTGTCGACTTAAAAATGACCTCGACGTAATGTTGACGCATTATTGACGCGTCAAAGTCGACAATAATTGTTGCCGTGTCGAGGCACATCCCTGAATCATAGTTTCCGGCTACCCAAAAATCAAAAATACATTTTTCTTCAGAAATTTAACGACTTCTTGAGCTGTAGCCTGACTAATGGCACGAGTAATAATAAATTTAGAGAAGTAGTCTACTGTGATTATTATACCAGTGTTACCAGCATGAGAACGTTGATGTGGTTCCAAGAAATCCTTGTAGACTCGTTGAAATGGTCAATACGTCAAGTGCAGCAATTCGAGTGGTATAGGTGGTTTGTGTAGTTTATAGTCTAGGAACTTTTACAAGTATCGCAAGTAGAAACAAAATCTCTGACATTTTTTCCAAGAGTTGGACGATATTATATTTCAAAGTCAAATCTCTGAAGTTTAAGAGGGCACCGTGCCAATCTACATGATAAGTCATTTTGTGACATTAGCCAAATGAGGCTCTCGTGGTCTGTTATCACCGTAAAGGTAAGCTCTTCTGCAAATGCCTTGTACTTATTTATTGCTAAAACTGCGGCGTGGCACTCTTATAGATTGACTCAGTCAATCTATAATTGCGCTGCACTTCATTAATCTTTTGAGACATGAAAGCTAGTGGGCTGTCGTGTCCTGCCTCATATTTTTGGAACAAAACTGCTCCTATTCCAGTATCGCATTAAAAGTCAAATCGTTTGTTAAAATCGGGATTATAAGTACGGGAGCGATAAACAAAACGATATTCAGATCGTTAAAAGAATTCAAGAGTGCAGAATAGCCATCAATTAATCTCCGACCAGAAACTCCTAAAAATCTTCTGACTTGCTTCACTGTTTTGGGAACGGGCAACTCTGAAATGGTTCACACCTTGTCAGGATTGGGACGCAAAAAAACCCTTACTTACTACATATCCGAGATAATCAATCTCTTTCAGTGAGAAATGATTTTTTTTTAAATTTATGGTGGGATCTGCCTCAACCAATGATGAGCAAATCATCAAGATAGACGAAAATATGGTCATGAAGGTGATGAGGAATTACTCCGTGCATCAACCTGCACAAGGATTGAGTTTCATTGCAGAGCCCAAACGGAGTTCGACAGAATTTGCCAAAAAGCTTGTGATCAAAATAACTAAACAGACTTTCAATAAAAGGAACAGGATACGCATGCTTTAGAGTAACCTCATTCAATTTCTTAGAAATTTTTTACCCTAACATAGTCTGGGTTTTCCACTTGTTTTGCTATCGTACTATCGCTATAGGAGAGTACTAAGGGGTTTGAATATCTGCAATAACTCTCAGTGCCAGCATTTTTCTATCCAGCTTCTGATACATCTCTCTTTGCACAGTGGGTGATACGGAGTAAAATCGCTGTTTAACGAGAGGAGCTTGTCCTATGCCAATAGTGTGACATGAAAGGCTGGTTCGACCGAGGTCTAATTGCTCAGATTTAGGAAACTTTTCAATAACACCTCGTAATTGCAATTAATGTAATACATTTAATGGCTGCGGCTAGAACAGAGGTCGATAGCATTCTACGAAGCTTTCGTTTGTTTTGAAAATCGTTGTTGGTTCATTATTTGTTGGGGTTAGCTGAATGGGTAATGCGTTCTATTATACTATTTTTATTTTTTTTTATATTTTTAATCCCTACAATCTTTTCTGGGGCCGAAGCTCACCCAACTGTTTTGCGGTTATTTTAACGTCCTACTTTAAGCTAATGAGAGCTAAATCGAGGACGCACGAATACAGGTTCGCGATTTTGAATATCCATTTGCGCAATGCATTGCTCCATTCCACCCTGTACTGACATGGACGATGGTTCGGCCCATCAATTCTGCACTACAACAGGAGGTTATAGTTGTGTTCATTGTCATCATTGATCGTAACCATGTGATAATAATTTCCTTTTGCAACCTTTCCCTATTGGTATTCGAACCCGATACCACCCATCCCAAAAACTGTAGCTTTAACCACTGCGCCAATTGCTCGGTATTATAATATTAGTCAAGCTCCTTACAGAGCTGGGCGATTCTGGATTTATTGGTTGGTGAGTTGTTGGCGTTGGGCAAAACTTATCAACTCCGGAGGCATATTGGAGACCGAGTCCACTGTATTCGGTCTGGGTGGTTTTTGAGAAAAGTGACGGAAATAAGTTTTCTGACTTTTTAGCGTAATTTACACAATTATAGGCTTTAAGATATTGTTAGCTCCAAATTCATAAAAAAAGGTACGTTAGGACGGTTTATTACATTCTTTGAAGGCGTGACCAGGATCATGGCAGTTACAGCAGGTATGACTAGCTTTTCTAGTAGGAGTGCTGTTTATTTATGTTTGCTATTCTAGAGCTATAAGATCCATCATAACCGCTAAAATATTTAGCGATTGAGGAGGATATATTGAGGTAAGAATGGGTGAGACATATTCATGTTTGTAGCCTAAGACCTGAGATGAGTTATTTCGTGAGTAACACGGCTACTAAGATTCATTTGTAGCTGAGAAATATACCCAATTCTCTTTCAGGTGTCTTCTATCGCAATACGTTGGGTCGCCGACAACTTGGGACTTAAATGCGGGGCGCATAGTTTTTCCTAACATGTCTATTAAATTTCCTCGGACAAAAGAGCTTTTAGAAAGAGAGAGAGAGAGTAAGGCGAGCTACTATATCATAATAAAAATCGATGAACGATTCTTTGTTAAATCTTTGCTTACGATTATTTATTGCATTCCGGGTATCGTAAACCGTCTTTCTATATAAGAATCTATGAATACAAACATCATTAGAAGGTGTACCCATGTTTTCAAGTATATTTTATAATATGAGGAATGAATATGCTTATCACATGTAATGAGATTGTGTGTGATCATAAATTACATCTTTACGGGTGGATTGTTCATGTTGTGCCTAAGGACCAATATTTTAACAAAAATTTGACATCATGCCCCTCGGTAAGGATCATGTTGATTGTTGTGACCTATTCTTTATTTGTGGGCGGCCTACACCAGTAGGCGCGTGAATAATGATTGACCGGTTCGATAAACCGCATGTCCATTAATATGAGTAAGAGTCCAGTTAATAATTGGCAGTATTTATTTTTCTGATTAGAAAATGGATGCAGATGGTCAGCCCAGCAATGTCTCCCTTCAAAAAATTTGTTGTAGAACCCACAAGAAGATAGTGTGTTAATCATTCTTGTGGAAATGTACTAACTACCAAGTACTTTCAATGTTGAATACTCGCATAAGGGTTGGACCCTACAATCCTAAGATGAAGCACAACACAATCAGAGTTCATCGCATAGTAATGCCGAGTTCAACCTACCTCAAACTAACATTCCAGCACTCGACGTCAATTATCAAAATTGGCGGTCTTTTTTCGGTATATTCTCGTAATCGGTTCACGAAAATTGGTCGTTATCGACGAAAATTTCAATTATTAAAATGTCCTCTTAAGGGTTAAGCTTATAATTATAAAAATTAATTGACCAAAGTGATTAGGTGATTAGAGCATTAATGCCAATGTTAGACCAACAACCTCCTGAACATATCCATCAAAGTCACTACACGAAATTACTGATGAAAAGTGCCCATTGCGTCAAGATAAACCGATTTGTTAGCTGATTGGCCTGCGTTTAAAAAGCTAAGTATTTATGGTAGAATGTTCATTAAAAATAATTATCGTAGTTTCAGTTGCCATGAGTTCAGGCAATTTGGTTTTTAAATGCAAAACTAACCACAATTGTACAAAATGCCGAGCAAGACATCATAATCTCTTGCATTTGGATGATTATGGGACATAAAAACAATCTAATGTTTCAAGTAGCCAAACCATGTGCAATACAGTACCTCCAACACAGCAAGTTAAAAATATAATCCAGAAGACATAACTAGAAAACTTTCAAATACAAAGCTTTAGATGAAATACGGTTGCCTCTAACTGGATTAGAGTCATTAAGAATTGGTGTATCTGCTATGGGATAACAAATCTGAATATTAGTCCCATTAGATATCTTAGAGAGATCTCCTGCAGTTTTTATAAATATATATATTCACAGATTTATTTATGACCAATGATGATCATCCTCTTGTAGCCATACAGACCTTTGATCCACAATTCACTCTGCAAGTTTTATTGTATTTATGCCTCTCATTATATCGGTAGGATTAGATTTAGTCGGTACGTATCTTTACTATAGTCGTGGTATTATACTAAAAATAAACGCTGTGTGGATAGCTTTGAACTAGTTCCATCTTCTAGCAATATTGGCCAAACATGTCAACACTACGATGGAATCTCACCATGCTATCTATGCATTTAACTTATTCATTGTTAAATAATTTGATATTTGACCTTTGATATTCTCGATCACTTTCGCTAGGAGGTAGGCTCCACATAATTCCAATCTTGGAACACAAACTTGTTTTAACGGTGCAACGTTTCCGTTTTCACATACGATATTAGTACTGATTTCTCCTTGAACATTATGAGCTTGTATGTAGATGACGCATCCATTCACCTTTTCGTTCACCATTGTCGTTAGACCAAATTAAATTCAGCATTCAGGTTCGTTGAAAGATTGGTTTCTCAGTACCCAAAGGCGTTGAGAATCTATCGATTTAGGAGTCGAATCGATTTCCTCTTGCAAAAAAGTTTCAAATTGTTTGAGAATTTGATCGTCGACACTTTAAAGGTTAAACCCATATATACTGTATATACTATACCAATACCACGATATACTGTCGTGTTCAGTGGTAGTTCTTCAATCGTCGATCGTCGGTATCGGTGTAAAAACTGAACTTTGTGCTAGTTCATGATGACATTGCACATAATCATCATCTTATCCACTATCAACCAACTTAGTGTTGATCTATGTAATGGTGGAAATCATGATATGAATAATTGTTCATGCTCGATGAAATCAAAGGAATCGATGACTCCAACCTAAATTTCATTCGAACGAGGTTGCTTGAAATATCGATCAGCTAATTCTATCTCTTTCAGTTTGTCAGCGGGTGGCAGTTGTATGATATTTCAGGAATCGTTGTAATTAGAATTGATTCGATTTAGAATCGCGGCGTTACGTGTTTTCCCACGAATATAGCCCGCCGGAATACCTGCTAAGCCGTAAACTTTGATGTGTGATTTGGTTCTGTTTATAGGCTTAGGAAATGTACTAAGGATTCTATTACAAATAAACATTGCAATCCTGAATCCAATAGTACTCGCGCTTGATTAATCTCTCCACTGCGTGAATGGACATTACCAATAGCAGTGGGTAGAAAAGTAGGGGTAGGTGGTGAATGTATTGCTTGAGCTTCTTGTGATTCTATCGTTGCTGAATATTTTTGTGATGACTTTATTTGGTTCGATTCCGTTCTCATTGTTGACTGAGTGGTTTTGTTGCTGGCAGTTGTGTTTTTTACAAATGAGTCACGAAGTTTTAAAAACACATTTATTGATTTATTGCCCTTTACGTCAACTTTGTGAACGTTTTGAACTCATATTGACTTCTTTCGATGCATGCTTAAAAATTAGTAATAGTTGCTAATGTAATATTATTAAGGTAGCTGTGTGGTTTTCATTGCCCAGTACTGTTCACATATTATCTATATATACATAATCAAATTATATAAGTTCATGGAACGCGAAAAAAACCACAAGATAATTAAAGAAATTCATCCAGTTAACGATCAAATTATCGCATTACCATAAAATTTATACTGATACTTTTACAAATTAATCATCTTAATGTGCGATATGCATCATTTGACGTGCAAAATCGATAAACGACGATTATACACATATGCGCTTGTTGTGTAACATTATAAAAATACTATAATAAATTTGTACATAAATACAACAAATATGTTTAAGTTAAGCAAGAATATTAAAGTTAAATTTAGTGCAAGGTTATATTCAAGAAAGAAGTAAACAAAACAAAAAATTGCAAGACAATTACTTTTCCTTAAAAACCGTTTATACACATATAGAGACTAATTACCTTTATGCTTATACATAATGTAACTTGTATACGGAATATAGTGAATGACTTAAGGTGACTTTTAAATAAATGCGAATGATCTCTGGCTCGGTAAATAATACATTTTTTGTTTAGTCAGTTTTAAATGTAGATTGAATGCGGTAACTGTTACCGATTGCCACCTCAACAATTGAAAATTTAGTCCTTGAACGTTGATTTTAGAAGTAACATAACACACAAAATAACGAATTTATACCATTTTTAGTATGACTTCATGAATATTGTTCGGAGTACAATAGTTTTTGGCCTTAGATTTAATTGTACAATACTAAAATTATGACAGATGTATTGTATCGTTATAGTTTTCAATGTTTTTCTAAATCAATGTTTTTGAAACCATATAGCGTCATTTATTTGTTTATTTCTTTGCTTACAGTTCTGGAGCTAAAGCACCCGATATTTGACTACTATCTCCAAAATTACAAATCAATTGAATTAAACGTTTTATGGACAATACGTCATATAATCGCTGAAAATCTAATTTATATACACTTTATTTGATACAAGACTTTAAAATTAATACAAATTAGATTTGTTAGTCCAAAAGTTATTTCGCATCATGATATTAAAGGGTATTGGGGTGAGATTATTCCCTTGTTGTTTACCAGAGCAAGCTACATCTACATTTTTGAAAGATTGTTCTCAATTTAAATACAAAATTGTGACTCTATTACTATTAATTGATCGAGTTTTAAGATTTCTAAAGTCTAAGAACACCTAGAGAACATTAAGACATATCTCCTAATATTTTGCCAAAAATGGAAATATTTCAGTATCCACATTGAATAGTACGTTGATATGAAGAATCCAAAAATACTATTTTCAACATACGCTGAGACTCATAGTTTAGGAGGTATAGCTGTCTAAAAGTAAACAAATAAATGACAGGTTAGATATATTGTTGGGATCGACCCGGTTACAGACACCTTAGCAGCCAATAATTAGTATTATATAATCATGCATATGACAGTACAATTCTATTCTAATATGATCCATTCATTTGCAACCATTCATTTCACTTGCAACTGCAATTTTTCTCTGAAAAAAAATCTATTAATAAACTAATACTATTTAACTTATTTTTAAAGAAGTCATTTTGCGCAAAAGAGTTCAAAATTAGCTCACGCATGAACGGATATTTTGATGAATAATAGACATTTTAATATTTTTGGTCCAGTCATTAATAAAAACAGATAAATTATTATTTTTAATAGAATCAGTGGTCCAATTCCGGTTCGATGATAACGATAAATGTTAAACTTATCATCGATAAAACACCAATCGAAATTCTCTTTTTGTGATAAATGATAGAGTCAAATTTGGTGAAAAAACTAGATATTTCATTATTTCGATTTTGTTGCTGAAAAGTGTTTGTCATCGATGATAAAATTACTGTCTTTGCGCCTAAATGTATGCGTTTTGTGTGTTGTGTGTATTGTTAAATTTTAAAAGTCAATCACGTAGTTTCAAATTTATCAAATTATAGCTGTGTTGCTTTGGTAATGGTATTATGACACTGGCTTTTTTCCGACTTTTCTCAATTTTTCTAGCAAATAAAGTGGGCAATTCTAGCAGAAAAGAATTACGTTTTAATTATTATTTTTTTGACATACGCAACTTTTATTTGACATTTCGACATTTTGAAATTTTGAATAGCGACATTTTGAAAATAAAATGTAAAATTAAATTTAAAATCAATAATCTTTAAATATAAACAATTGTAAATAAAATTTTGCAATGTGATAGTGATATTGTTAATTTTTATATTGTTTTTGTTTATGTTTTGCGATGCTGACGCACGTGTCATCCATTATAATAGTGATGTCTCCTGTTTCTTTCTCTGTCGTGCTAAAATTGGTTTGCAGCACTTTATAACACTCAAAAACTATCCAGTGTCATAATAACATAAAGCTAAGCGAGTTTTACTTTAATATCTCAAAGTAACAGCTTTTGGCTTTATGCACATTTTAATTTTTTTGTTTATGTTATAAAACATTTATGCCAAATTTTTTTTATATACATTTATGTAAAAAAATTGAATGCACAAGTATCGTGTGATGTGATGATAGTTTCTGTGATTTTAAACATGATTTTAAATAATAAATTTGAAAAAATTACAAACTTGTGGTGAACACCATAACCATAAAATGGTTTTATTTCCCCTAAACCAAACAATTTGTTGACTTACAAATAAAGCCGATTCGGCTTTATTAAAGCCATTTTAATAAACAAGCCTCCATGATGGACGATATTTTTGGAGAGCTTTATTTAGAGTGACAAAAAACGTTGAAAAATAATCGTTTTTCATATGTTTTATATGGAGAGACATGACTTCATTTGTTTGAAAATTTATGACTGAGAATTAAATCGACACAAAATTTTTGTTTAAAACAATTGAAAGTAGAAACTTTGATTTTCATGTGATTTAAATGGTTTTTCCGTATGATTTTTCATATTACTGTATTATTTAAATAAGAATAGTGTATTTTATTTTTGGTTAAAGCTTTAAATAAAATATCATATTGAAAAAAAGAGTTAAATAGATTTTCTTGTACAAGTAATTAAAAATATGACAAAATCTTAAATATATTTTTATTTTTACATCTAAGTAAAAGATGCATGTTTTATAGATCATTAATTTACAAAAAAGTCTAAACATTTTTAATAAATTAAAAGACTAATTTTTTTTAAATTAATCAGTAATTGTAAATCTAATCATAATATTTTAAGATCATGAATTATTTTGTGTTTGTTTAAATGTCCGATTCATTATAATTCTCTTTGTGTATGATATATTTTATTCGGTCTAATCTTCTCTTTAAATATGTTGGATTCACTCTAACCATATGTCACTTCTAAACATAAACAAAAAAAATATTAAGTTAAAATGTGGTTCATTATAATAATAAATAAAATGGTTAGAATTAAATAAATGAATACACAGTAATATATTTATAAAAATTATAAACCTAGAAATATTTCACATATTTTGAAAACCTCACACTTCTAATTGATTTTGTGTAATCAAACTGGAAACTTAAAACGACCACAATTGCATGTTAAAATTACAGTGAGTAGAAATAATCAACGATTGATTCATGAATTTGATTCATGTTCCCATATTTATGGGAACATGAAATTTCTAACATGAAATTTTGTGTTGTATTTTGTATTGTTTATTTTGATTTTAGTTGTCAAAAAAAATATGAAAAATAAAAAATTTGTTCCTAAAATAGTTTTCGGTTTTAGCATCGGTAGATTTTTTTTACGATGGTATATTTTTTTTTAACCAATTAACATGACACATTTATTAATATTGTTGTCTCGTTTCGTTGTCCATAATATTATTATAAAGCACATACATATGTTTCACTTTTTTGAAATGTGATTTTTTATTTTCTTTGTTTACACGTAAAACAAATAATTCTCTTCTCCTAAATTTTGTTTTTTCTCCAATCATACAAATATGTCTATCTCATGTCTGTCTCTTTATCATTTGGGTTTGAGCTTTCTTATGCAAAATGCGATCATTTATTTTAATTATTACGGTGAATTAGAAAAACCTACATAAAAATCTTTCATATCAGATAACAATATTTATTGCATAAATTGGTATAAAAAACTCGTAAATCCGAAATAAATTTTAAAGCTAAACGATGTTTTTCCATATAAAACATATGAAAACCGAACTTTTTTTATGCCTTCATGTTCAAATGAAACTTTTTGTTAATTAAAGCTTCATTTGAACATGGAGGCTTTGGCTTTATACAATGCAATTGTTGTTGTAATCTTTTTCGGCAGTTACGCGAGTAGTAAAAATTTAGCAAAGATTTACACCTAAGTACTTGTGGTAGAGTGTCTGTGATGTTCATTTTGTTTTTACTTCAAAGCGTTTGTTAAGTGA
The DNA here is from genome assembly GCA_963556175.1 of Tipula confusa. Lineage (NCBI taxonomy): Eukaryota > Metazoa > Arthropoda > Insecta > Diptera > Tipulidae > Tipula > Tipula confusa. Next base: position 100,371,261 of record OY744475.1, read on the forward strand.
ATATATTTTTTTTTGTGAATTTAAAGTTTTCTTTGAATTAAAATTGACTAAGTCAATTTTAATGAAATGCAATAATTAAAAAAAAATCAATTTTTTTTTGGTATTCAACTCTATGGGATTTGTTTACACCATAGTTCCTTTTTGCTCCACTCCCCCCAGTCTTGTGTCATTCTCTTCAGTTTCTCATGTCTGAGACTCCGCCGTCTAACTGTAGTTGGCTTATGTATGACGTCCTAGGTTGTCCCGTTCCTCTTTTTCCTTCAATCATGCCGATTGAAGATTACTAGATTAATAGTTCTAAGGATAGAGCGCCTTTCTTTCACAAGCCTTAGCCCATACTCGTTTGTCCTTCTCTCAATATAGCTGATTCTTTCCATTTTCTTCCAACACCACTTCTCAAAGGCCTACAGACGTCTTGTTTCTATCAAGTTTATTGTCCATGCCTCACACCTATATAGAGCCACACTCCAGACAAATGTTTTAAAAAGTTTCTTTTATATTTTTAAGCTCAATCCTTTGGAGCAAAGTAGTTTTTTCTTTCTCATGAATGCCGCCTTTGTCTGTGCAATTCCGCTCTTTATATCCCTCACGCTACTTCCTTCACTCGTAATTATGCTTTCCAGGTATTTGTATTCCAATATTTTTGTAGATTGTAGCCCTCTATCTGCACCTCTATTTGTATTTCCTTTCGTTTCCTGAAAGCCATGACTTTTGTTTTGTTTCTATTAATTTTTAGATGATAATTTTCAAATATGCAGTCCATATCTTCCAGGGACAATGACCATAATTTAGTATTATTAAAATGCAAACTTATTTTAAAAAAACTAAGAAAATAAATTAAAGTTATAAGAAGATATGATACTATAAAATTAAACAACCCCTCGACTGCAACAGCTTTCAAAGAAATGGGAGAGGCAATGATACGTTCAACTGAACATGAAAAAAAGAAAACAGTGAATTAAATATGAACCGAAATAAAGCAAATGATCCAACAAACGGCTAGTAATATCGCAAAACCAGAGGAGAAAGAACCAAGTTCTAAGGACCTTAGTATAATCTCTCTCACTAGTTGCTGACAGCACGATACCATCTGCGAATCTGATCACGGTCTTCAGCCTTCCTCCTATATTTATCCCTATATCTTATCTTTCCACCTTATCTTTTTTTTAATTGGTTTTTCAATATAGATATTAATGGTGGGGACAATGTGCACCACTGTCTGACATTTCTTTTTATTTTGGCTGAGGTTTTTGTATTGTTAATCTGAATATATTATAAATATCAGCTGTTTGCCTTTTTGGTCAATACCTATCAGATCTATAATAGGAAACAATTTTTTCTACCTAAGGCTGTCGAATGCCTTTTCTAGATCTACAAAAACCAGATATGTATTCTTTCTATTCAATCTATTTCTCCTGTATCTGTCTTAGTGCTATTATGACCTCTCGTGTCCCCTGCCTATACAGAAACCATATTGGTCATGACATACTGGTCATGTGAATAATTTTTGTCAATATTTTCAAAGCATGTGTCAGGAGTCATAAAGTCCTGTATTGTGAGAATTGATCTGCTTTGGTTTTCTTTGATACAGTTATTACTATATGCGTTTTACGAAGTCATCTGGTCGCTCACCTGTGATGTAAATTTGGTTAATCAACCTATATAATTCTTTTTTGATACCTTCGCCACTATATTGTATAAGCTCAATGGGTCTATTATAAATTCCTGGAACTTTACCTTTCGTTAATTCTTTAAGTGCGGTCTCAAATTCACTATATAGCATTAATTCTCCCTGTTCGTCAACGTTTGTATTGATTGTGATATCTTGAATCCGGCCCTTATCATCATAAAGTTTTTCTATAGTATTAATAATCCTTCTATTTCTTCATATATGGGTAGCTGAGACCAAGTGTTACCAAATGAAAACGCTGTAATTTTTTTAATTTTGATTATTTTTTATTGAAATTTTGTGGAATATGTTGAAAACATATTACATTTTATGAAAAACATGTTACTGCTCGATATGACCTTCTTTGGCTCTGATTATTTGATTCAGTCTTCCATAGAAAGCATTGCATGCTGACCGAAGGTGGGCTTGTGGAATTTTATTCCATTCTCGAACAAGAGCTGACTTCAATGCATCAACACTTTCGTATTTTTTAGTGGACATCTTACTCTCCAAAATGGACTATATGGAGAAATCCATGAAATTCAAGTCTGGTGAATATGGTGGCCATTCTTTCGACGAAATCAGCCACGGAACGCAATTTTGTAAAAATTGCTGTGTCGCTCGAGCTTTGTGTGCCGGTGCCGAGTCCTGTTGGAATGTCCAACGGTTCGTACCAAAGTGTTTACGTGCCCAAGGTAGGAAAGCATCGTTTAGGATCTTTTGGTGGTACACCTCTCGATTTACCTTGACTCCATGTTCGATGAAAACCAGAGGAGCGCGTCCATCTGCAGTAACTGCAGCCCAAACCATAACATAAGCTGGTGATTGCTTGCGCATGACAACTCTTGTGTCCAAATTATCGTTGGACTTGTGCTCTAACCAAACACGATCATTTTGTTTATTCACATACTGTTAAATGGTGAAAATTTTCTCATCAGAAAAGACAATTTTTGGAATCTCATCACGTTCGGCCAAGGCCTTTAATGCTCGTGTTCTTTCAAGCCTAACTTTTTTTTGTGCCTCCGTAAGATCTTGAACTTTTTGTATCTTGTAGGGCTTCAAGTGTAGTTCATTTTTCAATATGGTTTAAATGCTGTATCGTGAAACATGTAGACGTGCGGCTAATTGATTAGCACTTTGACGAGGATTTCGTTTGATTCGTTTCTTCACCTTTCGTATCATTTCTTTTGATGTTGCTGTCTTTTTAGGACCACCTCTGTTGCGTTTAGCGATGCTACCAGTTTTGTTGTATCGAGTTATGGTTCGATACACAAACATTTTATTCACATTTAAATGCTGGAGCTGACGAACTATTATTGTTTGTGAATTTCCACCCAAATACAGTGCAATTACACTATTACGTTTGAATTCCATTACGATTTTTTTATTAAGATAATAATTTAGAACAATTATTTGTTGACAATTACACAAATGACAGCAGAGTGAAGTCAGTAACATTTGGTCTCAACCACCCTGTATATCTTCAATGTCATCGTCTGTAAGGTCTGACGTTGGCATGTATACTTGTATAATAATCAGATCATTTGGTTCACTACTCATAGTTTTACCAGAAGTAGTCTAGCATTGTATGCTATGTGGTTTATGAATCTTTTGCCCCATGCCTTATTTAATATTATGGCAACACCCGCTTGCCCGTTGTTTGCATCAGAGTGTATTATCCTTATGTCATCAAACCAAAAATATCATCTGCTCGGCCATCTCGTTTTGCAGAACCCCAGCATGTCTAATTCTATGCGTCTTATTTCAAGTTTGATATTTTCTAGTTTTCCAGTTCTAAGCATGGTCCTCACATTCAATATGTCAATTTTCCTTATCTTACTCGATCTTTCTACCCCACAATCATTTGCTTTATTTGTTGTCTCCTGCATTGCAGAAATTTATCGTATATATTGTCTTTGCAATACTAACTGGGGTTAAGCCCTAATATAATGTACATTTTTTGGCCTCTTTCCAGTACTGGCAATTGCTGCTTCCCTCTGCTGGGCTATTCCACCTCTTCCACCGTTGGGAAACTAGGTTCTCTTATTACTATTACTACCATCTACTTTTTCACGGAGTTATACCATGTTGAAACATTTGATCGACGCGATTTCCAGTAATATAATTTATTTGTATATTTTATTTAAATATATAACACTGAACTGAAAATGTATAACAGTTTTCACTGACATCATGCGTAAAAAACTCAGAACTAATGTTTTTTTCCAATTTGGTAAACCGGAATCGCGTTTTCAATGATTGTTGATGATAAAATTAAATCTTAAAAGCAAATGAAAACTTGATGATATTTTTCATTGTCATATCATCGAAATATAATTGCACCCCAAAACCCTAACAAAGAGACTTAAAGCACTCAATTCAAATTTAAAACTTATAAAATAAAATTCACTTATAATGTGTCAATGCCTTTAGTTCATTGCTAGTTCATAGTTGACAATCATTAAATAATAGGAAATTCGAACAATTTTTTGAATAATGTAGCCATTGTACTAACGGATTTACTCACAAATTTTACACCTATACAACTAGATAAATTTGTGTATATAGAAAGTGAACAGCATTAATATAAGTATTATTAGTGTGCTGTTTTGGAAATTCGATAGTTCAATGTCAATATTGTTTAACGTTTTCTTGTGGTTTTCAATTAAATACTTTTTGGAAATTTGTAATTTTTTTTTTCGTGGTATATAAAGCAATGCAAGGTTAAAGTTACTTTGTCTTTGGTGAACTATATATTGTTACCGGAAATACTTAACATTTATATAGAGTACTCATTAGGTATTGCACACATACACCAAAATTAACTTCCCTTATACGATTGAAACACATTTGTTTTTTTCTTATACTTATACCCGCGTAACTTGTATCTAAAACCAGAGTTATGCAAATTAAGGTGTGAAATAGATTTGCTGTTAAAATTTGTTTTGTTTGCGGTATAAAAGTGAATGTATAACAATCTTCATTTTAATAATAAACAATAAATTGATTTTAATCATTTTTCTATATATAAAAAAAAATTTAATATACATTTGAAAATTAAACCTTCAAAGTTTACTAATTTTATGATCCAAACACTTGGATATAAAAAAAACAGTCATTAAAAGCTCAGCTATAGTACTTTCCATTATATTTGTGGTAAGACATTTAGCTACAACTATCATATAGTGGTGGTCAAGATAATTTGAAAACCATGACGTGGTCTCGAGTTCGAAATTTGTTTTCGATCTACATATAGATATACACTCGGTTGACCGATTGGTATATATCACCTTTTATAGGATGAGGAAACGTTACCCAAACCCTTAACCATAATTAATTACAATAGTTTTATTGTTTTGACACTGTATTTCTATAATGTAATCGGTTTAAAGTGAAAAAATTAACTGAATGTAATTTTATAATTTTTAATTAATGTTTTTAATTAATGTTAATGTTTTGAAACAGAAGGAAATGAATATTCAGCAATTTAAATTAAGAAAATTAAGGTAATGCGCAAGCATAGTAAAATAAAGGTTCCATAAACTGCATGGTATGCATGAACTGCAACTGTCTTCGGATTCGGGTTCGGGTAACGGGATGTAACTATATATGTGAAATATATATATATATATATATATATATATATATATTTATGTATATATATATATATATATTTATATATATATATATATATATATATATATATATATATATATTTATATATATATATATATATATATATATATATATATTTATATATATTTATATATATATATATATATATATATATATATATATATATATATATATACATGTATATATATAGCAAGCCATTTTTGCTTACCACGATGTGGTAAGCAATTGTCTTAATCGTCGCTCTATGACCAGTAACAACATTCCGAAATACATATATTAAATATTTATGAAATCTAAGAAATCTTTCTCCCGAGATAAGATGATAATGTTAAAATAGGCTAACTAGAAACCCAATGAAATGAAATTTTGTAAGTAATTGATAATTTAACAATTTGTAAGATATGTCGTAACGTTTTAAAGTAAATATACTGAGATAAATATAGTTTTAGAGTAAATATACCACTGGTGGGGTGAAAGTATATTGATTTGAACGCGACAGTGAAAATAAAAGGTGTAGCGACCACTAATTGTAAATACAAATTTTTGGTCACACATGGAATAACAATTTCATGCAACGTCATCTGCAAACGGACACAAGCAACAGTTGTGTCTAGACTACTATACAGTCTCGCGATGGTACCCCCAATGTACCATAGTTGAACGACGGTAATATATATTATAAGGTAATATATCGTCACCACGACGATAACGTATAATACGTTACTAACGAATGTAACATCCGACCGACAAAGAGACGAATAGACGACTACGAAAAAAACATGAAGTGGTATAGGTGGAAAAACAAATTAACGCGGTAATCTCGCTAGCAGAATTGTTTTGGATGTCATCAAGAGGTGATGACTAAAATTTAAATATATTAAATTTAGAATCTTAAAAAAACAATTGTAAAGTTAATTGTATTTAATAAAATTTATAATTAAATTGTGGAATTAAGTTAATACATCTATTATTCGAAATTAAATAGCCTAAGGGGCTATATTGGTGACCCAGGTGAGGCGAACACCACTTAAAAAAAAAATAAAAATATAAATAAAATATCAGTTAAGTGCATATATTTATTGGACACTTGGTACGGAGCTACCGTACCAAGTTAATGGTACGTACCAGTAAATATAATTAAAAAAAAACACGATACTGCCACATATTTTTTTTTGGTTATTCGTTTTTTTTGCAATATCATCTCAACACACGACGAGAACATCAGCGATAACAATTGCAGCCAACGGTACTGTGTTGCGTATTTATCAACGGTGCGTACAAAAACAACGTCATAAAACCATTGGACCACTGTTAGGAGATCGAAACAAATATACAACAACGGTGTACAAAACAACATCATAAAATAATTGGACCACTGTTAGCAGATCGAATAAAATATACAATAACGGTGCGTACAACAACAACATCATAAAACCGTTGGACCACTGTTAGCAGATCGAATAAAATATACAATAACGGTGCGTACAACAACAACATCATAAAACCGTTGGACCACTGTTAGCAGATCGAACAAAATATACAACAAGTACATCATAAAACCATTGGAATAAATTAGCAGACAGGAAAACAACAACGGAGTACAACAACAACATCAGAAAATCGTAAATAATCATAATTTTTATCAAAATTATATGAATTTTTATTTTTGCAATACTTAAATTAACGTAGAATTTTAGTTTTTAAAATATTAACGTAACGTAGAATTTATTGTGTCAATTTTTCACATCATTCACCTTGACAATTCCCAAACAATCCACTTCTTTCGATCTATACCACTTCGTTTAATACTTAAATTATACAAAATCTGGATGCAGACGTAATTCCTATTAAAACAGACGACAAACCTAGACACACCAGTACTGATACAACAAACGAACACACCGATACTAATATGCAGACTGACGAACATACAATAACTAGCGAGGTTGCGGCCACGCAAGTGGGGTTCAGATTGCAGCCCTTCTGGATGACAAATGCCCACGACTGGTTCAGAGTGGTGGAAACGTTCTTTAGAACGAAACCAAGGATGACCGAACAGCAAAAATACATAACAACTCTGTCCGCACTTACACCAGAGGCGGTCGCGAAGATATCTGACATTCTCGACGACCCACCACCAACAAGGAATACACAACCATGAAACAGGTCCTCTTAGACAGGTGCGCCCCGTCAGATGAAAAACGTCTCGAGGCTCTTTTGAGCGGGCAAAACCTAGGGGATGCGAAGCCTTCCGAAGCGTTACGCCGAATTCGAGCCTTAGCGTCGGGTAACGTTTCAAACCACGTAGCACGATCATTGTGGGTACGGTGTTTACCCCCAATAATTAAAATGGCTATTGTAGGACAGCCAACTACCACGCCACTCGAAGATCTAGCCAGGACTGCAGATAGAATGTTCGATCATTTAACTCCCGAACAGCAGATAAATGAATATTCAAAATCGAACATAAGCAAGAATACAACGAACTTGCAACGACATGAAAGTCGACCGACTACATCAACACACCACTCGCTAGAAACCAGAATAGTTCATCTAGAGAAAGAGTTAAAAGTACTGCGCGACCGTAGTGCATCTCGAGGACGACGAAATTCGCCACATTTCTATAAACACATTTCATAACTATCAAACTGATCTAGTTTTATCAGCCGCGAACGGTACAACAATAAATACCTACGGAACACGATTACTCCAAGTAGATATCGGTCTTAAACGACGATTCACACATGCGTTTATTCTCGCAGCAGTGAATCATCCGATAATTGGAGCCGACTTTTTGAGTAAATTCGAACTGCTTGTTGATCTTAAACGTAAAAGGCTGGTTGATTCAGCTACACAGCTGTCAATCAATGCCACTACCATCCGAATTGACACGCAAATTCCGATTCATTACATGATCAACAACAGCTATGGCACGCTACTAAAGAAGTATCCTTCCCTAACAGCGCAGCCAAATTACAATTTACCCGTCCAACATAACGTGGTCCATCATATTGTGACAACTGGTCATCTGCCAGTGTCAAGACCACGGCGACTCGATCCAGCGCGACATAAAGCTGCATTTACCGAATTTCAGCATATGGTAGAATTAGGGATTTGCCGACCTTCGGCATCACCCGTTTCTTGTCCACTACACATGGTGAGAAAAAAGGATCTAGATTGGAGGCCGTGTGGGGATTACCGTAGGTTAAACACAGTTACAATCCCTGACAGGTATCCGATTCCTCACATACAAAATTTTTCTATGCACTTGCAAGAATGCCTAATTTTCTCCAAGATAGATCTAGTCAGAGCCTACCATTTAATTCCAGTTGCACCCGAAGATGTGCATAAAACAGCAATCACAACTCCATTTGGCCTTTTTGAATTCACGCGAATGCCATTTGGACTGCGAAATGCTGCACAGACATTTCAAAGATTTATAAATCAAGTCATTCAAGGTTTAGATTTCGTTTTTGTCTACATCGACGATATTTTAGTGGCATCGAAAGATGAGGAACAACACAAACTACATATCGATCAACTTTTTGCCAGATTGGCAAAGTTTGATGTGTTAATCAAGAGCTCCAAATGCGTATTTGGCGTGAGCAATCTTGATTTCCTCAGCCATAAGATAACTCCGAATGGCATTTTGCCTTCATCAGAAAGAATTAATGCCATTACGGAATTTCCAGCTCCAACATCAATTAAGCGCATTCAGCAGTTTATTGGGATGGTAAATTATTACCACCGATTTATTCCTAAACTTGCCGAAATTTTAGCCCCGATTCATTCGCACTTGGCTACTTTACTCAAGAAGCCAAAAACCGTCAAGAATTTCGCTTGGCCCGAAGAGTGCAACGACGCATTCTTTAAAGCAAAAACAGAATTGGCTAACGTAACGTTTCTGGCACATCCATTGAATAACGCGAAATTCAGTTTAACTACCGATGCATCCAACACTGCCGTCAGCGCAGTGTTGCAACAATTCAATAATGATTGTTGGGAGCCGCTGGGATTCTTTTCAAAGAAACTGTCGGATGCTGAAAAGAAATATTCAGCATTCGACCGAGAATTACTCGCAATTTATCTATCCATTAAACATTTCAGATATTTTGTCGAAGGTCGGGACTTTACAATTTATACCGATCATAAGCCTCTGACACGAGCAATTCAGTCGAAAACTGAAAGAAATCCGAGGCAATCTCGTCACTTAGATTTCATTAGTCAATTTAGCACGGACATTCAGCATGTTCAAGGAAAACATAATGTGGTGGCAGACGCGTTATCTCGCACCAACGACATCGAAACAGCGACGGTCGATACGAATTTCGACATTAATAAAATCATCGTAGCCCAAAAAGCAGACTTAGAACTTCAGAATTTACTTTCTGGTTCCGAATGTCACGCTAGTTCCAACATGAAACTAGAGCTTTTCAAGCTACCCGGATTAGAAATCTACTGCGAAACGTCGATGGGTACGAATCGCCCATACATCGCAGAAACGTTACGAAAAAATATCTTCGACACCATACATAATCTGTCTCATCCTGGTGTCCGTGCCACTAGAAAATTGATAACAGCTCGCTATTTTTGGCCAAACATAAACAAAGATATATCCCATTGGTCAAAGTCCTGTATATCATGTCAACGTTCGAAAGTCCAAAGGCACACAAAAACACCTTTCGGACAATTCGAAATTCCACCGGGTCGATTTGAGCATATTCATATAGACATCGTTGGTCCTCTTCCGCCGTCTAATGGATTTACCTATCTTTTAACCTGTGTCGACCGATTCACTCGATGGCCAGAAGCGTATTGCATGAGCGATATCACTGCAGCCACGATTGCCACGACTTTCGTAAATAATTACGTGTCACGATTTGGTGTTCCGAGTAACATTACCACCGATCAAGGATCACAGTTTGAGTCAAAACTTTTCGCCGAATTAACGAAACTCCTTGGCTCAAATAGAATTCGTACAACGGCTTACCATCCGCAAGCCAACGGCATGGTGGAACGTTTTCATCGGCAGCTTAAAGCTGCGCTTATGGCCAGAAGGAACACAATACATTGGAGCTCTGAAATTCCGATAATTCTACTAGGTATCAGAGCCACAGTGAAAGAAGATCTGAAGTGCTCACCAGCTGAACTAGTTTATGGACAAACCATCAAACTACCTGGCGAGTTCTTCATCAAAAATCCTCTTACACCTTTGCCTACTCACGACACGGTTATCGACCAACTACGCACCAGAATGCAAAATCTTATTCCAACAGCAGCCCGTCAAACGAAACAAGACGACATATTCTTACCAAAATCTCTGGAAAATTGCGATTTTGTTTTTGTCCGTGTAGATAAAATTCGAACAGGTTTAAAACCGCCATATGAAGGCCCTTTCAAAGTAATTCGCAAATTACGGAAAACATTTGTAGTCGAAATTAAAGGAAAACAGCAAACAATCTCCATAGATAGATTGAAGCCGGCATTTGGAATACTTTGTTCTACTGAACGACAGCCGAACAAGAGAATGCAAAAGAAAGTCAAATTTATTACCTAAATCTCGTGCAATTTAGAAATCATTTACTCGCATGATGAAACCCGTGGATCGTACTTAATTCGTAAATACCGAATCCACCTCACAGTGACAAACCTTCACAAACACTTTTTCGTAAAACCAATCTAATTGGATGCTCTCTCGACGTTCACATTAAAACGTTCAGTAAGAAAGATAAGAAACTCTGTCCAGTTGAGTGTTGACAAACCGGTTGCAATCAGCTGAAACGTTTTTCGTCGTAAATCTTATCTTACACGAGGAGTTGTGCTCGTACAACTTCTACAGAGGGTTAGGAATATCGAACCACGATCCCCCAGGGAGATTTTACTTGGGAAGGGGTGATGTAGCGACCACTAATTGTAAATACAAATTTTTGGTCACACATGGAATAACAATTTCATGCAACGTCATCTGCAAACGGACACAAGCAACAGTTGTGTCTAGACTACTATACAGTCTCGCGATGGTACCCCCAATGTACCATAGTTGAACGACGGTAATATATATTATAAGGTAATATATCGTCACCACGACGATAACGTATAATACGTTACTAACGAATGTAACATCCGACCGACAAAGAGACGAATAGACGACTACGAAAAAAACATGAAGTGGTATAGGTGGAAAAACAAATTAACGCGGTAATCTCGCTAGCAGAATTGTTTTGGATGTCATCAAGAGGTGATGACTAAAATTTAAATATATTAAATTTAGAATCTTAAAAAAACAATTGTAAAGTTAATTGTATTTAATAAAATTTATAATTAAATTGTGGAATTAAGTTAATACATCTATTATTCGAAATTAAATAGCCTAAGGGGCTATAAAGGTTTACTGGTTGACTGTATATTTTAGTCTGTTTATTTACTGTACTTATTCTAGTTATATAGTTAAAAAGAGCTTAAATAGCAGTAAACGATTTACTTAAAGACTATAGTTTCAAGATAATAATAAATGATATTTCCGCATTTGTAAAATTTAATTTGTTTACGTATAGGGTTGCATATTTAATGATGTTTCCAGATGTAAGTAAACATGCTCCGGGACCGTATTGATATTTTGTGCCTCGTTCGGATGTTAGTGTATGGGTTGTGAATTTGCCACCTGTAATCACACTCGACTTTCGCTTATAAATGGATGCGTCATTTTCCGAGATTACCCTCGAGTGGCTGAGTGAGCAGCCTGGGAACATTTTCTGTATAGGTGCCTTATTGTCAGGATGATTGCAGCACCAATAAGTGTCCATAAGATGATGGGTGACACAACATAATGGTGGATATGATGAGGAGTTAGAGTTCTGGATTCCGCAATTTGTAATGAGTTGATGTTCTTTTCCAATTGAGTTTTGTCTGGAATAGTGATAATAAAACTGAAGTGCTGCGCTACATGAGACGCGGATTCCACGTTGTAGGATGAGATGTTAAATGCTGGAATAAAGGGGAGTTTCCTTCGAATAGATTTTCGAGTTGCAAATAAAGTCGACTGTTAGTGTCTTGTCAACTCCGAAGACCCATTGATTTGATGCGTGTAACTTGATGAATTAATTCTGTGGTGATGCTACCGTTATATGACTGCTCTCATGTTGAACCGGAATATTTAAAAACATGGAGATTTCACATTGTGCGTGTTTGCCATATTGGGTATATAGCGTAGGATTTTCAATTATCTTCTTGCATGTTGCTCGTTTGGCAGACGTGATTGTTGCGAAGCGTTTCCGATACTGATCGACCAGTATGTATTGGGTTGATGGATGAATGGTTAGTTGCGAGTTGTTGATGATAATTGGCACGGATATTGGCTTCATATAGTTGATAGTTCCATGCTTGCACTAATGGCAGTTCGATCGCTATGATAGCATTGGAGTTGGTTATTCGGTAGAGATTTTGTAGTTCAAGCTGCCCATGTCCTAGAATAGCAGTCACTTTTGACACGTACTTTAGGATATTGGTCAGCTCGTTTTCTAGTTGCACTGATGATACCGAAGGGTGAATAATGTAATGCTGAGCTCCGAGGAGTACGTCAACCAGTCCTTTCTGGGAGTCCTCGAGATGTTTGATGGAAAGTCCTACTTGAACCGAAAGAAGTAGCACACCAAAAGTCTTACCTTGATAGGTTTGATACTCATTTAACTGCGACAGCTCCGTTTCGAAATGACGTTGGGCTTCCATTAACTGCTGTAAATGTTGGGTTGTTATGTTGTTACTATATGCTTGAATAGTTTCAGCCTATTGTCGAGGATTGAGGTTTGATTCCGCAACAGCTGTAAATTATGTTCCTCGTTTAATTGTATTAGCTCAAATTGGCTTTCATATTGTTCGGCTTCTCGTTGTGATAACATTCCGAACATATCTCCTAAGATATGACCGATCGAGTCACCTACTCCTCGTTTTAGCTGCCGATGGTTAAAGTTATTCTGCTTTAGGAATTCATTGTCTTGTTTGATTGTCTTTCATTGTCTTGTTGTAGTATGAGATCGCATTTTATAAGTGCGACATTCCTGTAGGCCTGCACGAGTAAAGCAAGTCCTCTTTCAACGTCCAGCATCTCTTGCAAATAGCTGGACATATTGTACCGAACTATCAGCTTCCAATAGGTGGCTGGCACTTTTACTTTGCTGACTTCGCCGAAATACATTCCTGAGAAGTTCCATGTAGTTATGGTTGCAGGCGCGAAAACTATCTGACTGGATATTGGATTGCTGGATGCGAAGCCTATTATGCATAGGAGCATACATGTATGATGAAGTAGTGTTTGCGGATGAATGACAAAGTTAATGCATTGCCGTCGTGAAATGTTTCTCGATGGCCCCAATCCAATATCATTTTCGTGAGTGGACCCGTGTACGGTAGAATCATAGGATGTTGCTCTTCGTAAGATAACTGCGAATTATTTAACCGACTTCTTACTCGAATGATGTTGCGATGATCTAAGAAATGATGTAATGACTGCAACTGGCTGTTCTTCTGGACCGTCTTTTTTTGGCCAGTGTGGTTTGTTCTTCTTTGAATTCCGAACGTTGTACGGGTTGGACTACGACGGACAACGCGCGGTCTATTCTTCTGGTTGTACGACTCCCCTCTGCTTTGTTCGCCACCTTAAGAGATGAATCGTTATTCAGATAAGACGTTTGAGAGACGTTTTAGGATGGATGATTCTGCTTCTACCGTTTGGAGGGCTGAGGACAGATGGCTTCGGTTTCGTCTCTTCTGACGTTTCGAAATGCATATTATCTTGATTTGGCTCAAAATTAGGTAACCAACGAGGCCCGTTCTACCAGTTATCTATTGATTTTCAAAAAGACTTGCGACTTGCACAATCGGCTGGATTATCTTCGGTTCGGATGTGATTCCATGAGTCCATATTAGTGTTGACCTTAATCTCAGTTACTCGATGTGCAACAAATGTTTTCCACATTGCTGGAGGTTTTTTGCATCCATGCAATAGTGATGGTTAAGTCGGACCATAAGGTGACTTTGTTTATGTTTACCTATAGTGCTTTAATGACTTATTAGATTAGTCGACTTAAGAGTAAGGCGCCACAAAACTCTAACCTTGGGATTGTCAGATTTGTTTTGGTCAGCGATAATGATGGAATGATGGTTTTGCTATACATTACTGCGGCGTATGCATGCTCGGAGGCGTCGCAGAACCCAAGAAGCTCGAATGAGCAATTGACTTTGGAATATTGGATGTATCGTGGAATTTGTAACAGCTGAGTGGCTCGAAGTTCTGTTTTGAGTCGATCTCTTCTGTCTGAAAACTCAGATAATAAACTATCATCCCAACTCTGGTATATGATTTTGCAGCTAACTGTAAGTGGTGTTAGCCACCTTCGGACAGGAATTGCCACTTAGTTAGTTGGTGTGTGTTTGGCGGCAGGTTCACGTAGAACAAAAAATAATCTCTATCTGGATTGTAGTGAATTCCCAGCATTTCACTGACTCTTCAGTTATTAAATTCAAATCACCGATCAATCTCTTGGCCTCCGGAATTCCTTCTAGGATATCTGGATGATTACTGGCCCATTTTCCCAGCTTCATTCCACCTTTGTCCAGTAGATGGATTAGTTGTGTCTGAAGATGTTGACTATCTTCTACTGTGTCGGCACCGGTTAGTACATCATCTACCTAAAAGTCGTTTCTTAGGATGTGGCTGGCTTACGGATGAGTGGTTCTTTCGTCATCTGATAATTGATGGAGAGTTCGGATGGTGAGGTAGGATGCAGCCTATGTCCCATAGGTCACTGTGGTTAGTTGATATTTTGTAGAGGCCGATTTTTGTGCTCTCTCCACAGAACGGTCTGATATGGATGATGTTTACCCTGCATCTTAATTTGTTGATTCATTTTTTCGATATCAGCTGAAAAAACTACTCGATGTTTTCTCCACCGTAACAGGATGGCCCATAAATCAGCTTAAATCAGTGAAGGACCTACGAACATGGTATAGTTTAGAATGGGACCTGTCGAGGTTTTCATTGACGCTTCGAAAACCACTCGGATCTTTGTTGATTCTGTTGTCTTTATTACCGCGTGATGGAGTAAATAATATCTTCCGGTAAACGGTTCTGCTAACTTCATGTGGCTCAATGTGTGGTATTCCGTCATGAACTGGTTATACTGTTCTCGCAATTCATGGTTGGAACCTAATTTTTTTTCTAGTTAAAGGTATCTTTGCAGTGCCCGTTGCCTGGAATTGCTTAGCTGATCAAAATGTTGCTCCTTGAGTGGTAGTTCTGGAAGATTTGTTCACACGTATTGTCTTCGCTTGAACCTGCTGCGATAGGTTCCATTCCAGTTCCCAGAATAGGTTCATTCTCGATTCAATCTTCACTGTACCACTGTGAACCTTTTGGACACGATGCATTATGTTATTTGATTTGGCCCAGAAATCACCCAACCAAACCTGGTTTTGATTGCACTTAGTTTCCCTTTGATTATTTTATTACTTATCAAATCACCATAGACGTCGGCTCCCACTAATATCTAAATATGAGCGGGGAGATCAAACTTAGGGCCAGCCAAGATAAACTGCTCCCAATTTTTGTTAGGGCTGCAGATGATTGCACGTTCCGGAATGTCCATAGTAATTTTCGGCAATACATAAGCTTCAACTTTTAATGCGTATGACGATAAAAAGTGTGGTTGAATGCATAGTTGTACCATAATGTTTGCTGGGCTCGCGTTGTTAGCCTCGATTCCTGATATGTGGATGTGCGTTTGGCCTTAGTCCTAAGCGTTGAACCGCATCTTCCGTAATTAAGGAAATCTGTGACTTCTGATCTATCAATGCTCTCTAGGTGATAGGTTGCCCGGTAGCTGGATTCACTCTTACTACTGCTGTTGGTAATAGCATGGACCGTTGCTGGGTACTTTGATTGGCTGTAGCCTGAGTTGGCTCGACCGGTTGTTGATGATTGACCAAAAGAATTCTATCCGCATATTGGCTTGAGGAAGCTGCATTATTGCAATGCAGAAATGTGTGGTGGGATCCGTTACACATCATACATGGCTTTGATCTACAATCACCTTTATAGTGCTTTGACAGACATTGTACTCATAGATCGGAGGCACTTACTAACCTTGTCCGGTCTCAATCAGAGCTGATAGTTCCGACCTGTACACGACTCAATGGTCTGACTGGGTTAATGATGTTTCCATATGTAAGTAAACAGTAATGGATACAAAATTCTTAGGTAAAATAGTGGCAGACAAAATAAAACCAACAAGGAAGCCTCTCTATACTCCTTTTTCCGTACTATATAATTTTGGAATGGCAGCGTCATTGCGCGTATGGGGATATATTGTATTTGTATGCACATTTTAATTACTCTTCTTACAAATATCAAAAGTAATCTCTTATACTTATCAATGAGAACCAAACTACCATACCTAAACAGAAAATTGAGTTTGGTCAACACATAAAATTTTGAGATGTTTCACTTTCTTCGAAACAAAAATTCTAACCTTACAATTTTAAGAATCTGTTATAGAGCACATCCTTTTTTATTGTCGAAAATTAGCAAAAGTATGCCTTATCAGCCATGTTAGAGAACCATTTGTAATATAGCTATAACTGCTGGTGCAGGAATTTTATTGGAATTATGTTTGTTCAGATAGATGAAGAACTTTACATTTATCCTCGATTATTTCAACAATGCTTTTAATATTAATTAATAGGCTAACCCCTAAAACAAGACACTATCAAAGGTTTTTCTATATATACAGAAATTCTGCGATTGTTGAACGACGAAATCATTTGGTGTTTTGTAATCCGACTCGTATCCCAAACTGTTCTTCAGCGATGGGCGAAAGAATAACTATATTTCTTTCAATTCCAGAAGTGTGATTGGCCGAGTATGCTTTTTGAACTTTTTGCTTATTGAACCGATTTTTTTTAACAGTCTGAAATGTAGCTTAGCTTTAAAATTCTGTTAAATATTTTGCTGAGTTCTGTAATACTATTATTTTTATCTAAAGTATTTCTCAGTTTACTTACGGTATTTTTTCGAACATATCAATGGTTGGATTATAAGGAGAAAAACAATTTGTTACAGTTATTTTGTTGCTATTCAAAAGAAGGGTCTTGCACGAACTAATTCTGAGTATTTTCATTTTCGTATAGTCAACGTTACTTTCTTCAGGTATTTGTTAAGGATGTATGATGGTGGTGGAACCTTTAGCTATAGTGATGATATTTTGATTTTACAATGAAGCTTCCGAAATTCTTTGGAATTGGGCATTTCTTAGAACATTAATCTTGTCAATAATCAAAATTATTGGTCGCTTTTGTATAATTTTAAACATTGCAAACCTCGGATACCAGGCTCTTATTGAAGTCATACATTATGGCTTTAGTAAAGCCGAACAAAATTTCCGATAAAATCCTCTAAAATAAGGATTTAAAGTTTATTATCTTTTAGTGGCACCCAACACACAATGCATTTTTTTTTTAAATTTGTTGTACGGATTTCATTTCACAGTACTGTATATATAAGCATAACTTAAGTTTAGCCTCCAGTTTTTTGCGGTTTTTATACCATTAAATGGACTAATTTATGTAAACTGATTGGTTAATAATTATATGTTAACGTACAGGCTATCTCAGTTATTAATATGTCATATATGGTTTGTCAACAGAATATGCGCGTAATATTTAGTGTGGAGGTTAAATTTCCGGCATATCATGCTTATAGCCCCAATGCGTCATACGTATATTGAAAGTGCATATATTTATATATTTTTATAAATTTATATATATATATATATATATATATATATATATATATATATACACACACATATATATATATATATATATATATATATATATATATATATATATATATATATATATATATATATATATATATATATATTATGTTCTGTTTAACATGTTCGACTATCAATACACGCAGAGAAAAAATATGGTTGAGGCATGATCGCTGAGACAAAATATAATTGAGGCATGATCGCAGCAAATAAAGAAATTTCCTGAATACTATAGCATTATTGCTGAGAAAATAGTTGGTAATGGTAATAATACTAAGATTTTCTAAGTGATGGTAGTGAAAACAAAATAACTTTAGAAAACATATTATTGTTTAAATTTGCAAGTTTACATTGTTCTTACAACTATTAGTTACTACAAAAATAATATGATTCTGATAATAGAGTATTTAACCCATAATTATGTTTGGAACAACCATTTAGTGATTCTTTGTGTTTGCCATGATAATAACATATTTAAAAAAATTGCATACATATTTAAGTTGTCACAATCAAAATATGGTTAGTTATGAATAATTAGAATGTTCAGTATCAAATTCGGGAAATAATAATAAAGTTGAAATGCTCGTGTTTATAATTTATTCCAAGCTTACACAACGCCATTTACATACTGAATTCTGGTACCTGAATCATATTTCGAGATCAGCGCTTTCCACAAGATATATGATTTTTGTTAGAATCGTAAAAAATAATAAAGAAAATGATAAAAGAAGGATAAGATTTTCAAATAAGATTTTCCTATCATCTTCTATAAACTACTATAACCATTTATCTGTGGAATATTGACTTAAATTGTAATGTACCTATTATGTACACAAATTGCTTTCTAAACACGTTATGTTAAAAATGAATAAATAATCTTGGAAATATAATGTTGCTGTATCATTTTCTAAACTGATATGACCATAAGTTTATGTAATATTGGCACACAATATAAATGTTGTGTCTACGATTTTTCCTTTCTGAAAAATATAAAGGCAAAGTAGGACGATTAAAGTAGACCGCGGGTGTGCGCGAAAATTTTGAATCTCAAAATTTGAGATTCAAATATATTTTACCAAATGTTTTTGTTTTTGAGGATTTTTAGTATCACGAAACAAAGCTAAAGTGGAATCATTATGTTAGCATTATAGCAACCAAGTTTATGATGGTGTCCACCATTATTGGCCAGTGTAGTAATGTATATAATTGCAACAACCATATCATGGTTGCAATAAATATGTTATAATGTTCCTGGTTGTAGCAATCAAGTTTATGATGGGTTCATACATATTGGCCACTGTAGTAATGCACATAATTGCACCAACCATGTCATAGTTGCAACAAATATAATTTGTTCATTGCTACTTGATAAAAATACTAAAAATCGTCACATGTATTTGATGTGTTTCATTGTTACCTAAAACGTTCAAAAGTGCAATGCTTAATTATTTTAGTGTAGTGTGTATTATTTTTTTATATAAATAAGTTTTATAAATTTTAACGTGTGTTTTTTGTATAAAAAGAAATTTTTTTTTTTTTTTTTAATTTTACTGCCAATGGCTTTATTTTCGAATCTTTCAGTTAAAGAAACTAACGAAAAGTACGCATATCTTACAAACTAATTTACATTTTTTAAGTCTTAACCTATGTTAATACTTATTATTAATGGGCTCAATTATTTAATTTATATAACAGTCTATATTATACACCAACTTTTTTTTATAATATATTCATTAAATCAAGTGGATCTGTTCTTTGTAGTCGTCTATACTTCGGCTGTTTTAAAATATCCCTAGCCAATTCATTAGGATGTGATTCTAGTTTCGAAAAATACTTCGTGCTGTACTCCCTGATGATCTCGTTCACAGTTTTAACACCAAGGTCTCTTTGTATGTTCGCATTTCGAATATACCAAGGAGCATTTGTGATATTCCTTAGTATTTTGGATTGAGATCTTTGCAGAATATCCTTATTTGATGCACTAGTAGAACCCCACAGTTGAATGCCATATGTCCATATTGGCATAATAATTGATTTATATAGGAGAACTTTATTTTCTAGAGATAATTTTGAATTTCTGCCTATTAGCCAATACATTTTGGAGAATGTTATCTTTATTTGATGGCGCTTCGTTTCTATATGCTCTTTCCATGTCAGCCTCCTATCTAGATGTAAACCTAAGTATTTAACTTTAGTTCGCTGCGGTATAATGACACCATTTAATTCCACCGTAGGACAGTTGCACTTGTTCAGCATAAATGTAACGTGGGTTGATTTTTCTTCATTTACTTTTATTCGCCATATGTACGTAGCCAATCTTCAATTTTGCATAAATGGTTTTGCAATTTCCTAGAGGCCGTTTCAGGATCTTTGTTTGATACCAAAATAGCCGTATCATCAGCGAATGTTGATATCAATACTTGGTTTGTAGTTGGCAAATCGGCTGTATACAGTAAGTATAGGACAAGTCCGAGAACGCTGCCTTGAGGAACTCCTGCGCGTATGGGTTTTAAAGTAGTGACTGCATCATTGTACTTAACTAGGTATTGCCTTTGGAGCAAGTAGTTTTCTAGAATTAGGTGTAAATTTTTTGGTAACATCTCTTTTATTTTATAAATAAGGCCATCGTGCCAGACTTTATCAAACGCCTGGGCAACATCCAAAAAAATAGCAGAGCAATATTTTTTCTCCTCGAAGGTAGCTTTGATCGCATTTACAATTCTATGTACTTGTTCTATGGTGCCATGTTGATTCCGGAATCCAAATTGATGGTTTGGTATAATCTGTTTTTCTTCTAAAACTGGTTTTAGTTTTGTAAGTAACATTTTTTCAAACAGCTTTGAAATTGTGGGTAGCATACTAATTGGCCGGTATGACGAGATATGAGTTTCTTGTTTTCCAGGCTTGTGTATCATTGTGATCTGAGAAATCTTCCATTCTTGAGGAATATAACAAATTCGCAGGATTGCATTAAATATGTATGTTATTAGTTTTATACATATGTCTGGTAACTCTCTTAACATTTTTCCAGTTATAAGATCATACCCTGGTGCTTTTTTGTAGTTAATGCAATTGTTAATGGTGCTCTTGACCCCCTTCCACTTAAACTTTATCGGTTTATTGGTGGAAACATTTTCATTTTGTTCTGGTAGCCTGAAATTATTCATTGGATCATGTGGAGAGAACACTTTCTCCAAATGGGACGCAAAAGTATTGGCTTTTTCTACATCGCTTCTTGCCCAATCCCCATTTGGTAATCTTATGGGTGAATTTAGGTTTGCCGGCCTCTTTAAATGTTTCGTTGCCTTCCACAATGAATATTCTGTTTTATTTGTTGCGGACAGCTCACTTAAATAATTCTGTGTCTGTTTGTTGTTTTCCTCTTTTAAAGCGAATTTTAGAGTCTTTATTGCACGGTTTAATTTCCATTTTAATATCGGTGATCTTATTTGTTGCCACTGCCGACGTATGTTTCGTTTATCCCGAATGAGTTCCTGGATATTAAATGAAATTTTATTAAGTTTTTCGGAATTTTTCATAATAGGCGTGGTCTTCTCTGCGGCTAATTTCATTATATCTTTTAGATGTTCAGCTGCTACATCAATATCTGCTTGGGTGTGAAGTGGGATGTCCAGTCGACAATTTTTTTCTACTAATCTTTTATATTGATTCCAATTGGTCCGTGTGTTCGTTAGACGTTTGGGTGCTTCCGACTCTAAGGCATCGGTGCTAACTGTTACTATTATAGGTGAGTGGTCAGAAGACAGATCACAGCAATCTGTGGCTTTTGCATTTGAGCGTGCTATGCCTTTAGTTATACAGAAGTCCAATAAGTCAGGAATTTTTTTTCTATCCGTGGGCCAGTATGTTGGATGTCCAGCTGATAAATAATCCAAACTTTGTTCTTCCATGGCCTCATATAGCTGTTTGCCTTTCGGCGATGTTAGTCTTGAACCCCAGTGAACATGTTTACAGTTGTAATCGCCTCCCGCAAGAAATTTTTTACCCAGCTGTTTGAAATAATTCACGAACTGCTCTTTTTTTATGGCATGTTTTGGTGGACAGTATACTGCGGATATTATAAATTTTCCCGACCACTCTTCTAAACAAATACTGGTCGATTGGATATGTTGTTCCTCATATTTTGTATGTTCGTGGTGTTTTAATCGCCTCTTGATTAATATTGCTGTACCACCATGCGCCTTACCATCTGGATGCTTAGTATCATATACTGAGTAATATAAAAAGAAATAAGTGAAATTTTATAATAATAATAATGGAAGACTTCAAACTAATTAAAGTTAATTTTGAAAGAAATTAAAATATGGTTGGTGTAGTTTTTGATGGGATAGATAACTACAACTTATTATTGGAAGCAGGTATGAACGATTTATAGATAAAACTGATAATTAACTGAATTAAACAAATATTAACGTTTTAAAAATTTTAGTTAAAAATGCCTTTAATTTAGAGGAAGATTGCCAAATAATTGTGTACTCTAATGAATTCATAGTGAAAGAAGGAATCTTTTCGGCATTTGTAGAGCAGTTCATTGCCTCACTAGAATTTGAGTTGGATATTAAAGGTAAAATAATAAAAAAGTGACGTCGAAACGTTATCGAAACGTTACTATTATGACCGTTTTGATTAAATAACTTTTCTCGGTATTTTTCGAGTGATACATATATATATATATGTACATATATACATATATATATATATATATATATATATATATATATATATATATATATATATATATATATTTATATATATATATATATATATATATATATATATATATATATATATATATATATATATATATATATATATATAATATATTTATGTATATATATTTTTTATTGTTTCTAGAGCTGAAAATAGATTGGATTTCGTTTTGACACCATCGGATACAGACACATTTTGTCAAACCACCCGCATTAATATCCGAACCGAAAATTGCTGACCCATTAATCAGGACTTTATCGTGCATTGGAGAAATCGAGTTTTTAAATTTTAAAGAGGGAAAAGCGATTTTTTTGCAGCCACAAATTTTAGCGGTACTGCCTACAACCGAAGTATGTATCCTTATTTTTGATTATTTGAACGATTTTGGATTTGAATATTTTTTCACAATACTAGGATATTAAAAAGATCGATGGTTGTACACGTTGGAGAGTACGAAGATGACATTCGCTTATTTGGTCTGATCAAGCATACATGTTCAACTGACGGTTCATATTTTTTTTGTGTTCAAAGGCTTTTAAATCACGGTGTTGATTTACATTATAACAGTTTTCGAATTGAATGCGAATAATTTTTCTTTTCTGTGAAGATTGACTCCTTACACTCCAAATATATTAGTTATATTTGTATAACGAAAAATAATACTAAATTTTTAAAGTAACTAGTACATTTACAAATAGTAAATATAATTATTTTATAATGAAGTTAATTTTAATATTTTGTTGAATTTAATGAATTATTAAGCATTGTTATAGTATATTATTAAGCATATTTTTGCAAATTAAGTATTTATTATATATATATATATATATATATATATATATATATATATATATATATATATATATATATATATATATATATATATATATATATATAAATATATATTTATATATATTAAAATTACAATTTGTAATTAAAATTTATTTAAAATGTTCATCTGTGTGTATTATTTCGACATTTATTCTGAAAATTTAAACTTTTGCTGCAATCATTTTGTATATTTACTATGGTTGTTGTAGTAACACATATGGTGCTAGCAACTAAAGTGGCTTGCAAACAATATGATACCAGAAAAAATAAAATGCTCTTTGCAACTAAAGTTATTCTAGAATAACATGATTGCAGCCATCATAGAATGATCTAAGCAACACAATTTGTTCACACACAACATGATAGCTGCCAACATAGAACGTTCTCAGCAACAAAATTTGATATTGATAAACATGATAGAGGCCAACATATAATGTTCTCTGCAACATAACCTCCTGATGCTCGGAATTATAGACACCAACATATATTGTTCTCTCAACTACTTCTATGTTTCCAAACGTCATGAAACAACTAACATATAATGATATGTTAATATAATGCGTCGGATATTCATAGTATGATACAAAAATATCCAACTCGCAGCAAATATTAAAATTATGAAATAAAAATCCAAGTAAGCGGATTTTATGACAAACATCATATGACAGCTAGGTCGGTGACGGATATAATAATATTATACGAACGAAAAATAAATCGTCTTACATTTTTATCGTTTTTTTTATAATCCAAAAATTTAATTAATTTTAAAATGTAAGTAAATATCTTTGTTAAATTGTTTTAACCAAATTTAAATAAATTAATATCTTCAACAAATGGACAACTATCTTCAACAAATGGACAACCATTTGATCTACTTATTTTTTTATGAAAATGAACGAAGGTTTAGCAATAAACCGTCTAAATACACCACAGTTCAAGCAAAAAACCACAGACTTATGGAAAGATCTTACAATAAAATTAAATGCAGCGGGCCCTCCAGAAATAACACCAAATGGCGGGCAAGAAGTAAGGTTATGTTGTTGTTTATTTTATGCTTAGTTAATTTTAAATATATTTCTACATAGGTTTGGAGAGTTTAATATCTAATTTGTATTAATTTTAAAGTTGTGTATCTAATAAAGTGTATATAAGCTAGATTTTCGATCAATTATGTGACTAATTTGTCATAAAACGATTAATTCAATTGATTTGTAATATTTAATCAAATTTTACAAAATCTAATTTATATTATAATTTTTATAATTTCATATTTTTAATTATGTAATAAATTAATTAATTGTAAATTTCAAGCAAAAACTAATCCAATTTATTACAGTCTACGGCTTTGAGAAATTAGCCCATTAATAGATTTTTTTTTTCAGAGAAACATTCCAGATTACAGTTGATTCTCTAATACTTACAGTAGTTTGAATATCTGCTACCGGGAAACCAAACCAATTCAATCATTACTGACATACCTTTCCTTTCCCTACCCCACAAAAAAATTTACTAACTATTAGCCGCCAAGTTGTCTGGAACTGGGTTGATCTTAATAGTTTAATTAGGATCCTGCCTTATCTTTCCAAGTATATGTAAACACGGATGTACGATGGGGCCGGCCAACACCGGGATATCCTGCTTAATGCTTGGCCGTAAATTCTAAATCAATCAATCAATCTCTACATAGGTTTGAAGAGACTATAAATATAGTAATTAAAATAAATTACGAGTAAATAAAACACAAATCTCAGGTACCGGAGGCGGGCCATAAAAAATAAAAAAACTTAGCCCCTTTGAAGAACGAGTGGCTCAGCTCTTACAGATGTCAAAATTAATTGAAGGTAACTAAATTCCATGTTTCGGATTTAATGAAGTAACAATAATAGAAAATGAAGTCGAAATGTTGGAAGAAAATAAAATAAATGTCTAATAATACATGCATAGTCCTGATCCTTGCCGTGAATTTTTTTGACATAGTCCTTCTATACAACAATTAAAAGTATAAATGGCTATAATTATAGGACAGAAATACGGCTGTGAAGTTTCCACAAATAACAAAAACTGTATGTGTATTGATAATTTATTTTACAGTAGACTAAAAAATTGTTATTTCACTATGATAATAAGGTAACTCGAACTATCTTTAGAAAAAAAATTATAATCTAATTAAATCTTAAAAATTTACTATTCGTATTATTCCTAACGAAAGCTAAAATAAATTCACTTAAACAATAAAAACAATAATAATTCGAATAACTTTCAGTAAAAAAAAAAAAATTTATGTAAATAAATACATCACAGGTTCACTGTATCAAAGATTGGCCAAATCACAGAGGTTTTTCAAGTAAGTGGCATACATGGATAGTTAGATGATAACTTGTTTTACAAAATTAAAGCAGTCTGATCTCCATACGATGGGGTTAACTCTTTTGTGGATGACTTGGTAACTTAGAATTTATCAAGAAAATTTTACATAATTGACGCGTTCACTATATCAAAGATTGGCCAATTTACAGAGGTTTTTCAAGTAAGTGGCATACATGGATAGTACCCCCATCGTATGAAGATCGGACTACTTTTATTTTGTAGAACAAGTTATCATCTACCTATCAATGTATGCCACTTACTTGAAAAAACTCTGTAAATTGGCCAATCTTTGATAATGTGGAATCGAGCTAATTTTATTTCGTAGAGAAAGTTTCTATTTAAAGTGGTGTATGATATGTTTTTGAGTAAGATTATTTTAATTTAATTTAAGCCTATCTTTTTTAACATTATATTTCAATTTTACAAATTTGTTTAAAATATTACAACATAAATATATAAAAAATACTCGTTAAGCGCTTTACCCACAGGAAAACGAAAACGAAAAGTAATTTTCAATTATTCACAAAAACTACAATATATTTCGTTTGTTATAGGTGAAATCCTATAAAACCGGTTTGTAACTACAATACAAAATTTATTTAATTCAAAAAACTAATTAAAAATATTTGATTTCTCTAAAAATTGATTTTAAATTTTTTCGTAACGAAAAAATGAAATATTTCGATATTTTTTCGTACGAAAAAGTAAACGAAAAATTTTTTCCACAAATCTTGTATACGTATATATTTTTGAATTTGTGGAAAACTTCACGGTCGTACAGAAATATGTTATTTTACTACTTACTAATACATCTTTAAAATTTTCATCCGTTAATTTAATTTCAAAAACCTCCATTGCTTCAATGGGGCGATTATTTACTTCAAGTGTTTGCCGTTTGGTGCGTCTTAGGTATGGGATAATATATAAAATGTCAATATTTTACATAGGAAGACATATGCAATATTGTTGTGGAAAAATTAGAATTCATGAAAGAATTTAATAAATGTATAATAGTGATGTGAGTGGTTTTTGTTTATCAATTGTTGATAAACATATTTCATGTTGAGTTAACAAAGATGAATCTATTTTAATTTAAATAAATGGTCTCAAAATAGAGCTTATTCCAAATCAAAACTTGGCAAAATGCTATTGTTATGGTTTTATAAAGGTGATGTACTACTTTGTGATATTGTAGTTGTAATATTAGTGCAAAAATTCAAATTTTTAATTAATTCTTTTTACTTTCATAAAAATACAATGGGAGACATAAATAATAATAGCGTTGATGAATTAAAACAACAATTGAAAGCTGTCGGCGCTAAATACAGTGGAAATAAAGCCACTTTAATCAACAGGTATTGTCACCAAAATAACGAATTGGCGATTTATTGTTAATTTAAATGTTCTTATTACAGGTTACGGATATGGAAATTGGGAAACCTTAACCGAAAACTATATGCTGCAAAAATTGTACCTCCAGTCGATAGTAGTACCTTTCCACAAGGACAATATTTGGAATTAAATTCGTTTCAACGATCAAATCTGGAGTGGCTTTCCGTTTCCATAATTTCCGAATGGTTCATAGAAAGACGGGCGACTGCAGGAGAGAAAAAGGGTCGTAACTTATTTTTTAACGATTTTGTGAAGCAAGTAACATATTTTAAAGATAATAATAATGTATATTTTAAAGGAGTTTGTAGTGCCGAAACAAAAAAAAATGCTGATTATACAGTTCAAACGCAGATGAACAATAATTTGTGTCAAATAATGAAGGCAAACTGTCTTTGTCTGGCAGGTGCAGGTTTTAGTGCGGCTTGCAAGCATGTTTCGGCAGTGCTATATGCAATAGAATGTTTTGTTGTGTCTGGTAAGCATACTGAAACTATTTTAGTTTTTGAAATATAATATATTTTAATACTTTTATAGGAAAATTACCTACTAGCTCTACCGCCAAAATTCAAAAATGGCATAGACAAACAGGCAGAAGTCTGCAAAATATAAACATAAACGAGATGTTGAGAATATCAGATTATATAGCCAACGACTCCGACATCACAAATTATGTAGTTAATTCGACGTTAAATTTTAAGATTGCGTCTCCACTATTATCATCCCGAAAAACAATTTTTGCCGCAATGGAGCACGATTATTGCTTAGAATCGTTGCCATTTTATATGCTCCAGTCCATCAATGAATTAACCATCAAGGAAATCAAACATATTGAACAGAATACCAGGGTTCATAATAAATTATGGTACACCATAAGATCGTCACGAATAACCGCTTCGATTTGTCACAACATCATTAGAACAACAAACTCCGGGAATTTTGTTACTAGCTTCCTCAAAAACCACATCCAAGGCAACCAAATACATGCCAATGCTATCAAATGGGGTCTTGCAAATGAGGCTATAGCACGAAAAAAATATTGCCAAGTAATTGGAAATGTAATGAATGAGTGTGGGATATTTATCCATTCCGAATTTAAATTTTTAGCGGCAACACCAGATGGGATTAATTTGAAAAAAGATTTAATTTTAGAAATAAAATGTCCTTATACCGCCCGAAACACGGTACCAACGGAAGCTAAATTTATAACTCAAAGTGGATTATGTAAAAAGCATGCATACTACCATCAGGTTCAAATGCAAATGTTTGTGACTGGAATAACACAATGTGATTTTGTCGTTTGGACACCACAATCTATTTATATAGAAAAAATTAGATATAATAAAACATTTTTTGACGAAATGTTTAATAAACTTAATATATACTATAAGGAACAATTTTGTTATTTTAAATATAAACTAGCTTAGGTTATTAGATTTACATTGATATTATTTGAATTCTTGTGATAAGTAATAAGTAAGACTGAATTTTGAATAATTTATGTTATATATTTTATTTTTAATGAATTTTGTGATTTTATTTAATTTTTGTATTAACAATGTTTATATGTATGTATTTAATGAATTTTTATTTGTTACTCATTTTTTATTTTATATGACGAAATAAATATTATTTAAAATAAATATTTTTTATTGGTTTTTGAAAATTACACAAAATAAAACAGTTATGTATAAATTTATTTGCATGTGGCCACATATGTGTCGGTATGGTATCAGATATAATTTTATTTATTTTTGCTCGCCCAATTACCCTCTCTACTAAAATGCGCCGATTAGCAATATGCCTAGTGTCCATAATTTCTTCCTCGGTTAGTTGAGTTTTGTTCCTTAGAAAGGGTGGTATATTTAACCCGACATTTAAATTTTCTAATATATCCGATATATTAAATCCACGATCAGCTAAAATATATTCTTGCGCTTTAAGTTTTTTTAAGAACCCAGATTTTGTAACAATTTCCCTGTCACTAATTGCCCCGCCATATGCATCCGAGACAAATGTAATTAATCCGACTTCATCAATTGATACTAAAATCTTAAAGGTTGTGGTGTTTTTATAATAAGAAAAAGATAATTGGTGGTGTACTGGGTTATGCGACTTCTGAACAGATACTTCAGTACAGTCAATTATAGCTCTATATTCTTCATTTGACACACGACTGTTATTCCAAAAATCTATACGCTTTAGTGTTGAGTACAACACATCGTTCATATAAACAAAACATTTTGATACAGTAACCGGGCTGATTTCAAAAAGCCTCCCAATTGTTTTAAAATTAAAATTAGACCGATACTTAAGAAGAACCAAAATTAATTGGTCTTGGACCGTCAAAAAATGCATGGTCATTAATTGATTATATCTAACGATTAAATCGTACATATAATGAAATCTTTTTCTATCCATTCCACTGTATTGGAGCAGTTCTGAATCTGAAATGGTAGAATGTGAAAACTTAGTATTTTCAGTTTGCGTATGAATGTTGGTCCTTTCAACTGGATCGATCTAACAAACATATTAAATTTTATATTCAAAAAACAAAAAATTCAATAAATTGTACCTTTCTAGGATCGAGTACCACTATAGATAATTTAGAGAGCACTGACATATCTTCAGATGGACTGTTTAGTCCTAGCTCTGCTATATTTATTGGTTTATTAGTAGAAGTTGATTGAAGTCCTACTGGAGCATTTTTGACAAGCACTCGACGATTAAAAATTTTTGCTGGTGGCTCCAAGCTGGTAAATTGTTTGATGGTATTGTGCCTGGTTTTAATAAATTACTCTGCTCTATAATTTTAAATATTATTAATTTATACATTGAAATAAAAATAAATCATTAAAATCATGTGTACCTCCTGTATATTGATTTGATTCATAATCACAATCCACTGATTTCTGGTTTTTTTATAATTGGGAAACCGATGAAATTTTATTCCACCTTTTTTTGCCTTTGTTTTGCACAAAGGAACACAACAATAATTTACCATATTTTTTTAATTAAAATTTTATTTGCGTTTAAAAACTTTACTCTTTAGATTTCTATACTGTTTTGACACTTTTGTAAGTTTTTGTCCCAGACACACTATCTGATGGCGAACATTCGAACTAATCGAAAAATCCTCCTATTGAGGATATTGGTAACGGTATCCGTAAATCTATATGCTTCTTTCTTTCTTTCATATTTTCGATTTTCTCTAATCAAAATTTTATAAAACAGCTGAAAGTGGAAAACAATTCATAAATTTTAATATTTAATTTTAATTTTATAAAAGTAATATACTTACCTGTGTAATTTTGTGATATTTCGGAACTATTGAAGTCAGTCTGAGTGCTGACATTTACATGTTTAATTGGGATACTGGTGAACGGTTGACGTGTACGATGTGGAATATATTTCAGTATAATTAATGTAAATTTTCTGTTTTAGGTATTTTTATTTGGTTTTTATTCGCTTAGGCTGTCATAATTGGCTCCAATTTGTGTGCAATATGTTTCATTTGTTGTTCCTGTCAAATAATTGTATGAATAAGAGAATTTAAATTATTAGTATTTTTATTTACAATCCAAATGTAATTTAAGAAAAATATACTTGAGGACTGCAATGGAGATTTTTACATGCTCTTCTCGAAAAATTATTGTAGTCAGATTACTGTCATATAGTAGTATTAACGGGTTCCGACTATAATATGGCAAATAATTAGATTTACTTTACCTGCCACCTACTCGTAACATTCCATCTTCATCTAGAAAATGATTTAAAACCTTGATTTTGCTTGCGTGGCGTAGTGGTTTTCCGCTCTTAATTGATTTAATATCTTCCATGAAATATTGATACTATGTTTCCTTTATTAAATATTTCAGGCTACTACGAATTTCATTTGCTGTGAAGTTTTCCTTGATTTTGTCTTTGCTTGTTAATATTGTTAATGAATCTTCTAATGTAACTAATAATACGAACAAGTTTACTAAGTGAACGCTTTTTCTCTATTAAATCTAGTATATCTGAATTTATTGTTTGTATCAAAGTTGTAATATATGTAATATATGTAATATATGTAATATATGTAATATATGTAATATATGTAATATATGTAATATATGTAATATATGTCTTGTGGATTCTCCTTCTCAGTAATCGTTGGATAGTTTTCATCAGGATGAGTTTTATCAGTAATCGTTGGATAGTTTTACTACTCACGTGTTGCCAAATGCAACTTGTAGTCAAACTCTGAATTTCTGCTACTCTATTGGCTACGTATGCCTTTAAGCATGCAGGATCCATTTTTATCCAGCTGAGAGTAATTGTCGATTCAACCCAAAGAAAAATGCCTTCAAAATTAAATTCAAACGCACAAATTAATCTATTAAAGAAAGCTTTTCTGAATTTCATAATGCTTTGGAACGTCTTCATCTCAACCAATATTCAATTGAAAAAGGTTTGCAAAAGCAATTTAACTTTAAGTAATACTGGAGACAACAACCCTAATGGATCAAAGATTTGGGAAAAATGAGCTAGGATTGTCCTTTTTGATATTTTAATATTAAATTTTATTTTAGGAACAACTACTTAAAGGCTATCGAGTGTTGGACTCCAAGCTATTCCTAGTGCCTTGATATGTTTGTTTCCAGCCAAAACTGCCAAAACTATATTCTTAGGTATCAGCCAAAACTATATTCTTAGGTAAATCCCATTTAGATACATTTAACTCATAGTGAGGTAGTTGGTTAGTTATAACTGGTACGATTGACAATTCTAAGTGCATCTGGAAATTTGTACTATTCGATCGAATGACAGACGAACATTTACTTGAAAGATAAGGTTTTGGACTATTTAATCAAGAAACAAGTATACTTCTTTGTGAAACTAACCCAAGTTTTTCAAACAGATCATTAGTTATAAAATTAGTTTGCGAAGCCGAATCTAAAATAGTGCGACACTTGACGTAATCGCCTTTTGAAATTTGTATCAATACTGTGGCTGTTGATAGCAAAATACTCGTTTTTTGGTGGTTAGAAACATTGTTCGTATAAAGAGTTTCTCTTTTTTCAACAATTGGGCATTGATTAGAAGGTATTAAATTATTTTGATCTGTGTTATTTGACGTAAGTTGATTTATATGCAAAAGTGTGTGATGTTTATGCGAACAACGTTTACAAGTATTATTGGTGCACTGTGAAACTATATGATTAGGTTTAAGGCAGTTTATGTGTAATTTTAGTTCTTTCACTTTAGCCAAGCATTTTCATATTCGGTAGTAGAAATTAGAATTTGAGCTACTAACGATCTAGCTTATCCCTTAAGTTTCCCCATTAAATAAGAAAATTTTGCGATTTCACTCACCTGATTATTATCATGATTGCATCCATTTAAACTAGATATTATTATGGAATATCATATTTTAGTTATTAATAAAAAAGCGACACAAAACTTTTTTAAAACTCTCTTAATATCTTTGATAGTAATGACAGAATACAAAATTAAACAAAAAAAAAAAAAAAAAAAAAAAAAAATGAAAGTTCGTACAAGTTTTAAAGTTTTAAAATTAAAACTAACTTAATTTATTTAAATTTGACAATTAAAATACATAGTTTCAAAATAGAAATATCCTTCGCGGAGTGGATTTTACGACGGTGTCGTATTTCCGACCAATTTCATTATAGACCCCCTGATATTTTCTCCATTTTAATAAAAATATGGTCCATAATTCATTTTGTAGTGACGGTCTAATGTGCATCGTGTCATTAAAAGTTATCCCCATCGAGATTTTAATTGATGCGTTGAAAACTAGCCGAATATTGGTGGACTCTGTTTGCCTCTTTACCATGGCATGATGGGGTCCCTTTGTTTTTAGACACTACAGTTAACATTCTCGCTCAAAAATTTAATGTATAGGTCTCTCAACTCCTGATTTAATTCCAGTTTCAAGCTGTATAACGCTGTAAAGCTGGTTGTTTCGAATTTTCTAATAAGTCTAGTTGTGTTTCCATAAATGACGCAGTTGTACCACATTTTGATCATTTATTATTGCTATCTGATGTAGTAATAGATACTCTCTTGTCAGGTTGGTGAAATGTTTCGCGTAAAAGTTGATGGTGTCGATTGCCACACATGGTTTACTACGGTTTTTTTTGCACAGAGCTTTAAAAATTTTCAGTAGGAAATTGGTGCACATTCCCACCTGGTTTTCATAATCGTGACATAAAAGACGAATTTTTGTGTACGAATTTGGTTATAGAAATGATGATACTGGTTGACCAGATACATATTGCTATTGCAGTAAGGATATCTGTCCTCAAATTATGGTAATTCTCACGGAAAATGGGAATTACAATTCCTGGAACTGCGGGTGCTGTATACTCGAGATTGTCACCGATTTTGAAGGTTCATTAGTTGAGAGTTGGTATAGTTTGAGCAACGTAGCATCTGCGTACCCTGTGAGCATTTTATAGTGATAACTTGAAGTTTGTTGCTCTTTACACATTAGGTTCAGCATGGCTCGGTGTCCTTGATCAGTATGGTTTGGCATTATGAATCAACCATCATAGATCTTTAGTTATCTGTTCAATCTTCATTATGGACCTTGGTTGATGCCATCTGTTTACCGGAAACGCATATTTATTTATCACCTTTCTGATGACTTACTTGTACTAAGTTATATCGTAGGTAATTCTACAATTTTTGTTAGTTTGAGTGAAATGGAGATAATCGTAAAGTGGCTCCAACAAAAATTAAACTAAATTTCACTCTTTTACACGTTTTACAGTGTTAATATATTTGAAGGACATAATATGACTTATCGGCTGTAAAATGTCTTACATAATACCTGAAAGACACAATTTTGACGCATACACTGTACTTTTCGAGTAATTAAAATGCGTTCAGCTCGATATTAATCATCAAATTTCTCAATTTTACCTTCATAAATAACGACTTAGTTTTATGTTTTTTTTTTTGCTTTTTTTTTATTTCTTTCATAAAATTCTTAGAAATATCAACTGTGTACATATTACAAAAAATAATATACGCGAGTACGATAGAAGTGACTACATTCATATTCTTGTAGTAAGTAACATTTAAATTATTTAATCAAATTTTGAATCAAATTTCAGATTTTTTTTTTTTGTTTCTAAATGTTAAATTACGAAAACTTAACAACAAACCAACAATAAAATTTAACTGTGGTATCCCACGATCTCGATATGTACGAACTACTATACTACATCATACCCGCAAAGAGATTAATATTATTCGCGCGCCGAGGACCATTAATCAAATTTGGATAGTGTTTTTTTTATATATCAATATGTATATCGGTGCGTGTGGTCGTCGGTCTCGCGCGTCTTGTTAATACATAGCAAAAAATAAAAATAAAAAAAATTAAAAGTTCTAAATTAGAAAATTAATAATAAGATATCACCTTTATCGTGTTTTGGATAAGACACGATAAAATTGTTAGAATACTTTTAAATTTGTGTATGTATGTGTGAGATTATTCGGATGTACGTAAATTTCTGTATAAGATCCTGAAATTCATACGGGGGAATTTTATTTGTCAATTCATCCGGTAATCGTTAAATATTCTAAATTACTTTAAA
Organism: Tipula confusa; assembly: GCA_963556175.1. Lineage (NCBI taxonomy): Eukaryota > Metazoa > Arthropoda > Insecta > Diptera > Tipulidae > Tipula > Tipula confusa. The sequence goes on from OY744475.1 coordinate 100,406,324, forward strand.
TTCTAAGAAAATTTTAATGTATGCAAATTAATTCGTCACATTGGCGAAACTGGATCGAATGCTACAATGCAATGTGGGGCTTTCCATATCTGGTGCTCGATCTTAATTAACATTATACTGAGGTGATACTTAAAATCTGCGATAATTGATTCACCATGGACAATTTATCATTACAATGGTTCCATCATAAGGTTTATGATGTTATATAAAAAGCCAATAGCAGTTAACACCAACACAAATCGGAGAAGCTATGTTACATCCATACCAAGTACATCGTATATATGATTGGCGCGCAGCACCGCAATATTAATTAAAATCAGTAAAATCAGTAAGACACCAATGGTGCTTGAAAAACAAGCGACTACTGGTTATCAGCTTTTTGGAATTATGGATATCTGGTGATGAAATCGATGATTTAAGGTTTGATATAGTTAAAACTTGTTTGTCAATGGAAATAACAGTAACAGGCCAAGAGGTGTGGTAATATATGCCGCGAATAATTGTAAATCGCTCAGTTTTGAAAATTTTAATACTCTTTTTCCATGGCCTCGAAACTATCGAGCAACCAGAAACGTCTGACATCAAAGAGATATCCCTTAATCTAGGTTGTTTCGACAAAGGGCGTCTAGCAACCATCATAAACTATCTAACAGAGTTTCCTCCCAATAATATCTTGTAATAAATGCCCTTATATAAGGATAGAACGATTCCCGGGATCGATTGAATAACAAATGGGGTTGTTAAGAAGCTGGCTTGTATTAATGCGATCCCTGCTGTTTTTGTTTTTCCATTGCTTACGAGTTGAGTTTGTTAGTGGCCTGGATAAAAAGTGTAATCTGCTACTAAGAGATAACACAATGATCTATAACGACGGTGGTAACGTGTCGTTATTTTAATTATTCAGATGTGGATGTTGTGCAAAGCAAAGCTCAGTTTTGATCTGATGAGGAATCGTAAATAATTTTGTTAAAAATTATTTGTCATCTCATCAGGCCATGGCGACCGAGTGCTATGTGTAATAGCTATTTTATGCTCTATATATATTTATGTACAGTGTACATGTAGCGTTAGCGAATTATATGGATTTGCACGAAATTTCTGAATAATTTTAATTGTGTGTGTAGCGATGGTCGCTACAGATCATACATTTTAAAAAGAATCGGATGGATGATTTTTGGGATTAGCAATCTTAACACTTAAATATGGTTTATCGTGCTGGAAAAGTACATCTAAAACAACATTAAATATGGCCTACGTCCGGCTAAAACACACTATGCGTATCATGCGGAGATGACTTGGATTATGCAGAATATAATCTACGCGCAAACTTACAATTTAAAAAGAATGTCCCGATAGAGCAAAATTATATCTTTGAAGGCCTTCTTTCACTGTTCTATCTCCTTTCTTCTTCAATAGATTACTACTCGGGTTACAAAAGTGTATCAATCAAACAAAATACATTTGTGTTCTATTTCTAAAACTATCTTCACTGAAAAATGAATTTGTATGCCGACGTATAGTCTTACTTGGGTTAAGAATACAGATCCTGCAAAACCACTTAAAAACTCAAATTATCAAATATTACTAATTACAAAATGAAGGGAGAATTGAGCAACAAATACTAAACAGAATCAACTACACGCAAGGAAGAGAATCAGTGGAAGAGAATATAATCCCGCAGTATATCAACAGCATTACAGGCCAAAGTTGACCCTTTACTGAGATCTTTCACAAGATCTTTCAGACAATATTTTTACAAATGGTGATCGTTGTAGATGGTCAGACCAATGAACAATTTTTCACATAGTTATAATCATATAATGAAACTGTCGCTCAAAAGCATGAATTCTATAATATTTGAATGAAATCTATGTAACACTAGTGTCCTTAACATTAGATTACGAGACAATTACGCTGCGAGACAATTACGAATGGGACCCTGAGTTGCAAAATATAAATTGCACTGAGACCTACCAAAACAATACTGTCATATTTTGAAATTTTAGTACTATATTTACTTTATACAAACTATTTACTTAACACAAGCGAGAAAACAATACTAATACTTGTATCTCTGGGCAAAACTCTTGAAGCTAAGTTAAAATGGAAAGAGGAAGATGTTCAAAGTTGTCAGTTGATAATAAGTTGCTATTACACTAACTAGTTTCAAAACCTGGATATGAACTTATAGTTTCCAGTTTTAGGACTGTAATAAGAAAACCAAAAATCCAGCCTGATTTTTGTAAAGATTATTCGTAAACTTGAGTCGGTCGAAAATGGCCCATGGTATAAAAGGTTGATTTTTAAAAATTTACGTCCCATGTACTTTGAACAAGATTTATACCTAAGCATAAATAATGGCAAAAATGACTACACTGTAAGAGCGAATAAAATGATTTTGGTCCACTTGCTTCCAGGTTTATTTTAAAAAATATCAATCCTTCAATTCAGACGCTTTAAAAAATTTTAAAGTTTTTTGTGTGTTAAATATGCACTAAACCATAGATTAAGATATAAAAAGATGATCCAATTAGAACAAAAAATAAAAGTAATTGACGGGTACCTCTAATATGCTGACGGGTACCAGTAATTCGAATACATTTTTTTAAATATTTTTTTGTACTGAATGTCGGAAAAACTACACGAGGAAAAGAAGTATTGTTGCTTGCGCAAAAGAGCGCGTGAGCAAGGTAAAACTAATTAATTAATATAAATGAATATATCAGATACTTATAAATTTTTGTTTTGTGGCGAAGTGATTCAAGCGATTGACTCCAAAATATAAGCCGGTACAAGCAAGTTAGTGTTGTGAAACTAACCGAAATGCAACGAACTATCCTGGATCTTTGTTGGAAACGCAATGACGCATCGGGAAGTATCGTCAATACACTGCTTGGTGGGTAAATTAATTTGTGGACACAAAATGTGCGATATCATCTGAAATGCTATTGCAAATTTAGAGAAGTGACCACTAATCCGTCCAGCGGAAAACCCTTGAATGACATCTGTCGTGCAGGTTTTGAAGCTTTGTGTGCCTTCATAAAACAAAGTGATGAATGTCAAACACATACTTACCGGACATGCTTTTTCGCGTACCATGCGAATACATATACTGACGGTATCAACATTAAATTATTTGATAATAGACAATTCATAAGATTTGAAATCTGTAATGAAATCTGCTGAAATCATGGAAACGTAACAGAAACTGATAGAAGACAGTATGTCACCGGATATGTGTCGTGATTTGGAAGTAGTCCGTGACTTGGAGAGTTGCTTTAAAAGTATCATCAACAGGCTAGGAACAACAAACAGAACATGCGAACTTTGGCTCCAATATTTTGAACAAGTTATGATTGTGCTGCAGTATATCCGAGCTGAGAGGATTGACAACTATGGCAGATGCATATGAAATCTGTTCGAGAAATGTTGCATTACTTATATGCAAAATCTGCTAATTTATATTTACAGGAAATGAAGAAGTTGCGAGCCAAGCTGACCGATGTAAAAAAAATGTCCAGACAAATACTTTTTGATAAGAAGACAAAGTGTGCAATGGAGTGGTATTTGGACGGACATGTGCATAAAATAATCACTTATGCAAACAATGAAGACGATAGGAGGATTATTTCAATGACGAGGCATTACCGATGACAACATTTTAAAATTATTTTTTTCTAAGCCCGTTAGCATGCTTGTGATATCTGCGATGGAAACTTTTACAGGACAATTATCAATTACTTCCGAACAACATGTTGAACGCCGAGGCAGTAGGAAAGCAAGAGACAATCTGAAAAAAAAACAACATATTTATTTAATGGTTTCAACAACATAACTCATTTCGGAATCGGGCTGGTGATCCTGTCAGTTTGTCATCTGTGATAGTGTTTTGGATAAATATGAAATGCTGCTCTTTGGGAAAGGTTTTGCGGTCGTCGTTTACGCCAGATATTCCAATTGTATAACATGACCAAAGAGACTCCACTAGAAGAGCAAAATATCTTACTTACAACAGAGTAATTGGTAATCTGCAGTTACATTCTTAATTCGATTTAGCTTGTCTCCCACCAACAAAAGCAGATGCAGATCAGTATTCATTTTGGGTATACCATCAAGTTCAAGCATGGCTGGGAAATGCTTTGTTACTGACAGATTGGGGAAGGAAATCTTTTAAAAGTAGTTTGCTGCCCATTCCAACTCAAAACATTCTCAAACATTCTCAAAATTTAAAGAAATAATCGTACTACCAAAATGTGTCTAGGCCCCGTATATTAACTAGGAGATATTTCATATTGCAGATAAAGATAATTATAAATTATTGACAAATCAAGTTCTAATGTCCTAGTTTTGCAATATGTGTATAATTCTTAACCAGTCTCTGGAAGTAAACATGTATGAGGGTAATGTAACTCCAAAAGATAGTGTTAAGTCTGGAAGATGTTGGATACAAGACTTTGAGTGTGTGCACTTTTTATCGAGACAGTATTCTGTTTACCTTTATTTTAAAAATTAAAATGTAGTAATGTTTAAAGAATTGCAACTAAAATATAACCCATTTCAAAAGTGAATCCGGGTCTTAACTCACTTTCACATTTAAATTTGACAGAGCATGTAGAACGTCCCTGGTAGTAAATCGAAGAAAATGCACATCTCCAATAAATGCTGCTAACATGTCGGTTTTTCCTTGCGGATCACTGACAGTTAACAAATTGGACATTTGTAAGGGTTTATTTCTACAGGTCCGTTTCGAATCAATTTAGCTCCCGAAACATTTAGAGTTGTTTCTAATATTCGATTCTAACTATAAACAATAAATACATTTTATAAGAAATAATTTTAAAACTATTACAGGCTGACTGGAGCAATGCAATGTACAGATGGATTTAAAATCGCACCTGTATTCGTGAATTTGGTTGGTGACGGCGTAAGGTAGGACGTTATAATATAACCGCGAAAAAGTTGGGAGAGCTTCGTCCCCAGAAAAAGATTGCAGGGTTCAAAAACAAAAAAAAAATTAAAACTTAAATTGAGATCTTAAAACGCAGTTTACTCCAATGTGTGGCAACCAGGATCTTGTTAAAAAAGTAATTCTCGACAGTATTTAACAAAAGGGACCATTATCGAAAATTTAAATCAGCTCGCATTTATTTTACCGAACAAGCCGTTTAGGATCAGTATGTAGAACATCTAGTCGCTTAGAAAACAGCAGACGCATTGGATGGCACTACTTCAGCAATGCAAGAGTGTCACGTGGAACATGTTGCTCTCGATAAAACTCAATGGCCCAAAACAGAAGACCATATGCCCCATGGCTTAACATTGCTTTACAGTGGAGATGATCTCTGCTATTTTAGTGTTGGTTTTCTTCTTGGGCTCAAGGTAAAAATGGCTGATGCAGGCTTTAAAATAGTTGATAATCATATGTTTATATTCACATGCTACTAGCCAACCTGTCAATCATTTTTGTTAATGCGTCCACTGATATAAGTCAACCCAAAGATAAAAACTCATTTTACAACTATTGAGATCATCTGATGTGATCCAATAGGGCTGGCAAAAACCAGATCGATTTATGTTAAAACATAAGTTCTTACTCCCAACGCGATTTAGCGACCGATAATTGGGGAAAGAATAATGTACTTGACATTCGTGAATGACCTCATTGTGGCTAGAACATTCTTTCCTTATAAAATGTACACTTGGAAAATGAAAATATCCTTACACAAGATACACCGAAGTCAAATTGATCATGAGTGTTAATTTCTAAGGAAAGGTCTCGGGTCATGCAAGATGTGAGATTTGATCGGTCTGCTGCCAAATATGTATAGGTTGTGATCATCAATTAGTAATTAGTTACTGCAAAGTTTGGATGGCAGTTTTTGTTCAAGTCAGGGATCCGCAGGAATACGAAATTTACGTTTCAAGTGTGAAGGCCTGATAAACGAAGAAAGCACAATATCAGAATCTTGTTAGCAGTAGTAGTATGGAAACCTACCCCCGTTCTGATAATGTAAACGCTCTATGGGAAGTATTGAAAGCTTCGGTTGTCGGTGCTGCCAAGGCCAAAATTAAGCCCAAAAACTATTGATTTGATCAATAATTTAATCACAAAACTTAAAAAAAGTGAAAGTTTTAAGCCTAAAGATTTAAGGCACGTTGCAGATAAAAACGGTTTTCATCTAAATCCTGCCAAAATACATGGCAATTATTTACAACATGAAGGAATCTTTTGAATATTAAGCTAGTGAAGATGTTTCTCCAAACAGCCTCATGGTATTGAAAATTCATCGAAAACTTTTCTGGGGTTGCTCGTCCAAGGGTTGCTCGTTCAATAACAAGTTAAAAATGAAGAACTCTTCAACACAATTACGAGTTTTGAAACTATTGATCATTCTGATTTGCCTAATTATACTGCCCGTGGCTGCATATTGGAACAAGGTGTTCTTTACAAATACATACCTGATCAAAATACCGAGGAAGCTCGGTTGGTAGTATCAACTACATATAGATCGTATATACTCCAACGCATAATGGTCTAACTGCAGCCGTAACTGGCTAATTAACGCAACTGGCTATGTATGTGAAAAACGAGACGAAATGGAAAGAATTATTACCTGCAATACGGTTTGCGATGAATAGTAGTAAAAGTGAAGCTACACAACAAACGCCAGCATTCTTAACATAAGGTAGGGACGTAAGAGGTCCTGCAGAAGTAGAATATGATCAACAACCAATCACCGAATAGAGAGTACAACGAAAAGGTACAGGATCGCAGAAAACCAAACGAGGATCATTCGACCATTTAAAATAGATGATCTTAGTTGACGTCCACGTCTTAGTTGTCTTAGTTGACAACCACGTCTTAAGCAATACCCTGAAAGGAAAAATATTTATCAATTGTATGATAGTACAATGCGGAAGGGTAGAACCAAATCTGAGAAAATACGATATAAATATTAACTGTAATTCTAATATCGGATGTTATACTGTGTCCGAGGTACTTGGATATAGTAATATGTTTTAGAGACATTTCTATTAAAAGTAAGGTTTCCATCCACCATTTTTCTGTGTTCGGTTGCTCTTCCTGAAGAGTAACGATGATAATTTTTCAAATAAAATTTTATAACGCTTTTAATAACGTAATTTCTTGATCATTTGACACTCTAGTGCCCTACTTAAATAAGCACTTGATGTCGATTTCGAGTGATCTTTACCTTGATCCGCAAGTATTTAGTGAAAAAAATGGTCAAACCAGGATCTTTCTAATGAATATTTTAGAATGCTTGCTGATTAAAATCTCTTATGGCTGCCTTAACTACATGTTTCTTGTCTACAAATATACTAGGCACTAAAAATTACCTTTACTAAGTTATGTCCCTTTGTACCTCTTTGGAGCGATATTCCGGGGCTAATTTTTGGTTGCCTGTGTTTTGCAACTTAAATAAAAGTTGTTCCTTCATTATTTATCAATTCTTCTTTAACTTTTTTCAAAGCTACTTAAATGTGGATCTAGCTTAACTATGCATATAGCCACCACATTTACTAAACCTGACAAAAAGTTCTCCTATTCCTCTTTCAAGTCGAGTGAGGATAATTTTCTCACCCAGAAAAGATAAAAATCACAAAACCATTGTTTGACCATTTCCTCCATAATAGGGCACCCTGTGTGTATGTCGGTCTGTTGATATATATGTATGTAACAATGCAAAAACACACATAGATCAGTAGGTGTGAACAGAAACTGAAAACATTCATTTCGGCAAGTATTCCGACATAAATACTGATTTTTCACAATTAAATTAGATTAAAGTGTCAGTTTTATTCGAAACGATAATTCATAAATTCCAAATTGAACAACAAACGTTTCAAGGTTAACATCAATATTGAAATTGTATAAGTTATTGGAACTTTATGTGTGTGTGTGTGTGTGAGTGTCTTAAACATATATCACGTACCTAAAATAATATATCGCTGAACAAATATATTATGTTTGATCCGATTGTATATACGCGTGTGTACAATGTTAAGGTTAAAATTCTTAAAATTCCGAAAATTGGAAAAAAAAATAAAAAATAAATCTCGATCAAATATTTTGTGGTGTATGAATGATTAATTACGGCCGCCGAATGTCAGTCTATAGTTTCAAAGTTGAATGAAACATTAACGTATATTATATTGAATTCGGGAAATCCTTTAAGTTAAGTCGCCGCGGTTAAACATTTCCTTATGGTTATGTGCTATTTTGACGTCAAGGTGGTTTGTTTGCAATAAAAAATACATTCACATACCGTAATCGAATGTAACATACAAAAAAAAAATATACAATGTGAAGGCGTAAATAAATTAGTCTAGCGCGAGCGCCATTACACGATTCTAAATTCTGGTCGACACATGATACATGTACCAATTTAGAGTGACATAAAAATCCGCTAAAACCGTATACAACATAACATTTCAAGTTCATTAGACTTAGCTGTGTATTTAAATCACGCAAAAAAAAAAATTGTTTTTGTCTCTACCAAATTTTATCTAGATCCAACATGAAGATAAGCGCACCAAGCAAACAGCAAAAAATAGCTACCAAGCGACATTTTTTTTTTTGTATTTAACATTCTTTTGTATTTCCTTAACATATCGCGTATTCCTTATGTCATTCGTACCTTTCGATTCTTATACACTTTTTTTATATAAAGTGTTTGGTGGCACGCGTTTCTTAATCCATATTACGTTCGACTGTAGGAAATATTTTCAATTTGGACTCAATGACCAAAAAAAATTTGATTGTGATTGGACCACGATTTGTTTGTAAGTCGTGAATTTTTTGTTTGTTTTTTTGTTGTTGCTTTTTTGTGATCAATCAATTATTTAATGAATATAATGATCGAATTGTTGTTGACTTTTGAAATGCGACACCTTGAATTTTTCGATTGTATATACTTGTACCTATGTATTATAGAAACGGTTTGGAACAATAGTTTTGACGCGTTAATCATATTATAAGATCGAAGCGTACAAAAAAAATACCAAAGCGAACAATACCGAAGATCGTATAAGAATATAAGAAATCCTTCGAGATAGAGTCCTATGTTAAGCCGTAAAATTGTAAGTCATGGAAGACTTCTTTAATGATAATAAGTGGTTTTTAGCCCATTTCACAAACTATTTCTCGGTTTTCCTGAGGAGATCCTTAAAGTCGTAGTTTTGGCTATGCATGTAATTTACTGAGTTTTAAAATCCTTGCTAAAATTGTTGGCCTTGTTTAATTTTTAAAAATGTCCCATACTCTTTCGATGATATATTCGACAACTTATTAAGACAACTTTCTCGGTTGGAGTAATGTTGAAATTTTCTTTTGGTAGGCGATTCATTCATAGGATTGAGTAACCACTAAGATCCCATCCACCATAGAATGCAATCATGAAGCTGCTTCGGCGATACACCTCTCGCCTCAATGTCAGCATGGTTTTCTTTCGAAGCAATATAATACCACCTATCACTGGAAATATTCTCTAATATCTCTGACGTCCTGTTTTCAATAAAACATTTCCGTCGTCTAGGAACATCGGAAAACTAGGATAACACTATTTCTGAATCCGTCCATGCAAAGAAATCCGCATCACTGATCTCCAATACCCTTTTGATATATTCAAGTAATCTAATTAGCAAAACTACTCCACATACCTTCAACCTTGGTAAATACACTTGTTTTAACTGTTGTCTCTTGTACGAATATATAAAACTGCTGCATGTGCATGCTCTGACGCGTCACAAAATTAATGAATTTGTACATGACGTGTCCCAGAATTAGGCATTTAAAAAAAAACGAGGGACCATAATCTTCCTTAACTCCAGTAACGATGATCGATTGGTTGTCCATTGCCGCTGTATGCTTTGGGAAGTGAATCGTCCAAGTTTAATTTCCTGAGCCATAATTTCTGGTGACTTATTTTAAAGAATCCAGCCCAACGGATTAAATACTCGTAATATTTGAGACAATTATCCCTTTCGAATCCACTAAAAAAATATAATTACTTTATTGTAAGCCCAAACACACAAATGTGTCGGTAAACAAAATGTCAAAAATTTGTTTTACTATATAAAATTTCATCGTAACCAAAATCCAACTTACACAATTGTGTAACCCTTTGGATGTGAGATATAATATTTTAATATTTTTTAGAATGTCTAAATTAATGTGGTCAAATAATATTTAACTGTAGCTTAGTGACCTTACAAAAAGTGACTACTTACACAAAAGTGTCAGTTGGCTTTAAAATATGATTACTTTTGAGCGAATTGGTTTGAAATTCATACACAAATGTGTAAGTTGGTTTTAATTTTTTCTATAAATAACTTTCGACATTTCTCACTATAACAATCAAAATGTACCTACACATTTGTGTAGGCAGGCCATGAAAGAGCTGCCTTTATTTGATATAAAATTTTGTCTTTTGTGGGATTCCATTGCCATCCCATTGTTTTTACCGTTCCGGAGTTGTCAATAATGCTCAAACTTTTGTCATCTTGAATTTCATTGAGAATTCTGCTCATAAGCTTAGTTGAATTAGATTTCCAATTGCCAATGTGAACCCAGATCAGGAAATCTTGCATATCCAGGATTGTTACTTCTGTTAAACTTGCACCAAATCGAACACTACTTGAAGTTTAGTGATCGCACTACCTTTTTTTTAAACACGGCAAGATGCGGTAGATAAAAACACTGTTTCTGATCGAATTCACCTTCATCTTATTCTATCTCAACCATGAGGTAAATTTACACTCTATAGACTTCAACCAACTGATTACTGCCGAATTTCGAGGCCCTAATTCTCCGGAATCCATATTCAATGGTAGTTTTTGGTACCTGTCATTGGAGGTGTTCCGTTTATAGCTGATTGAGTTGTTTACAGATTCAGTTGTATTCAAAGCTAAATTGGACCCTCCTTCAACTTTCTCAATCTCTCTAGAGATCTGGATATATAATTTGTACGTTTAGAAGCAGGGAACTCGGTACCCCATTTTGTTGTTCGGATGGTTCTAGATATCACCCATCCGAAAGTTGTTGCCTAAGCAATTAGGATTTGATATCTGATTTTAATTTTATCCGATTTACAAATTTCAAAAAATAAATCGGCTCCAAGCAACAAGTCAATATGGCCAGGTGTATGATAAGCAGAATCAACTAACTGGAGTCCACAATTATTCAGCTCTTAAACACAACTTGCTTTTAATGTTGAGGATATGATATATAATAATAGTAATAAGAATAATAAGAGGGTTTTTACAGGCCATTGCTGGTGTACCGTATCAACATTCTGGCTCCATCGGATATAATCCCGAGCTTGTTCTTCGTATTGTTCTAGACGCTAAGCTAAGTCGTTCTCTACACCGTGGAGCCATCATCACCGACAATGACCTCCGCGCCTGCGAAATGGTGTCCCTCCTCTCAGAGGTCGCTGAACCATTCGTTTAGGATCGGCTGGCAGAACGTGACTGAGCCGGCATACTCGTTGTCCGTTTATTTCATGAACCAGATCAGGAATTTTCATTTTCATTAAATTCAGAGGATGGTGTAACAGTTGATAATTTGGTGAGGATTAGACCTTTGAGTTTGAAGGGTTCACTTTGATCGAATATTGAAAGTAACGTTAGCTTTACTAATTCTTTTGCCATTCCAGCATTTATGTTCAAAATGTCCGAAACTCCCATATGATAGTGGAATGGGAACTTGAGTCTTATAGTGCGCGTGCCAAATGATTGTTTCCTGCTGAGGCCAGAACATAATTAGCGCTGTTGGTAATAGCCCGAGTTGCAAGTTGCGTGGATTCTTTGCAACTAGGCTTGAGCTTTGTAAATTTGACCCAGCATTAGTGGATGGTTGATTTGCTGCACAACGTTTGTGTTGGATGAGTTGCTGACATATTCGATGCATCGGTTGCGTTTTCTAATCACAGTAAAGAAAAAAAAGTTACAAGAATGGCAAGAATTATTCATTCGGCAATTACTGAAAACGTGCCCTTCTCTGAAGGAGTCACACTCCAAATCTCTTCTCGATCGACATTCTTTTGAACGAAATGCTCCTCCATAAGTTATGTTGACGTTTACAACATTGACACTGTTCAACATTTGAAGAAACGTGCATATAGCTTTTATTACGGCGCTAGAGCTTTTATCTTCCTTTTCTTTTTATATCGTGAAGAGAAAAACTCTGTTGATATTCATTAGAACATTGGCGATAAAATGGACTCTATAATAGCCAACAAGCTAGTTTTCACCAACTTCAAAAGTGAACAGGAAGAAGTAGGACTACCTGCAGAAGAGATTAATGGTGATCAAGACTCTATTGAAGGAATTTGTTGAAACCAACACAGTGTTGAAAGAGCAATATCTCAGAAAGGTGAACGAGAGAAGATCAGTAATTGATGGATTCGACTAGAACTATCGTCACCAACTGAATGAGAAATTAAACTCAATCTTGAAGTAACGAAAAACATCGATTATCTATCCATCAAACAATCGACACATACGCCACGGTCAATAGTGGCCGCTTCTTCAATGGTTCATAGCACAAGTCAAAAAAAATTCAACAAGCGATAAAAACGCAACCCAGACCGAAGCTACACATATTACAATAATTCGGCTACCCCGACCTTGAATTTTTAAAATTCAAGATACAAAACGTTAAAATTCGTCTGTTCTAGCTTGATGGCAGACTCAAAACAACTAGTGGAAGCAGAAGGCGCCACTGTGAAAGTTGGACAACTTTAACATAAACTGCAGCAACTCGAAGCCAGGATGACACAAATTGAGCAACTATGCGTATGAAGCAATATTAATAGATGTAACCACGAGATGTAAAGTAGTTCCTACTTCTACGAGGACTACTACTCAGTACTAACCAACAATTTTGAGGTACTGAGATACAAAATCACCGCGGTGGGTTACAGAAAACCATTTTACTAGGAAGTACCGGGAGCACTTTTTAATGTGAACTACCTCGATGCAACAGGTGATAATTATAATGACGCATGGCATTTTTTGGTAAATCGATACCAACATAAAAGGCTCCTATAGCATCTTGCAACTTTCCAATAATAGGCAGTACTTTCCAATACTTTCCAGCTATACGAAATATCAATTGGGGATCCTAAAGAAACTCCAAAATTAGAAGACTTTCTCGGTTTTCTAGACCGACGATAAGCCCTAATAGACGATAAGCCCTAAAACCCGAATCAACACATGTCGAAACCATTAAGAATCTGTATATAGTGTAAATAGGGACACGGTTTAAACAACTACGTACAATCCCAACAATGGATCACGTTTCATCGATCCAATATTATTGCTCAAAATCAACTGTGCAATATGTGTTTCAAGAAGAAACGCGATCTTTGCCCCTTTCCCATACGATGTCTAGTATGCAATGTCTAGTATGCGATGTCTAGTAAGCGCAACAAATTATTTCGAGATTCACAGTCGATGTCGAGTACATGTTTTACATTGTTAACCAATCCTTCGGATGACTTTTTTTCCACCATATAGGTATCCGATTATTTTGTCGCAAAATAGCTTCAAGGATGTGCCAGCATGTTTATAACCCTTGTGCATTTCCCGAATTAGAAGTGTGGTTAAGTGTGATTTGAGGATAACATTATTGTTGCAGATGTTTTGTCAAAAATGGGTTGTCTAAGCATGACTCTATAGGCGACCACCGACTCTAAGTACCTCAAACTCATCAAGGAACGGACTGAGTGATTTTAATTAGGTGGTTTGTTGGACTGATTTTCTATTCTGTAGCTCAAAATTTCTTGAACGAAGAGTTTGTTTTAGTCGTATGCACAAACTTTAAAAATTGCTTTGTGGATCCCCTTTCCAATTAGAAACAGTTCATTACTTCTGACTGCCTTATGTTTCCATATAGATATAAATCTCATGATATATGTTACAATTTTGGTAAGTTTATGAAAAGATGAACATTTGGAGATCAATTCTTTGAAGACATCGCAGTCTTCTATGGCGGTATGAATCACAAGTGGAGGTCAATCTTCAGTTTCGCCCTTACACCTTGGCTAGAATCACCAAGATTTGTTAATGTTATTTGGCAAATGAGGTCCGTTGCACCATACAGATTTGGATTTTAGTTCGTGCGGGAAAATCCCTTTTCTGCCGAAACAACATGACCAGTGTGATCGACTTAATGACGTCAATATTTTCGATGTTCGGTAGTCTAGCGATAAGGATGAGAAAACGATCGATGAATCTGTTCATATAATTAGATTTGCAAAATTGATAGCTTGGTTAATAAGAGTAGCGCAGATTGGTGTTCGATCGGAGAAGCCTTTTATTTTTGCTATTGATAAACTCGTATGCATTTTTTGCTATTTTTATAGTAACCTGTAATATATAACAGTGGCGTACGCATCTTGACTTGCGGCACAAAACCCATGCAGCTCGATTTTTGACCCTTTCGCTGTATGAGTAAATCATTGGATCCTTATTTTGTTACCTGAGAGTGCGACTACATATTGTATCTCTTTCCTCTGATTTGCTTCCTTATCTGGCAAAATATTATCCTAGTCTAAATTTATAGAATCCATAGCTGTTGAATAAATATTATCATTTTGATGCTGGCATTGTGAATTTGACAAGAATGTGAACTCATCGATGTGTGGGTTCTAGCTCATTCCTAATATCTTTATAGACTGAATTTGCTCATTTTTGCTACAATTATTTGTTGACAGCTGTTTGATCGGTGACATTTATAGTGTCAAGCACTGCCTTTGAGTTAAAGAACCATTTTCGGAGGACGAATCCATGATTTTTTAGGAGATGTTCAACGTTCTCCTTTAAATGAATTGCCTTTGTTTCGTTTTCTGCTCCAGTCGCTGAAGTAATTGGCATTATCATGTGACTTTCTTTCGTTCTTTCTGTAGCTAAAAATGGAGCAAACTACATGGCATGCATCTATGATGAGAGACGCTATTTCTATTTTGATAGTATTTTCCGCCCAGTGTGCCCTTGATTTATCATACGATTTTTTTAAAAAGATGTTTATGAGCCGGGGACCGCGCGATTCACAGCAACGTCTACCGAACGCTCTGAAACCACAAACCATATAAGTGTCTTTACTTCTCCTTGCAAAAACCCTTGTAGATATTGGAACTTTCGCACTGCGTTTAGAGAGGGAAAATCATAAATCGTGGCATTGTAGAGGTCAAAAAATGATTTTCACTCTGAATACTCTCCCGAAAATGGTGGAATATTGATTTGCAAGTAAACTTCTGACCGTGATCTAAACTAAATTGTTGGAAGTATCTAGCTGGATGCCGCTACCCACGTTAAGATTATTTTCTCTTATATTAGAGTATTTAAAGCTGCAACCGCATTGTAATAATTTTCCTCGTAAACAGGATTGCCCCTTTTCATTTTTATCAATCTCGAAGATTGTGTTTTCTATCTCGCGGAACTCTTGCATTAGTTTGTCCACATGTTTTAAACGTACGTGTAGTTGTTTGAGTGAAGTGTTCAGAACTTCTCTTACAAATTTGATTACGTTGGCTAGTTTTCCCTTGTTTGCGGCTTGGTGCCTTTTAATCGCTGCGATGGTCTCTTGCACTTTTGTTTTAAAGAGTATTTTATTTTGAGTTAGCACTTTGAGTTTGTCACTCAATTATAAATAAAAATGGCTACTTATCTGACCAATTGTTTTTTACTCCGCAATAATTGAAAAATTTCAAATTTTCAAATTTCAAATGTTGTGCGTTTTTAGGCCGTGCGTCTATGGTAACCGTTTTTTTGGACATAACAACTTATAGTTAATGTAATAATTAATAGTTAACAGCATAACCTACGCTATTGTTAGATATAAGTGGCTAATTGGCTTCTGAACAAGGCCTCGTTTTAGTCAAACTCAATCAAATTTAAAATGTTTTTTTTTTCGGATGAACTAGAGCAGCATATTTTGCCCCACATTACAAATAATCTCTAATCAACCTACTGATATTTTTAAAATAAATTATGGTCACCAAACGTTCATTTGAATCAAGTGACATGTCAAAAATTTTTGAAATTCTCAACAAAATGGAAGTACCACCAATTTAAATAAGTAACAATGATGATTTAACAAATTTAAATTATTTCAAGATCTCTTAAATATTATTTGAGTACATGTTTTAAATAAATATTGAATAATTAATTTTATTATTTATATTAATCGTTAGAGAGCACAAATCACGATAAACCAGTTTACTTTTGGTACTATATCGTAAAAAGGGTGTCCCACACGGAACATGTTGTTTTTCAACTACGAACAAGCGATATGCATTTCTACCGTTAAATGTTCAATTAACTAGAGTGGAAAGATGTCGAACTTTAATTAAAACATACAAAGTGGGACATCTCTGTAGATTTCATACCAAAACTATAGTTTCAACGGAACACTTTAGTCATAGACTAAAATTGTAAGGTGAGCGAAATAGTTTGTGTCAATAATTTACAAAACCGATGAATCACATTCTAAACGATGTGACATTTTTTAACCATATTCGTTTCACCAAATAATGTGACGTGAATTTTAAATATGTGCTAATTTGCTCGATTTATATGGCCTGCAATGTTAGTATTTTGTGAAAGGCAATCTTTAGATTAGTAAAAAAAAAAATTCTCACGGATATTTAGAGTAAAATTTAAATAATTTAGAGATTTGGATTGATGTAAATATGTGTGTGTACATATATTTGATGTGCGATAGCATTCATCACGTCATGTGGGTTTTAATATTACACATCAATCGTATAATGATAAATAAATAATTATTAAGTTTGGATATCGCAAAACGTCAAAAATTTATATTGCATTAGTCACAATCTCACAATTATATAGTCAATATTGCAAAGTGCAGATATGACTGGCAAAGGTAATGTCCTACTTTGAAATTGAACAGTGATAGAGTTTACAGTTTATTTGGTGATTTAACAAGAATTTAAAATCTTTTCTGGAACCTTCTATGGAAGACATCTAAGATTAGATGTCTTCCATAGAAAAAATGGTTGTAAAATTTTAATTTTCTAAACTA
Organism: Tipula confusa; assembly: GCA_963556175.1. Classification (NCBI taxonomy): domain Eukaryota; kingdom Metazoa; phylum Arthropoda; class Insecta; order Diptera; family Tipulidae; genus Tipula; species Tipula confusa. The sequence goes on from OY744475.1 coordinate 100,423,398, forward strand.
ATCACAGATATTCAGATCTTCCTAATTGCAGAACAGTATCATTACTGCAATACATTCTAAAATTATTTTAATACATAAAATAATTTTAGTCTGTCCTTAAAAATGTAAAAATGTAAAAAGTAAAAATGTAAAAATGTAAAAATGTAAAAATGTAAAAATGTAAAAATGTAAAAATGTAAAAATGTAAAAATGTAAAAATGTAAAAATGTAAAAATGTAAAAATGTAAAAATGTAAAAATGTAAAAATGTAAAAATGTAAAAATGTAAAAATGTAAAAATGTAAAAATGTAAAAATGTAAAAATGTAAAAATGTAAAAATGTAAAAATGTAAAAATGTAAAAATGTAAAAATGTAAAAATGTAAAAATGTAAAAATGTAAAAATGTAAAAATGTAAAAATGTAAAAATGTAAAAATGTAAAAATGTAAAAATGTAAAAATGTAAAAATGTAAAAATGTAAAAATGTAAAAATGTAAAAATGTAAAAATGTAAAAATGTAAAAATGTAAAAATGTAAAAATGTAAAAATGTAAAAATGTAAAAATGTAAAAATGTAAAAATGTAAAAATGTAAAAATGTAAAAATGTAAAAATGTAAAAATGTAAAAATGTAAAAATGTAAAAATGTAAAAATGTAAAAATGTAAAAATGTAAAAATGTAAAAATGTAAAAATGTAAAAATGTAAAAATGTAAAAATGTAAAAATGTAAAAATGTAAAAATGTAAAAATGTAAAAATGTAAAAATGTAAAAATGTAAAAATGTAAAAATGTAAAAATGTAAAAATGTAAAAATGTAAAAATGTAAAAATGTAAAAATGTAAAAATGTAAAAATGTAAAAATGTAAAAATGTAAAAATGTAAAAATGTAAAAATGTAAAAATGTAAAAATGTAAAAATGTAAAAATGTAAAAATGTAAAAATGTAAAAATGTAAAAATGTAAAAATGTAAAAATGTAAAAATGTAAAAATGTAAAAATGTAAAAATGTAAAAATGTAAAAATGTAAAAATGTAAAAATGTAAAAATGTAAAAATGTAAAAATGTAAAAATGTAAAAATGTAAAAATGTAAAAATGTAAAAATGTAAAAATGTAAAAATGTAAAAATGTAAAAATGTAAAAATGTAAAAATGTAAAAATGTAAAAATGTAAAAATGTAAAAATGTAAAAATGTAAAAATGTAAAAATGTAAAAATGTAAAAATGTAAAAATGTAAAAATGTAAAAATGTAAAAATGTAAAAATGTAAAAATGTAAAAATGTAAAAATGTAAAAATGTAAAAATGTAAAAATGTAAAAATGTAAAAATGTAAAAATGTAAAAATGTAAAAATGTAAAAATGTAAAAATGTAAAAATGTAAAAATGTAAAAATGTAAAAATGTAAAAATGTAAAAATGTAAAAATGTAAAAATGTAAAAATGTAAAAATGTAAAAATGTAAAAATGTAAAAATGTAAAAATGTAAAAATGTAAAAATGTAAAAATGTAAAAATGTAAAAATGTAAAAATGTAAAAATGTAAAAATGATGTTCTCTCTGAATTTTTCGTATTTTGTGAATTTTCGATTTATAGCAAAAATTTGACAGTTTTGGTAGGCTAAACCATCACGTTTTTTCTGAATTTTGGAAACATTGAATTTATAGCATAAATTTTACAGTTTTGATGGATACCATCACGATTTCTCTGGAATTTTTAGATTATGAAAATTTTCGTTTAAAGGCATAAATTTTACAAATTTGGTTTGCACCATCAGGTTTTTTTTTGAATTTTGGAAATTATCGACTTATGGTTTACATTTTACAGTTTTGACCATCAGATTTTTTCTGGATTTTTCGAATTTTGAGAAATTATTGATTTATGGCATATATTTTACAGTTTCGATAGATTATAACCATAACATTTGTTATGGATTTTAAAAATTTTCGATTTATGATATACATTTTATAGTTTTAATAAGTTAACCGTCATGTTCTTTCTAGATTTTGGAAATTTTCGATATATGGCGTAAATTTTACATTTTTGATAAGCTACCTTTCAAGTTTTTTCTGGATATTTCGAATTTTGGAAATTATCGATCTATGGCATAAATTTGTCACATTTGATGAAAATAAAATAATAATAATAATAAACGGCTTTTACAGACCATAGAGGGCCCGTACCGCAACAAAATTCGGATTCGATCCCGAATGCATTGTTCTGGACAACCCAAAGAAGACAAGTCGTTCACTACCAAAGGGGCTATTGTCGCCGATAGCAACTCTGCCCCTGCGAAATTCAGCTTGTCGGTATTTGCAAGGTGTTTTAACTTTAGCATTGGGCTTAAGGCGTACAAAGCATGGTTTCCAGCGACCAGACGCGCCTTAATATCCCGTCCCACACATTAATCATGCATGAAAAAGGACCCGCGATATCTGAAACTTGTTACTCCTTCAAATGTGTGGCCGCCACTACTAAAATCCATTGCGTATTGATCCTCTAAACCAGGGATCATATAAATGATTTTGAACTCATTGATTTTGTGACGAATGGAAGCTGAGAATTGTACAAGTAGATACAGTAGTTCTTTGACACCGTTGCCATTCAGTCCAATTACACAGATATCATCTGCATATGCCAGAACTTGGTCAGACTTGGCCACGATGTGTTTCGTAATATTAGAAAGAATCACTTTCAGGGAAAAACCTTGATCAGTGACTGACTGATTCCTTCGCCAGTGGTGTGAGTCTGTTCAATATTATGTAATACATTTGTATGTTGTGTGCAAAGGAGAGCTATGCTGCCACAGTTTTCGCATTTAGAGCGATTCATTTTTAAGAATAGGGCAAAATGCGGCCACTTTTCATTCATCAGGAATAACTTCCTTTGCTTAGCCATACTAATCGAACAAGTTCAAAAAGATTGTTCCATAAAGTATCCCCTCCGAATATCAAGAGCTCGGAGTTAATGCAAACAAGCCTAGGAGAATGGTTTCTTTTTAGTTTCTGCATACAGCCAGTGTGAATTTCTCGTAAGATAGTTCCTCTATACACATCTCCGCAGTCTATATTTGTCATCTTTCAAATACAGAATTTGACACTTGTTGAACATTCAGTAATACAGAGAAATGTTTTGAGAAAGTACAACATTATTTATCCATTATCGTGTCGCTAGATCGTGTCGGGAGTAAGGTTCTATATTTTCACATAAGTCACTTTGATTTTTGCCACCTCTAGCTTTAATCACATTCTGACGTCGTGTTTCGGTATCAGATTATCCAAATGGTTGTAAAATTAGTTTTTATCTTTGGTTGGCTCACATCAGAGGGCGCATGCACATAAATTATTGACAGATTGGCTAATCGCATGCGTAAACAGAGCTTTTATATACTATTATCAACCGCATTGGATTTCATAACAGCGTTTTAGCTCAACACCAAGTTTGCCGAGGTCATATTCACTGTAAAACAATGTATATAGCCTTGGGGCACATGATCTCCGTGTTTTTGTTATCGAATTTTTTGGAGAGCAAAAAGTTCCAGTTGTTACTCTTTCATGGCTCATATAGAGCCATCCAACGTGCCTGCTTTTTTCTAGTGATTGCATGTCCTACATACCGATCCTAAATTGCGTTTTCGTTAACATAAGCGTGGTCGGTTTACATTTTGGCAGTATCCATATTTCCTTTTGCTGATCAGTGAGGTTTTTACGGATGCGGGTATAGACAATCCAGCGATCTAACCTTTTAGTCACCTCTAAATGCAAATACTTCCTATAAAATCCTAGATGAAATCACTTGACCTGAATTTAAAGCTATAATAAGTGGTTTATCATCTCACGGTAACGAACGTCGACGGTGACCACATTACCGTTTAAATAGCACATAGCGTTTAAAGCAATTTACTGTTTTTTTCCTAGCGTTTAGTTATTTCATTAGGCTGTCACGGGTGCCACGCGTTAGCCATTTTTCACAAAATTTAGGTTTATTAGCAACGCTAAGATAGCACTGGTCAACATTTGATTTTTCGTGATCTCTCGGTGGTTGTCTTCAGATCGTCGTTTGCGGTGTAGTTGTAATGGTGGACTGCAATATTTGCAGACAAACAAGCCGTCTGTAATGCATTAACATTACAGTGTACGGTTTTTCTTACTTGTCCATTAAAGGTGGACGTTGGCAAAAATTTAGTCACTGTTTATGTTGGCACCTATAAATGATCGAGCGTCAGTAATGATTTCGGAGAGTCACCTGTAAAACGAAGTACCCTGCACCTCATAAATAACGACTTTCTTTTAATTTGATATCTGTAAGGGGTTAGTAGTTTATCTGGCAATTGCCATAAAATCACAGAAACGTTTGCTGGATAAATGGTTAATCGCACTGATAAATTACTAACACCCACACTTTAATAAATGTACGCAAGAACTAAATTATATGAAAGTCACCTATAAGTATAGTTGATTCAGTTAACAGATTTTGTAGTGCTATAAGCATTTTTTGTAAATTGAAAGATTTTTTTCTTCTTATTTTTACTTTATTTCATTGATACACGATTCAAATAGGTATAGGTAATTGATTTTTTGAATTAATTAAAGTTAAATTTGAAATCGATTTCCATGAATTAATTAAATTTTATCCGATCCAATACAACTAACGTTTATAATATGAAAGGGCTTGTGATACGATCACAAAACAAGTAACCTATCGTTTAATCAAGGCGTTACCTGTTTTATTTAAATTGTTGAATTTATAATAATAATAGAATTTTGCAGGCCATGGCAGGCCAGGAAAACGTGATCAACCCAAGCCATTTCAGTGTTACTTTGATTCATCCTGTATCAAATTCTTAATTTCTTAATTGATGGGAACTTGACAAGTGTCATTTTAGGCCATATATCCAGCATTATTTGTGTTTTTGTGGTGTTTTATTATGGAAAACCTGTGAGTGTTGGGGTTGGATTAAGTGAGGTTCATATCTTGTATATAAGCTATGTTTCCGTGAGCAAAGTTCCTCTTGATAAGTGGGTTTTTATGAGGTCTTAAAACTCCATTTTTTTTAAATATTATGAAGAGCGGGTTTCATCAGAGGCACTTTATACTTTTTTCAGAGGCACTTTATACCACGTGTTCCACGAGTTCCTGTGGTTGTGCCTTGGCAGTGATGTTTCCTGGTTATTAAGTTACTTGTTTTTGGAGTTCCTGACTTTTCTTGAGATTTTTTTGTGTTGCTGCGTTGATTTTTCAGGAGTTGGCAGTTGATGCCCGATGTTCGATTTCGAACATAAAAGACCGCAGTTGTAACCAAATTAGGAGAAAATGTAATGTCAGATACTTATTCATAACAATAATGGCTTCTAGGAACTTCACGTATTCACTGATGATTCAGAAGAGGCTTAAGGAGCGATCGTTTATTTAAAAGCATACAAACAAAATAGAATCGGTATTCGAATCGTGGCAGAGAAGTCGAAAGTGGCTTCTATTAAACTTCATTAGAAAACCGTTAAGTAAGGTCTGCCAAAACAAATGTGGGAACAAGGAGATAGTTATGAGTGTCTTATCTAAAGTTCATTCTGAAATTATAAAATTATAATAGTGTTTTTCTAATAACACTTAAAGTAAACAATGTTGGTTGTAAAAAATTACGTAACCTTTCGAAATGACACACTAACATGATAATGCCAAAAGAAACTCAACCACGAAATGACTTTGCAATATAGTTGAGAAAAAAAAATGAGAAAATGTCACGCCCATTAAATTTTACAAGGTCAACATCCTAGACCTATGAAAGTTTTAGAGTTCAAAATACTCGTCTTTGTTCTAATTCATTAGATGGTTTAGTTATTAATTTTGATGTATAAATCAAATCAAAAACTCTTCTATGTACAAATTAGATTCATCTAATTTGCAGATCATGATTTTCAAAAAATTAATTCCTATGCGTATAATAAATTTATACGACCTCATCGATGCGTCTTCTTATAATTGCAAGCTTTTTTCTAAATTAATTCTTGATTTAATTGAAGCGAAAACGAAACGGATTTCAACACCATGACATCATGTTCTAAAAAAACCCATAATTATTGTTATTATTACACCATAATGCTTCCGCATATATATACCTTTATATAAAATTATTCAAATATATTTATACGATCGCGTACTTTATCTCGATCAGCAGCACACACGCGTGAATGATTTATTCTTTAGTGCATAGTAGTTTTTTTTTGGTTCCCAAACTATGTGTGGTAGAAAATAATTTCCAATATCAAAGAACCAATGTATGTTATCGATAATTTGTGTCTGATAACGCTATATGTGATTAATGATTTCATACTAGGTTTCGTATACATACGTGTGACCAGTTAACCGTTAAATTATGTGTTTTGTCGATCAGAACACAAAAATACGTCAAAATCTTGAAGTACAACAATTAGTTAAGTGTATATGGCCCACGCAAATCGTTTTCGTTGCGGTTATTTAGTTAGAGCTGTTGTCCACGATATGCCAAGGTACTATTTGTTCACCTTGTTTTAACGACATAGACACATTTTGTGTGTGTTTATTTGTACAGGGTGGGTCACTTAATGGAAAGATAGTATGAAACACATTATGTTCAAGGGTTTTTAAAGGTCATTTAATTGAAGCCAGTAAATCGGTAATTAGGTAAAAAATGATTCACAGGTGAATCCAAATATTAAGTCAGAACTGGTCAATGCTGCCGTAACGTAGGAGCCCTAAAATCACGCAAGCGGCTAGCCCACAAAATACGAATATGCATAATTTATCCAGTAAAACACGTAACAGTATAGTCCGATTTTGATGAGTTATACATTTATTTAAGACTCTTGGTATCAGCATTACGTCAACTCGGTTACTACTTTAAATTACTACAAATGAAGAAATAACTTTCAACAGTGAGTTATCTATTGTATTGTTACGAATTTAGCTTCTGGATTCCTAATAGATTTTGCAATAAACCAAACATCGTGATCAAATTTACTGGATTGATCTTTATTTAACTATAGCCGCTATGTAATACTTTACTGTACACTTCGCTTTAATCGTTTACTTATTCACTTGTTTTTCACTTGTTTGTTGCACTGATAACATAAGACTATATGCCTCTACTCTTTTTTTATAGTTACAATTTTTTTTATTTAGTCAATATTTACATAAACTTTCATAACTAAGATTCTTAGCCTAAACTGGCTTTTAAAACTTAAATGTTTTAAACATAAATTAAATATTTAATGGTAAAATTTGTTCCAAAAAAAAAAAAAAAAAAAAGAGAATTACTATCGGGTTATGTGCCAGGAGAGAGATTTATATCTTGTATACTCCCGCGAGTGCCAGGTCCCATGAATGAGGACTTGTCCGAAGAAATTTGGCTTCAGAATTTGTTATCCTATCAAGAAACTTCGATTAAAGGCGACGGGCGAAGTTTTTGAGGCTTTTTATGTTAGCGCGTACCTAGAGTTCTTTGTTATTTGTGCATTTATAGGTTGGTGGTTTAGGCCAATCATCAAACATGAGTCTAAGGCTGGTTGATTGTAAGTTTGACAGACTGCTCCATTGTGTTTCGGTCAAGTCTCCTATCCGTGTAGGGATATCAACGGTTACGACGGACCTCATATATGCCTTATATAATCTTAATTTGTTTTTGGGAGAGAGGTGACTATTGCAGTTAAAAAATCTATAAAGTTTTATAGATTTTTGATGTGAGTGAGGTGATAGCTTACTATCTATATAGTCACCCCTAGGTATTTGATTTGATTTTTGTATTCCAGGGATGGTGTCTGGCATTTTACTATATTGGTTGCTGTAGAAATGAATAATTTCGGTTTTATAAGAGTTTACCTTGATTTTCCATTTCTTCGCATTTTCAGAATATTGGTTTAGAGATTTGGACAATCTTTCACTAGATTTCCGTGCGCTAATTGAATATGTGAATATAGCCGTGTCATCGGCATATATTTAGATTTTGGTCTCTTTGTTATCGGGTTTCGAGATATCATGATAGAAAAATGAAAATAGATGTGGACCTAGAATTAAACCTTGTACAACTCCTGCTGCGATTGATTTAGTACTAGAACAGTGTTGGTTTAACGACACGAAAAATGTCCTATTTTCTAGGTATGATTCGATTAGTTAAATTATAGACAAAGCCTTTATGCCAGACCGTGTCAAAAGCTTTTTCTATGTTCAGAGAGGCTGCGATTGTCGAACGATCAAATCGCTTAGCGTTTTTAAAAGAGCATTTCAGCCACAGCACTGCTTGAGTAGCAGGGTGACCTGTACGAAATCCAAATTATTCTTCTGAAATGTAGGGTTCTAATAAGGGCTAGAGCCTGTTATGAATGACTATTTCCATCATCTTACTTATTCAGTTTAGGAGTGATATTGGGCAAGTATACTCTATAGTATTAGAGGGCTTTCCTAGTTTAGGAATAGGGATGACTTTGCCGAGTTTCCAACAATCTGGAAAGTGGCTTGTCTTTAAGATACCGGTAATAATATCAGTAAGTTGTGATATTGCTTTATCTGGAAGATTTCTAAGTACCGAGTTGGCTATGTTATCGTCTCCCGGAGCTTTTCTTTTATTAAGATGCTGAAGAATGTCGACCACTTCTACTTTATATACCATCTCAAATTAAGATAGGATTAAGAGGAGGAGAATTAAGAAAATTGTTGACACAGTTATTGACTAACTGTTTGAAACAGGAATCTTTTAGAGAATCGTTTTGTATATGAACTTTTTCATAGTGAGACGCGATTTCCTCTGCAATTATTTTAGGATCTATGATTGGACTGGGATCTTTAGCAATTACTTAAGTAATTACATTTTGTTTTTTACCATTAAGTTTTCGAATTTCATTGAACATTTCCGGAGAACTGTCGAGAATTTTAGGCATTCTGCTTGTGAATTCAGAGTTTATTAGTTCGCTGAACCAACAGGAAATCATATTGGAATAAAAATTGACGTCAGATTTCAAAATATAAATAATGAAGTTATTATAATTAATGAGGTTTTGGAGCTCAGGAGGAATTTTTAATGTGCCTTTGCCCTGAATGAGAGGTAAAAGTTAACCTGACCGGTTTTTCCTCAATTGAGTAGTGGTAGAGATTTAAGAATCTTCTGAGAGGTTTCGATGAACATGCATTTTAAAAATCATCCAGTTGGCTTGGGAGTAGTTGCGAAATAATTATGTTGCTTCTGCTTGGGTCTTGAAAGGGATTGTGAATACAATTGGTAAATGATCTGAGAAAAATTCATGCAAGACTAGCGGTGGAGTGACTAAAGAGATATTTTTAGTTAGGACTAAATCAAGAACCGAGTTTCCTCTAGGGAATGTTGTTTCGTTAGGAGCATTTAATTGGATATTGGAATTATTGCATAAATTAAGAAGTGAACGACCATTCTGGTTATTATTTGAACACTTTCATGTGCTGTGGCGTGAATTAAAGTCACCTGCCAAGATAATTTTGTTACTGGAGGAAAAAGATGTTCTAAATCGTACCTCTTGACTTGTCTCATGTAAATAGAGCAATACGTAAGGTATTTGTTCTGGGTATTAACATTTAAAAGTGTTGTTTCAGTGTCGGCTTTTACAAAAGTTTTGGCCAAGAAGTGAGGAATGTCAATGTGGATTAAGATAGCAGTGCCTCTAGATTTGACACTTATTGCATCTAGCTTGAAAGTGGTATACCCAGCGACTTCAAATTTGTGTCTTTGGGTAAGGTGGGTTTCGGATAGGAGAACTATGTGAGGCTTGGGACGGAAGAGCATTTCTTCAAGTTATTGTCGTCGATCTAGTGATACTAGACTATTGACATACAGAAAAATGCATAGAAGTTGTTCTAGAAGGAAGGGCCTGGAAGTGAAGAAACGAATTTTATAAAGGCAAACCGTTTTTCAACGATATTAGTTAATGGAACCCGATCGTATTCAACGTAGAAGTGGTCATATTTTTCTTTGAGCTCAGCAAGGTTTATACCAAATATTTGTTCGCAGTCTCGCAGTATGCGTGAAAAATTATTCGAAGAAGTGGTTGATCTATAGCCGTGAATGTTGCTAGCCGTTGCATTAGCATATGAAACCCCTAACTTTCGTGAGCCAATACCATATGGAAATTATTTAGGACCTAGTTTAGGCCACCTGACACTAGTTGTAATTTGGTAGATGTTGTTAATCGCAGTTAACACATTCTGCGGGTTTCCGGTTTTCGGTGGTGTACCTGCAGTTTTCTCTGTCATAGGTTTCCTTCCATTTTATGCGACTAAAACCTCTGCCGCAATTTAACAATGTGTGGCCTCTACTCGAAATCGGTGCTGTTTATACTCCAGAATGGGATGGGCGAGAATGTTCCATTTATTGCGGGTCGTAAATCATCTGTATACTTGACGATTATTGCCGTCATAATCATCATCATTATCACGTTGTGTGTGTGTTGTTCTTGAACATTCGTATTCATTGGGTGTGGCTCTCCATTATAATTGTTTCCCCTCTATCTTTGCCACGCCTAACGCTGTAAGAACATATCTCAAATTGACTAGACTTATTCCTTATGGCTTTGAACGAGGACCTTTAAATATGTTTCATCGTAAAACAAAATGATATATCATAAAAAATACTATGGCCATGACGAGATTCGAACCCTTGAACTTTTTATTATTACACCGATGCTCTACCCATCCGGGCATTGCCGATTCACATGTTAATGTTGTATGCCCGCCATAATAGTCACCGCATAATAATTCCAGAGGGATTGTTAATGAGCACATACACGTAATGTTATTAAAATTTATGAAGAAATAAGTTAATGTAGACATTTCAATGAAAAAAGGTCGACAATATTTCTAAATTTACACCATCCGTTTTTAAAAGGTATATAGTCCTTATTATAGCGAATTCTCTAATGCTATTTAAACACTTGCGTTGCTTTGTTGGACATTTGCGCGATGTTTTGGACGATTTTTAAATAGAGTGTCAATGTATCAAAAATGTTTGCCATTTGTTGAATTATGTACCATCTGGTATGGTATGACCTTTTAAGTTTTGTTAGTATCTAATTTTGGAATTTTATTGGCGGGACGTCCAACTAGGAAATGACATGGCGCCAGTGGGTCGATGTCAGTTACATTAATGTTTTACAGCGGCGTTGAGTTGAAAACTGTTTCCATTTTTCCCAAAAGGGTATGCATTTTTTCTAAAAAAAAATTTTCCACTGAGTTTGCTATTATTTTGACTCACAAAATCCGATCACTGGGTCTAGCTATCTTAACGTAAATATAAAACAGTTTGATTTAGTGTTCTATATTATTCCAGACCTTGTCCAAATTAGTAGGTTCTGGGACGTAGTCTTGCAGTTGTTTGAGTTGTACATTCAATATTTCCGTAAGTGTTTAAGCCAACGTTTTGCTGCAATTTGACTTGCACTTGAGGAGCTGGAGGCCATATTCAGCAACTTGTTGTATAGTTTTAGTAGCTAAGATAGAAGATTATGCTTGTGTTACTGTGTTCAATCGAAAGTGCCGTAATGGTTTTCTCGGGTCCTTTGAACCAACTTTTTTTTTTAAAATACCGTGTCATCGGTCGACATTATCACTTTACGATACATTTGTTATGCATCAGCAGAAAAGACCATACATGTCTCCGAATCATCGACTTTAATCGATGATGATGCTTTGTCGTGTGTGGCATGATTGGTTTATTTAACCTGATTTGGATAATGTTATAAAAGCAATCTCCACCAACGAGAATGTTAACTTCCCCTTTCTTATCAAAGTGGAAATTACGAGTTTGGCAACTTGAAACTCGGAACATAGATCAGGTTTAATATTGTTATTGTCATTGCAGGTCTATATGTTAATGGCTCTGCCGGACCTAACTCGCTCATGGAAGTTCGAAGGTTACATACAATTTGCATGCGATCATGAGTTCTTGAGTTTTTTTCAGAAAAATAAGTTGCTGTTTGATAGTGTAATAGAATTGTTTGCTAGTACTTGAGAATATTCCGTGAAGTGTGAAGATAATTCCAACGGTTGAAAATTGGTGGGAACCCTCTGTTTAGTGTTAATGAGACCAAATTTTTGGAAATTGCCCTACAGTACATCATGTGGTTGGTTTAAGGTGTTAATTTTTTTTAAATACTAAAATTTAGCTATCCTAATCATGTGATTGATCGCCACCAATGGCTATTAGCGGCCTTCTTCTCAGAAATCACTGGTGTAGCGTTTTTTGAGGATCTCGTTTAAGATTGGTTCGAAAAGCCTTTCATAAAAATTCCTTTTATTTCATGACCTTATAGATCAGGATTTTTTCATTAAATTCCTGATTGCGTGGTTAAATAACAATCAGTAAGTGCCACAATCATCGCGTTTGGGACCATTTATCATGTACATAATTTTTCTCTCAAATGTCATTAACCATCAATACTCATCCGTTAGAATCCCACTCTCACACCCATGTACGGAACAACGGGCCTGATCAAGAACTTGTAAACTTCAACTAGTCGGCATTTGCAAGATATTTTGACTTTAGCAGCGAGGGTAAGGGATACAAAGCACGGTTGCCAGTGACAAGACGCGCTTTAATATCCCTTCTACATAATTATCATGAGTGACAAGGCACCTGAGAAATCCGAAACTTATCACTTTTTTAAATGTGTGGTCACTACTTCTAAAATCCATTGCATCTTATTCTCTATAACCTCCGTTGCCATTCAATCCAATTACACAGATATCATCTGCATATACCTGAACCTGGTTAGCCAGATGGTACAAGATGTTATTCGGAGGTGTTTTACTTTTATGAAAGATAAATTCTTACATGAGATTAAAGTGTATCAGGGACAAAGCATCTCCTTACCGTACAACGGAGCTAATTGTAGAAATTTCTGATAGCTTGTTCTCAAGTTTGACACAGCATTGTGACTGCGTTACTGTTATTTTACATAAACGCACATACACGTCAGGTAGTTTACCAGACATTGCAAAGAAAACCATAAGCTGTGGAAGGTCGAAAAGATAGTTCCTCAAAGTATACTCTCCATATATCAAGAACTCAGATCCAACCTTTGTCCAGCCCAGCGATCCAACCTTTGCTTAGTCGCCTCTTACGACAAGCCATGGAGGTTGTGGTGGAATTCTAGGGATGGCATACTCGTTTAGAAGTCTTTTACAAGTCATGGGAGTGCCCCCAACTACAGAGGCATCTTAAAACTATTTATGATAACCCTGATTTCCAGAGTTACCCAACAGTGGGTAAGTTTTAGAAAATACTCATCTAATTAAGCCGTACAATCCTACAAAATTTATGCTGTGCGCCTTAATCTATACTTTTCACACTATATTTTTAAAATTGTTGAAGCTTCCGCTATTGCCTCATAGGTGGTAGCTGAAAAGTATAAAATAACTTTTCACAAAAAAAAAATACTTTTTGGTTAAGTTTAGTTTCAAATTGGGGCATAGTAAGTACTTTTTGTGATAGTTCCATCTATCCAGATATAGCGTGAACTAACTCCTTATAATTTAATGGACTGGAGCGCTAGTACTAGTTTACAAAAAACTGGTTTATATAAAACTATATTTTCAATGTAAGAGTTACATGTAGTGCTTAAGTATAGAGAGCCCAATAGAATGCTCATGGTATTCGTGCTGCACCGGCTACTGTGAAGGCAAACATGACTATATTTGGATGTATTTTAATGTAAGCGATAACCTTTAACTACAGAAGCTATATATAATATACTTTGTTGTGGTTTTTTTCTACAAGATTACGTATTAAAATCGTTGGTTGATTGCCAGTGGTGTCAACGTACTATTCGTTATATAACATCAACTTATCAATAATAAACCATAATATAGATAATGAAACGATGATGATTCAAAATTCTTAATATTTCGACTAAAGAATGTAAACACTACTTATGACCGTGTTTGGGCAAAAATAAAAAAAAAAGAAATCCCACTTTCTTGTGTATTAATAAATTCAGAATTAAAATAATTATCATCTTACAAACCCTAAAAATAGTATCACGGTGTATAAAACTTCCCACTCGACTTCGCATCAACGTAATGAAATCATATCAACATATAGATGAATATTAATAATTAAAATTTCCAACAATAAAAAAAGAGTCTGTGTGACAAACCGCGAATTTTTAAAACCACAAGAAAAATTAATTCATCCCATCATCGTCAAAGCAATATAGATACATACAATATTTGTACCAAACCATAGTAAAGCCAACATTTGGATAAATGTCATCTGTTTTAAAATTAACTTTAGCTAACCGCAAAGTTAAATGATAGCGGAAATACGATTTTTGTATGAATCGGTGTAAATTTAGATTTTATGGTATACAGACGGAAATTAATGACCGACAACTTAAATTACCAACAATTCACGTTGCGATTAGATACGTAATATATTAGATTTATTGCCAACGGAAATCTGACGGTAAAGTTGGTCATTAAATTTTTAAAAAAATGTATGATGATTAAGCGTAAATCAGAGAAAAAATAAATCATCAATACATCACGATACAAGTACCATATTTTTGAAACAATGGTGCGTCAAATGACTCAAATGATTAATATCAGGTGCAGACACATCAGATAGACTCAATCATTATTACGCTCAATGATAATAGACAGGCTTAGTATTTTGCTCGATGTAATTAAATGTTTATCTGTAGTAGACTTATGGCTGCCTTGGTGGCTTTTAACTTGCATTAATATGCATAACTTGCAAATAGCAGATTGCAGATTGTAAAATCAGAAACTAGACAGTAAAAAGAACTTCAAAGATCATATGATGCTCTATCATCGCCAATTGTCTTTTGGAAATCCAATTATGGTTACAGTTTAGAAATTCCTCAGATCACTCTTTTCACAGGCGACTGACAAGCAGTTTGTAGAGGACATGTACACCATCAAAAGCGTATAGTGTTTATATTCTTATTTATTTGAAATATGCAAGATCGATGTTTTGGCTAGAATCTTTTAAATTGAGATCTTCATATAGCGCAGTTATGCAAAAAAATGAGCTGATGTTATAGAACAGCCTTTAGTATTCTAATCCTCAAAAGCACTTAATCAAAAGTAGTTAATCAAGTAGTTGCAGTTTTGTATATACTGCTCGATATCACCAAAAGACCATCCTCTTAGGATAAAAACATGCTCTTCTTAGTGTTTTCGCCAATAGGTATAGTTCCACAAAGTGACTAAAGTTGTGGCTTAGATTGACTAAATTATGGTTGAATAAAACTGCTAGTTTAGTTGATAACAATTTATTTATGTGCCGCTATGTACGTGATAGATGCTTTGATAGTTGGGTTTAGACTTTATTAATATTTCTGATAGTTCACTTTATTTAATTTCTTTTAGATTGATGTTTTCAGTTTTGCTGTCTGCGACCAAGTGACCAAAAAATGTATCACATTATGGTTGACAATATTTGTTTCATACAATTTCATTCAGATGTCTCATTTTTAGTACAAATTTTTACTCACTGTCATTTGCCGGGTTAAATTCAAATTGACATTAGTGAGGTTTTCTACTTTCTAACATTTGTAAGGTTTTTAACATTAATTGTTTTGATTTATAATCATTTGTAAATAAAGAAGAAGGTATATAATATTGTTTGTTTTGTTTGTTTGTTTATTTCTATGCAATCTGTATTGGGGCCGAAGCTCACCCAACTCTTTCGCGGTTAATTAACGTCCTACTTTACGCCATTACTAGCCAAATCGAGGACGCGCGAATACAGCTTCGCGTTTCAAATATCCATCTGCACATTGCATTGCTCCAGCCAGCCTGTACTGGCATGGACGATGGTTCGGCCCATGAATTCTGCACTCCAACGAGGGGTCATAGTTGTGTTCATCGTCATCACCGATCGTAATCAAGTGATGAAAAATCCCTTTTGCAACCCTCCCCCGTTGGGATTCGAACCCGGTACCTCCCGTCCCAAACACCGCAGCTTTAACCACTGCGCCAATTGCTCGGTAAGGTATATAATATAAGATATGAATGCATCTCTCTATGGTCAAGTATTAACTTTATGACAAGTATACATGTTATGTGACCAATCTACTGTGCCATCTCAGCATTTTGATGATCTACGACATACCGCACGCCTTGAATCTGTTGATTCAAATCATCTATTGGTAGTTTGCAGAGTTTATACACAGGCCGTTTGAAATGTCCAACCTTTGTTTTGACGGTTACAACTCTGACTACTCCATCTGTCCCCGGATGAATTTGTTCTACTCTACCGAGTAGCCATCGTGTAGGTGGTAAGTTGTCCTCTCGAATTAGAACAATATCGTCCAATTTAATAGGTTGACCATTTGTCTGCCACTTAGTTCGTCGGTGTAAGGACGTCAAATATTCAAACTTCCATCTCTTGCAAAAATGTTGAATATCTTGTTGCAGGTGTTGCCATCGGGATAATTTGGACAACTTTACATCAATAAGGTTGGGTTCCGGTATCTGTACAATTGGACGTCCAATTAAAAAATGCCCTGGCGTAAGAGCATCGATTTGATCGTTGGACAGCAAGCACAAAGGTCTCGAATTTAGTACTGTCTCAATTTGTGTAACGACAGTGGTAAGTTCTTCATACGTAAACACTAGATTGCCCATGACTCGTTTAAGGTGATGTTTAAACGACTTGATGGCTGCTTCCCATAGTCCCCAAATGACGGTGCTGAACTAGGATTAAAGTGCCACTTTATCTTTTCTGAAGCGAGAAAGTAAAATATCTCGTTAGATTTGGAATTAAGAAATAAATTAATCTCCGATAACACATTGGCACCGACAAAATTGGATCCATTATCTGAATAAAAATCAGTGCACAATCCTCTTCGCGCAACAAATCTTTGGAGTGATGCTAAAAAGTTGCTAGTTGTGAGATTAGATACGACTTCTACGTGAACTGCTTTGGTACTCATGCATACGAAAACTGCTAAATACCCCTTCCACAATT
Source organism: Tipula confusa (assembly GCA_963556175.1). Taxonomy (NCBI): domain Eukaryota; kingdom Metazoa; phylum Arthropoda; class Insecta; order Diptera; family Tipulidae; genus Tipula; species Tipula confusa. Next base: position 100,440,358 of record OY744475.1, read on the forward strand.
TAGTAGACCGACCATAAACTTGTTTAATTTGTAGCGGTCCTGCAAAATCGATGCCTGTTTTCAAAAATGGACCTTTGAATTGAACTCGATCTAACGGTAGATTTCCCATAATTTGAAAATTTGGTTGGGCTCTAAATCTTCTGCATATGTGGCATCTGCTAATTACATCCTTAATTATTCGACGGCTGGATAACAAAAAATAATTTTGATGAACAATACTCATTAGTAGCGATGTCCCAGCATGGTGGTGTTTTTTGTGTAAGTTTCTTATGAGTAGTATAGTCACATCACATTTAGGTATTATTAGTGGATGTTTGGTTTCGAACTCCGCCAGTGAATTTTCAATACGACCGCCTACACGTAAGAGTTCATCCTTGTCAAGAAATGGGTTCAAATTACAAATTTTACTGGTCCTAGCAATTTGTTGGTTTGATGTTAACGCGCGAATTTCCGTTATAAAGTCGTCACTCTGGATCCATTTGATAATCGTATTATGGCGTCCTTTTAATTCATCAACTGTCAGTTCCTTCATCGATACATCTGATGAAGATTTTAATTTAAGTCGTTGGACGAACTTCTGTATCAAGGCCAGAACACGAACAATTTTTTGAAATGAGGACATTCTGGTTGTTAGTTGATTTAGGATGGAAAATTCATTTCTTTGATATATTAACAATGAACAAGCTGCTGTTTTCTTCTCTTCAATTATTAGATCCTTTCTTTCCCCATCATGTGTTTGCTTTGGCCATTCCGATTCTACTTGGCTTAACCATATAGGCCCGTGCCACCATAAATTAAAATTGGCTAACTTAGAGGGAATCATTCCTCGTGATGCACAATCTGCCGGGTTGGTTAATGAATCGACATATCTCCATTCTTGTCGAGAAAATGATGTTAGTATATCAGATGTACGATTTGCTACAAAGGTATTCCATCTCCTTGGTGGGGATGAAAGCCAACTCAAAACAATTTTTAAATCTGTCCACATCGTTACCTTTAATTCTGACAATTTAAACGCTTCCATAACCATTTTCATAAGCTTTGTTAGTAGACTGGCAGCACAAAGTTCCAGCCTTTGTATCGAAATTTGCTTAATAGGTGAAACCTTTGTTTTTGACGTTATTAAACTTACTTTGATCGAACCGTTTTCGTCAACACATCTGCAGTAAACGACGGCTGCATACGCCTTTTCCGATGCATCACTGAAGCCGTGTAACTCAAAGTCTGTATCCTTTGTTCTATGCCATCGTGGAATATTGATTTTTTCTAAACCAGGAAATTCCTCTTTAATGGTTTGCCACGTATGAGCTTCGTTTATTGGCAAATCGTCATCCCAGTCTAAATGCAATAACCACAAGCTCTGAAATAATAATTTTATGGTTATTACAGATGGTGCTAACCAACCTAGCGGGTCAAATATTATTGCTGATTGAGAAAGAACTTCACGTTTTGATCCCTTTGAATGTAGTGTTGGTGATACTTTGAACTGAAACGAATCTTTCACGGGATGCCACTGTATTCCAAGTAATTTTAGACTCGTATCTGCATCTTCGTGTTGGATATTGATTGGTATTTGCTCCTTGCGTTCAGGAACTATTTCTTTTAAAATGCTTGGATTATTAGATGACCATTTGCGGAGGTTAAACCTGTAAGCTTTTAATAAATGTGATACATCTTGTGTAATTTTACGAGCTTCTTCTAAAGTGTGAGATCCAGACATGAAGTCGTCTACATAAAAATCATGTATGATCCTTTGTCCTACTGATGGATTAATTTGATCAACACTATTTCCGATAACTTGAAGTGCTCTCGTCGCTAAGTATGGCGCTGATGCCGAGTTACAGGATGCCGAACATTCTGTATTATCAAAAACTTCACCATTCTGATGACTCATATTAGATTGTAGCATATCACACCAATACAAACATCCTGTTGATATGCTAAATAAAATTTCACTTATCAGAAAGATACAGAATGATTTTCACATCCTGTTGTTAAATTTACTAAAATAAATATAATGGTACCTAAAATTAAAATAACCAGATGTTTTTAACAAAGCATAATAAAATTAGGAAAAACCATAAAACACGATGATAAATACCATGTTTATGCATGTTTTTGCAAGATAAGTAATCTCACAAAAACTATATAAATTTAATAACAAATGTAAGGATATCATTATTGTATTTTGAAGAAGACGACGAATAAGTCGCAATATTGAATAAATAAAAATTAATTTAAATAAAATAAATTCATTTAAATAAAAAATATTAGTTCTTAATATGCCAAGAACGTAACTGCCGTACCATAGGTAACGCATTCGATAATGAGTTGGTTGCTGAGCAGGATCAGTTCTCCAAACTATTCTGTGGTAATCCCTGTCAGCAGGATGCAAAATTAGTTGCCGAAACATTTTTTCAATGTCCGAGGAAAAAACATATTTGTACATGCGAAATCTTATTAATATGGATGTAAGTGGTTCATATGTAGTAGGCCCCACCATTAGCGTGTCATTTAAAGATTGTTCATTAAATGATTTGAATGAACCATCGAATACCACTCTCAATTTCGTGGTCGAACTCGACTCCCTTACTACCCCGTGATGTGGAAGATAATAAACTCCTTCAACGCGATTGATTTCTTCAGGCGGTATGATTTCCATATGATTAAGTGATAGATATTCTTCCATGAATGATTGGTATGCAACTTTAAAATTTGGATCTCGATTGAATGTTCTTTCGACGGATTGTAGTATTGCTTAAATTTCGTGGTTGAGATTTGAATGGTAATCTTACTATAAACTGGCCTTGATCGGAACGTGTGGTATGCTTCTCGAAATGATTCTCATACATTATTTCTACCTCGGTATATTTTGCTAATGCATTAGATGATGTTACTTCCTCTATGTCCCAAAATTTGCGATGCGACTTGTCCATATCGATCTCGTGGTACAACCCAATAGTAGTTGTTAGATTTTGTTCACTTGGGTTAAATGGACCTGCAACAATCCAGCCAAAAATCGTATTTTGTGCTACCAGCCCTTGATTTTCTTCGATAATTCTTCCTGACTGCAATAAATTAAAGAAGTGATCACTGCCTATCAGCAGATCTATTTGATTTGGTTTATAAAACTTGGGATCGGCTAGTAGTAGGTTAACTAGATGATGCCAATGATTTTTGTTTATATTTATAATTGGTTGGTGTGATGTCAATCTAGGTACGATTAAACATTCTAGGCTCAAAGCTGTTTGGTTCAAACGGGATGATATTAAACACCTAGATTTGCCCCTGGTGGTTCCCGCCTGGGTTTGGGCTAGTCCTGAAATAGAGATTCGAGCACTTGTTCTAGGAAGTTGTAACCGTTGAATTAAATTCTCACAAGCAAAGGATGCTTGCGACCCTGAATCCAGCATAGCACGACACAACTGCCAATCACCCATATTATCCTTAACCTTAATTAATACTGTAGGTAGTAACGTATAGCAAGATGAGTTAGATGTACTCTGATGAACGCTTGTATTGAGATTTGTGCTTGAATGATTTTCCGGTGACACTCTTGTTACGGCAAATGCATTTATCAGATTGTTTATGGATCAGCCGAACATTCACCAAGCAAATGCAAATAATATTCGAAGGCTTCTCGACACATCAGATGAAGCTACGCGAGGTCTAAAGGCATTAGGAACTCAAGCAGAATCCAAGGACGTGTGGCTTATTTATCTATTATTTAATAAACTAGATGAGGAATCAAAACAATTATGGAAACGGTCAACCGTGGAAGAAGAATTCCCTACCTTACAAAAGTTTTATGACTTTCTAGCTCATCGTTGGTCTACGACACTTAGTTTATGGCAAGAAATTCAATTTTCACAAGTATATTTTCAGATAGTATTTTCTGCCTCTTTAACTAGAACACAACAAAAAGCGAAATAATAAACTGATGATTATGCAGAAGAGAATTTTTGACCCCAATGATTTACATCTCTAAACTAGTATCATAAACTAAATAATTTGAACTAAAAAACTTTTGAAAATTGATATAACAAAACAACGTACATTTATTTTATATCTTTACATTGGTTTGCTATGTTCAACCATAAATTAAGATATAAAAAGATGATCCCATTAGAACAAAAAATAAAAGTAAGTGAAGTGTTCCCCTAATATGCTGACGGGTACCACTAGTTTCAATAAAAATTTAAAATCATTTTTTGGTTTACTGTACAAATTACAGAAAAAAGATTTCATTGTATAAAAAGGTTACTTGGTTTTATTTTTACACACTTTTATTTAACTCACACTGTTTGTTGTTGTATGTTGTCTGCGTCAAATTTTGTAATCAATTTTTCGACTACTTCTACTGGTCCAATTGACAATGAAGTTTTCCAAACATATACATTCCCGATGACAATGCACTCTTTTAATACTTTTAGATCATAAAAATGGTTAGTTAAATTATAATTAACAATATTTTCTTTTATATGGACCGAATAAATTGAAATAAACAGCAACATTCGCTCATTTAAATCGTGGCTATAGCAACAATTCCAAATTAATCAACCCCAGCAACTATCCAAAAAATAAATAAACAAACTTTTCATAACAGTGTCAAAGAGTGAGTTTTGAAACTTTCAAACTAAAAAACGAAAACCGGAAATTTATAATATATATGTGGTGATGAAAGGAAAATACGAACGTGTAAAGTACGGCAAGTAGAATTGAATCATATGTCGAAGGTGATCGAGCCATACTTGAAAAAGAAACGAAATAATAAGTTAATAATTTGCCATTTGATAAATGTCCTGGTATAAGTCGGAAAACAACGACGACGGAAACTGCTACACAACGGAACAGACGACTGGAAAAAGCTGGACAAAAATACAAGGAAAATCGTGCTACGGAAGATGACGTATCTAAGCGTGCTAGATTAGACAAGCAAAGAAAGCAAAGACAAAAGAAAACGGCTGAACAACGAACAGCACGGTTAGATATTGGTCGTGAACGTCATTTGCAAGCTAGAGCTGCTGAAACACCTGTTCAGCATGAACATAGACTACAAGTATTGAGAGAAGATGGAACTTCAGAGACACTTGAGCATCGATAAATACGACTTAATTCACTCCGAGTACACAACTCAAAAATAAGAGCTGCGGAGGTACCCGACCACCATGAACAAAGACTGAGGAGTATACGAGATGCGAGAGCCGCAGAGACACCTGAGAAAAATAAACAGAGACTAAGAAGCCTAAAAGAAGCAAGAGCTGGAGAGGCACCTAAGCACGAATAGCACAGGTCAGACAGAATCTCCACAATTGCGAGCGCTTATTCGATCTGATATGGAAACATTTGAAGCAGCAAAAAACACCTTTTGCCATCCAATATGTGATGTATATGCTCCAGAAGATGCTATCTAAATCCAATAGTGTCCTGTAATCTAGTGCACAAGCTATGGATTATTTGCCTAATGAAGTGAGACGATCACCACTACGAGTATGTTACAGATACAAGACTCATAAAACCAGCAAGAACACGACGTGGCCATCAAAGGCATACTGGAATAACTTAAATTCCAGCAATATTCCTGATGTGATCCTTCAGTTGAATCAAGCCAAACAACGACTACTGGCCAGAGTAATTGCATATGTGAAAATCATTCATCTACAAGGTCGCTTTAGACAGCACAGATTTCGTGAACAGGCTGTGCTTTTTGCTCAGGACATCTTCGAAGTCACCGAGAAGCTTTTGAACATGCTACCGAGATTGCAATTCACAGATGATGGTAGTCAGAACGCATCTAGAACCTTGACATAACGCGAGAATATACGGTATCTCGGCCAAGAATTTATGATGCATTACGGTGGTTAATCGATAACAATCCACTGTATAGCGATGTAACTATTGATCATAATGCGCAAATAAACCAGGCAGACATAGTTCGTGTGCAGCAAGTAGAACCGGAAACAACTGAGAATCTAGATACCAGTGCATATAAAGAGATCGGAAGCTTATCAAAAACCGTGCGAGCTTCATAGCATCAGGCTTCATCGATATTCAGTACAGGTTATCCTGGTGTTCAATGTGCGGCCATCGTGTTAGTGAATATTGTAAGAGCTGTGATTCTACCACCTAATCAATGGAATTCGGTAACACTGAAACGTAATACGCTCGTGTGTGACAATATGTACAGAACAGTAAGAAGCAAAGTGACTAGAGACCTGGAAGAGAACGGACATCTGGAAGTACGTGATTTTGATGTAAACAAGGAAGACTTTGAAATGTATCACAACAAAGGCTTCACTTAAGGCTTCTATTGAGTCATTGTTTAAGAGCCATAGAGCAGGAGTGTTGATAGTTGAGTCACTATCATTAGGAGTCATGTATTACAATGATAGGTACTACTTCACAGACTCACACTCTTGTGGTGAAAGAGGAGAATCTGCCGGAGATGACAAAGCAATTATCATAGAATGTGAAAATCTCATAGAGCTCGTGCGGATATGCAAGTGAGCCACTGGTTCAAGTAATAAACAATACACGCTTGACTACATAAATGTCCAACTCAATAATAGTATAGTGATTCCAAGCGAGGACGCCGAAATCACGATCGAACAATCAGCTGTTCAGGTGTCACAAGTTGCGGAAATTCCTGTGCAAACATCTGTGATGTGATCAATAGATTGCGTGCAACCAAAAATTAACTTGATCCATAGTCGAAAAATCATAAATATTTGACAAGACTAAAAAGTAGGAAATAAAAATATTTAATAAAAAAACTTTTTAAAAAGCACACTTTTATTTATGCCTAGAAAGTGCACCAAAAAGTAAAAAATAATTTTTTTCTTTACCCCTAGAATATGATCCAAAATTTTTACGACTAAAAATAAAAGCGTGGTGTTCTCCTTTTTATTTTTATTTTATTTTATTATATAATTTACATATAGAATTTTTATTTCATGTGAAGGGCCGTCTTTATTATATCTTAATCTATGGTTCAACTAAACAAACAATTAATACCCCTAGTCTTAATTATAGTGCCCCTGGTTTTATTTATTTTGCTTTGTTTTATATGACATGTTTTATTATTATGTAGTTTTTGTTAATATATTTCTAAATGGATTTTGCTAATAATTTAAATTATTTTTAGAACTGTCAAAAAATCGCCTTCATAAACCGTTCTCCACAAATTCACTTATCGAATCCTTTTGATGGTGATTTTAGTGCTGAAAATAACAGTGCTAGCAAAGTAAACGGAAAACTCCAAAACGTTTTTCCAAGATACATTAAATATTAGAAATCAGTTAACAATATTATAGACAAAGTGAAGAAAGTCCTCTCTCTGAAATTTTAAGTTCTTTTGATAGCGGCTACAATCAACGAAGGATCAAGGCGAGAAAAGGAAAATCAGTCCTCATTTTTTAATATAAAATAATTAATTTTAAATTGATGGTGATTTTCTTGATTATCAAATTTAGTTGTATCTTTTATCCGAATTGTATCACATATTTTCAGATGAACCTGGAAAACATCTGATATTTCTGCTGGTATATCGAAAATTTTACCGAGAATGCTTTCAGCTTAAATAAGCCCATAGAAAATTAGCGCCGTAAGAAGGTACATTTCATTTGATTAAAGCAAAGCATCAGATATAAGGGTAAAACAAATGCTTGTTATTAATAATACTTTTTTTTTTGCCTTCTAAGTTTCAACATTCTTACCAGGGTTAAAATTTACATATTGTTAGTCAGAAAACATCCTTTTTGAAAGAGAAAGCTAATTTTAAAACGCTTCTTACCTTAAAATTATTCTCATAACTAGACACCTGTTACCTTTTAGCTGTTGCATCTAAAGTAAAACCCTCTCAAGAAACTCATTTAAATTTCAAAACTGCGACGTTCCCAGGTTATATAGGTTTTTCTTTTACTATAATCCTATCCATGAATTCTTGAAGTAATTGTTTGTTTGTGGCTACCTACGCTCAGGGCCGGCGTTTCCATAGGTGCAGATGGTGCAGTAAAACCGGGCGCCAAAATTATGGGGCGGCACAAAAATTCACCAAACAACACAATTGTCCTAATAATTTTAAACAATTTTAAATTTTTACAGTCAAAAGGTTATATTTTTTAAAATGTATTTGGGTACGGTGGGAACATTAAGGCTACTTAAAAGAAATTCAGAACGTCATATTCAATACAAAAATTTCCCATCAAAAATAGTGCACCACTTAAAACGAAATACAAGAATTTGATAACGCGTCGTTTATAAAGTAGACAAATATTAGAATATAGGCGCCAAATTAAGGATTAGAACCACAGACATCTTTAATTCCTGGTGCATCTCGTTCTGCTAATTTAATACTTACAGAAACAGTTTAACATTCATAATTTAATACTTACAGAAACAGTGTAAAGATATTTTATGCTAATTCAGTTCTTATGTGGAAAAATTAAAAAACAGAAAGTGAAGACACTCATGTGAGACTAGATGAGAAGAAGAAAAATATTAAGTTTTGTTAAACTTGAAAAATTTCGTTAAGTTAACTTAACGGAAATCTGTTTAAAAGGCAGATAAGAATTACTAAAATTCCAATAATTTTTGAATGATGTTTTTAATCGACATTGACATTTTCGTTAATTTAGTTTCGTTAAGTTTGTATTTTAGATCATTATTGTCTGAATAGCACAAATAAAAAAATTTTACAATCTAAACTTAAAATGTGATAACTTAAGCTCGCCGTGCAAGACTTTAACTAAATTGTTAGCAATTTTTTGAGTTATCAATAATAGTTGGCTTCTAAACGGGGAGCTTCCACACCTTTAATTAAATATTCATGAAATGTATAAAGTTATTTGAACTCATAACTCGTTAATTTTATTTGAAAAACTTGTAAGTAGCTTTTTTAAGAGGATTCGTTAAATACTCGTTAAGTCATTTGAGTACAATTTAATTAATTTTTTATTGGTACGTTTTTAAATAACGTTATAGTTAAAATAAAAAAAATTATTTGTTTGGATCGCTAAACTAGAAAAGTTTCGTCAAGTTAACTTAACGAAAAATGGTTTGTGGAAGTAAACATATTGAATGGTTCAAATAAATTACTAATGAGATAAATAAACTTTGATTTAAATATTGTTTAAATTGCTAACTATCTCTAACTTATTTTCGTTAAGTTCAGAAATAAGTTTAAAATTATTAATATCACACTGATATCGGTCGTGACTCTACAATTGTTAATTCATCTTAAATTAGGCCTCCCGAGTAATAGACGTTTGAGGTGAAAATCTATCAAATAATTGGCAACGTCTTGAACGAAATTACTTGAAGTTTAAAATTGTTTCGATTCATAATTTTAATTTACATTTTAAAAATATTTAATATTTCGTTGAATACTCGTTAATTTCTTTGAACACAGTTAAAAAAAGTATTTGTTACTTTTTGAAAAACGTTATATAGTCAAAATAAACAAAATATTTCGTTGGGTCGTAAAATTGAAAATTTTCGTTAAGTTAACTTAATGGAATTTTTAAGTGAATTAAATTGGTAATTTGCGTTAAGTTATTGATGCGTTACAACCGTGCATTTATTTATTTGATATATTTGAAGCTTTAGTGGAAACAACAAGGACACAGATATCAGAACTGCCGGTACAAGATATTGTCCTGAGATGTTTCACTTTTACGAAAGATAAATTCTAACATGAGATTACAGAGTATTGGGGACAGAGTATCTTCTAGCCTTATTGTTTAGTTATATATTGAAGTACCTAAAAAATTGATTTAGATGACTTAAAATATTACGTGTAATTCACACAATAGCTAATGCATTTAATTTACAAATTGATTTAAATGCAATGACAACCTTTTGGCTTCTAATATCACCAAAATGTACAATTATCTCATTCTATAAGAAAAACATTCAAAGTCATTTAAGTCTATTTTTTACTGAACACAAATCTAGCTCGTGACTTTGGAGTACATAATTTCATTTACTGTAGCAAATATTTTGGAAAAGGAATTAAGGTAATCCTTATATGAGAGTTTATCAGGACAGCAAAAGTAAATGATAAAAGCGTTCAACCTATTTGTAAAAAATGAATATTTGTCCAGCCATGTAGAAATAATGGGGTAAAAGTTTGGAGACTACTCAACTTAAGCAGTCTTCGACATTGAGAGTATATATGTGTCTTATTTTGGAAACACATTTTACTAAGCCTACATAACATTTAAAGACTATTACGTATATCACAATATTCATCCGGATAACTCGGCCAGAGGACGAAATTCAGTCATTATAAAAAAAAATATCCAACATTTTGAAGAAGCAAAGTATGAAAAAGGAATAATGTAGGCCACAGTGGTTTATATAAAAACCAACAACTTTTTTATTGTTGTGGCAGGATTGTACTGTTCTACTAGACCTACTATTAAAAACAAACAATACTCAAAGTTCTTCAAGTGTCTAGGAAAAAGGTTCATAATAGGTGGTGGCTTCTATGCGAAGAATACTCACTGGAGTTCCAGTTTAACTACAACTAAAGGAAAAAAAAAAATACTGATTGCCATTAAAGAACATGGATGTGAATCAATTTCAACAGAAAAACCAACATGTTGGCCAACTGATTCAGGAAAAATACCCGACCTGCGTTTTTTATATCCAAAGATATTTCTAATAATTTTGTGAAAGTCGAAGAAAGCCAAGATATAAGAGCTCACATCATTCTCCAATAGTCTTAACTCTAAGCGAGTATATCATCTAAAAAGGGAATAATCCAGTATTAACCAAGAAATATACGGACTGGGAAAGTTTCAAAGTACACCTTGAACAAAGAATACTTTCGAAAGTTCCTCCGACTGGACATAGAAGTAAAAAAGTTCACTATGGATATTCAACAATCAGCATGGGAAAGTACTCCAGAAATCAAATCAAGGCTAAAAGGAAATAGCTATCCAATAGAAATTAGAAATTTCCTTAGAGGTAAACGCAAATCCAGAAAAAAGTTGCACTAAACTAGAGCTCCAGAAAACAAAAAAATTCTAAACAGACTTACTCAGCAATTAACATTAATTTCTACTTAAGTAAGTTGGACGAATGACAGTAATACGGATCATTCGCTCTGGAAAGCAAGTTCAACTCTGAAAAGGCCAATAATACCGATTCATCCTATCAGAAAAATGGATGAAACATGAGCAAGGTAAAACAAAGGCAAAGCTGAAGGTATTTGCTAATCATCTTAAAAATATATTTTAATCTCATGAATGTCAATTACGAGAAACATTGGATGAAAACATAATACAAATTCTCGAAGACGTCAAACTCTAAGCACATCGCCTGCTGAAGTAGGAAACGAAATTAAAAATAATTTAAACTTAAAGAAAGCAGTAGGGTTTTACCTGATTATCGGAGAAATAATAAAGCAGCTACCGAGATAAGTTGCGGTCAAATTAACTAATAGAAGGCTCTCTTAAGTTAGCGTAAAATCACCTAAAACAATCTTTATCTAGCGCACAACAAAAGCGCGATCAAATAATATCCAACTAAGGAGTACATCGATGGATGAAACTTTTAATTTCTGTAAAATGTAGTAATTTAAGTTAAAATTATAGTGAACTAAGTTGGTTATTAGTATTAATAATAGATGGCACTGTGTATAAACGTAGAAAAGTTGAAGTTGGGACATAGACTAAGTCGTGTTTTATTTAAGTGTACAAATATGAGTGATACTACAAAATCAGAAGTGGGATATAATGATCCAAGAAAAGTTATCAATCCTAGGAGATTGTCCAAAAGTACATCAGATTTAACTGGTTTGTCAGCAGAGTTATTTCCTACATACCAACAATTGGAAGATGAACAGACGCTGTATTTTATTCATGATGAAAGTGTCTTAGGACATCCGATAAATCACATACACCAAATTGCTGATCCGATAATTAGTAAAAATAAACCACCAATACAATTATTGTGTACGCTTGTAAAAAATAAAACTGTGCAAGCTCCAGCGTTGCAACTTAACCTCAACTATTATAAACAAAATGTACCGATTACTCATGCTTCAAATGAACATGGGTTGGTTCCTCTGTGCGAGAGGAACCAACCCATGTTCATGGTGATGGTAAACATAATACTTAGTGATGGTAAACATAATACTTTAGTCTCACCGGTTGGGGTAATACCACCTCCAGATCAACCTGTTTCGTTTCAAACGGGCTATAATTGTTACCAACAAGTTAATTATAATTGTTATACAGATAGAAATGTATATGATAATAATCAGTTAGCATTGGAACGACAATTGTTGAACCGCGAACGAGAATTGTTTGAGAGAGAAAGAGAGAGAAGGCTCTTGAACAAGAACGAATTTGCCTTCATCGAATTCCACAATTCAAACCTTCTCTACATCCGCTTGACATTGAATCAATAATTCCGTAATTTGACCCTCAAAGCAAAACTGGACTATCATCAAAACAGTGGGTAAGACGTTTAAATGATTTAAAAGAATTTCACGAGTGTACCGACAAAGAGGTGTTGCATTATGCGATAATGTGACTCAAGGGAATTGCCAAAACTTGGTACCGTACGTGGGAAAAACATTGATTCAAATTCGATGAGTTTAGTGAGGGAATTAGTAATTTTGATGTACAACGCTCGTTATCTTCAACTTCCTTTAAACACTCCGATGAGATATTAAATGTTACGAGCAGTTAAATAATCATAAACAAGTCATTGACCCGAAAATCAGTCAACATAAAAAGCAAGACGTTGGTAGCAACTTTAAACCTATGGAAACTGGAAATCAAGACTTAAACCCATCCACCAACCATCAATCGCGAATGAGGTGTTACAACTGTAACTTGATGGGACATATATCTAGTAAATGCACCAAACCACAAGGACGGTATCGTTGCGCTAAGTGTGGTCGAAACCATTCATGGAATGATCCATGTGGTACAGTCGTAAGCAATGAACAACAAATATCGGTCATCACCAAGACCAATGAAATCCTAACCGATATCACCTTAAATGTTGAGGACAATAATTCACGCTCGGTAAAAGCAGTAATTGATATGGGAAGTCCGATCAATCTAGTTAAACAAAATTTACTTCTACAAGATGTACAGCTTGAGAAACCAGACACCGATAACTACGTTGGAATCTACAATTCTAAAATAAGTTTTTTTGGTATAATTAACGTTAGATGTAACAATTGCTTGATTGGACGTGAATTCTTATTAGATCCAGAGGTGAATTTTATAATTAAGAGCAACCATGAGAATATTTGTGACGACAATCCCGTAAAGTGTAACGTAGATATATCTCAAAGTATTGAAATCGAACAAAAGAATTGGGTTATTCTCTTCAATTCAGTTTTAGATCCGTAGCAAAGGATTTTCTTATTGAGGACCGACTAAAAGCTATTTTTAAGAAGCATTCCTGGATGCCAAAAAAAGTAACACCCGAAGTACAGCATTATTTAAAAATCTGTTTAACAACAGGCCGTCCTACATATGTCACTCCTCGACGTATGTCTGTCAAAGAAAGACAGATAATCAAAGTCATTGTAAATGACTTGCTAGAAAGGGGTGTCATACGTAAATGTTATAGTGATTACGCCAGTTGTGTCGTATTATAGTCGATAAGAAAGATGGATCACACCGTCTTTGCGTAGATTATCAACAAATTAACAAAATCACGGTGAAAGATCGATTTCCTCTTCCACGCATTGAGGATTGCCTGGAAAGGTTTTGAGGAAAACTCGCTTAAATACACATCGCTTTTGACCCCAGACGGTCAGTTTGAGTACTTAAAGACTCCATTTAGTTTAAGTAACGCTCCGGCTGTTTCCAGCGTTATATTTCCGATGTTTTAAGGACCTAACTGAATCTGGTGTCACAATTTATATTGATGACATTTTGATGGCATCTGATTCGATCGAAAGGTATTTTGAACTGTTAGAAGCCGTTCTTCTCCTAATTAGGAAAATCTTCCTTGAGATAAATACATCCAAATGGTTTTTTTAAACCTAAAATAGATTATTTAGGGTACGAGATTTTAAAACTCGCACAGTGAAACTGAGCTCCATACGGACGCTAGTAAAATTGGTTTCAGGGCAATTTTACTCCAAATACAAGAAGATGGGCACTTTCATCCCATTTCATACTTTAGTAAGCGCACCACTACTGATCCCGAAAGCCGGTATCATTCTTTTGAATTGGACAGATCATTCTTTTGAATTGGAAGCTTTTGCTATAGTATACGCCCTGCAAAGATTTCATGTTTATGTTCATGGAATCCTGTTCAAGATAATTACCGATTGTAATTCCTTGAAGCAAACATTAGAAAAAGGGATTCTAATAGTCAGATCATTCGTTGGTCACTTCTTTTAGAAAATTATGAATATAAGATCATTCATAAGAGATAATAAGCGTATGAGTCATGTCGATGTGCTGAGTCGAACTCCTGGAATATTATCCATAACCGAATGTACGTTTTCTCAGACTCTTGCGATGTATCAGTTTACATATGGGAAAGTTAGCCAATTACTTTTAGAAATTAAACCGGGTTAGGAATATTACTTTACTGTTCGGGACAATTTACTGTATCGTAACGAAAATAGTAAATTATTGTTCTATGTACCTGAGGTACTTGAAATTAGTGTCATTCGCCAAAGCCATGAAATCGGAAATATTGGTGTCAGTAAGACTATGGAATTAATACGCAGATCTTACTGGTTTCCCAACATGAAAAAAAAGTTAAACACTTTATTAAGGCATGTTTGAAGTGTTTGGTATTTCAACCCAAGGAAGGCAAGAAGGAAACATTCCTAAATCTTTTTGACGAATTCGATAAGCCATTTCACACGGTTCACATAGACCTCTTGGGTCCTTTTGAAACCACTAACCGTAGATACAAATATATTTTAGTTGTGGTTGACCAATTTTGTAAAATTCTACCTGACAAAAACTACTAAGGCTACTGAAGCTATAAAATGTTTAAAAGCTTATTTTGTACAATTTAGTGTACCAATTCTTGTAATCTCCGATCGTGGGTCATGTTTCACTTCTAAGCATTTTAAAACATTTATGGATTCGCATGGTATCAAATTTAAATAAAATGCTACTAGTTCACCGCAAACAAACGGTCAATCCGAGCGTATGAACCGCACTCTGTTACCAATGCTCGCAAAATTAATTAACATGGAAAATAACAAAAATTGGGATTCCCTTCTCACCGACACGGCGAATTTGAATTGAATAACACCGTTAATCGCACAATTAACACCACAACTTCAATAGTGCTATTAGGTGTTAATCCGACGACACGCGAAAACGATACTAAATTATTTCCCTTTGTAAAAAAAAAACAACCGATTTCTCGGTCGAAACCAAGAGTTAACGTTGGTAATACTTTTAAGTCACAAACTGTTATACTGAACTTGTCAAAGTGTGTTGACTAATTTGGAATTTAAATAATTTACACAATTTACTAAAAGGTGGGAACAATCGCCACATTGCTATTTCAAACACTTTTATTAGATTATATGATATTTTTTTAAATTCTAGAACAGACAAAATAAAGAAGACAATTTAGAATAAATTTAATCAAATGGAAATGTTTGAAATTTGAACCCACTCGAACCTATATTCTCCGAATATTGAAAAATTATTTGAGAATCCTAATGTTTCATTTGATATCTTTTCAATTTTCGCTTTTTTTCGACTACCTTAACAGAATTTACCTGGGTAAAGATATTTTTCCAGTAATGCAAGCAAATACCTGCTCACGCAAATACTATTATAATTTTATTCTATACTTCAAATCTATTTATCTCTATATTTTTAAATATAGCCTTTTGATAATAATACAAAGGTTTTCATCCAACTCTTTCAGGATTTGTCGTCGACGACTAGATTCAACATTAACTTTATATCTTGGGACTCTAGCGTTAAAAATAAGTACGTTGCAAGTCCCGCGACGTCCCGTAAAGAGGCCGAGAATTGATTTGCTTTTTCGTACACTACAATAACGTTTTGTCTATTGTACCAACTACTTGTTGATATAAAATATAAAATTACATCAGGATTTTGTTTTTGCACAAAGTATCATTTTTTCTCCAAACTCAAATTTGATTGACAAAACCTCTGCTCTAAAAAACAAGGAGTTTTTTTTCATAGTCCAGATTTTTGACAAATTTCAGTCTAGAAAATCTTTAACCGGTAGCAGTGAAGTAAAATAATTGTCTGTTGTGATATTTCATCAACTATTTGTATATAAATATATTAGCTCTTTATCAACAGGCTCATTTTGCTTTTTGTTTCTTGTATTCCCAATTCCATTAAATGCTCCATTAAATCGATATGCTGTTTCGGAGTGGCATATCCGACATATTTATCAACTGGATTGGTTGATGGCTCCTTATACAAAAAGCAATGAATCCCAAAAGTAAAACTCCTATAAATTAGATAAAGATACATGGTATGATTTTCTACTTTCCTCTTTTATGAGTTCCAACTTGTAAATTAAATATTCCAACTGAGTCGCTATTGAGGCAAATTAAGATATTCATTTTAAAGGCAGATAAGTTAACCGCAAAACAATAATTTAAAATCGATCGCAATACTTCATTCATGGAAATAGCAAAATTGTTATAATCATTTTGGAGTTTACTGTTTTAGTTCTTTAGCTTCTCACGTCGACCACAATGTCTTAATTTTCTTGAATATAGAATTAATTTGCTAGGAAGCATACAACAACAACAAAAAACATTTCAGCAATCTATAAACCAAGTAAGAGGTAAAAATGATACCGAAATTAAAAGTTCTTGGTAGATGACCGACAAAATTCTGTTGTACGGACACGCGACCACGATCGATTGGTTGAATGATAATTAACGTTTGAATTATAATACAAAAAGGTAAAAAAAAAAAAAATAGTTTTACACGTAAATGTAATTGAAAAGTTTCAATTCCGCTATTTTTGATTGTCATTCGAAAAAATGTAACATTCACTTGTTGGGCGTGGTTGCTTGTTTGTTGTTAGCAAGTCGCGCGCGCGGTATTTATAGATATTCTAGTTGATACATTTTTTTTTGTTGCTAAATAACAATAAATAAATTTATGGAGCTGAATATTTCAGTTATGTTGTAAATCAGAATACTATACACAATCGTTCGTGTCTAAAAAAATATTTATATTAGAGGGGTAAGCAGCAACATTAGATTGATTTACATAAATTATACTTTCCCATGGAACGTTGGTGAACTCTAGATATTTGTAATTAAACAAGAAAAAGCCATTGCTGCCTCATGCGTTATATTATGGTTCTTTATTCGCATATACTAATATTATGTAGTCTTCTTGGGATTAACTTCCAGAACGAGATTAAACCAGATCATTTCTAGTTTTTTATTTCATACTTTGGTCTAGTTTTAACACTTTGGTCTAGTTTTTATTATGAAAGATACTGTTTAATATAAGTTTTTAATGAAAGTTGATCCCGAGTGTAGAGTGCTATTGCCTTTAAATAAATTGATGCTTTACTCCATAAAATAATTGCTAATAAAAATTTGCTAATAATATAGAGCAATCACTATTTCAAAGTGTTTCAAGGTCTTATTATTATTCAGTTGTGCCCAAAATTTTTATGGCAAAATGTCTTTATTACCAGTAGGATAACTACTGGAGAATTATGATTTATGGAGAATAATCCTGCAGCTGGTGGTAATTTCATCCATACAATTTTTTGATTAGCAAAATAGCGTGACGTGCGGTTCGTGTCAATAAGACGAACTGAATAGATTACACGACCAATTTTTTTTCTCGATAACGCCGCATCCTAAAAACTGTTCATTGCGGTGTTGTACTTTTGCGTAGACATTGTCGCCTGGAAAGAAACTACGATGTTGGGTTTTGTGGTGTTGGTTAAACTGGTATTCTAGTTGAATATCGTGATCCGTACCGGGTTCTGACGTATAGGTTTCAACAAATCGAGCTTCATTCGAATTAGACGACCCAAAAATAGTTATGCTGGTAACTTAGTTTTTTGTGTATTTCGGTTTGGTGTTAAAAGATACGCGTGGAGGAGTTTAGTTATGGCTTTATTCTCGGACGGCTTTATTCTTGAATCTTTCTAAAAAGAAACTAACAAGATGTATGCGAATCTTACAAACTAACCTTACTGCTATTTTTATAAGTCTTAACCAATGTTAATACTTATTATTAGTGTGCACCATTTACTTAATTTATAAATTCAATAGTCCAAGTGGATCAGTTCTTCTCAGTCGTCTGTATCTCGGTTGTTTTAGAATATCCCGGGCCAAAGCATTGGGATGAGTCTCTAGTTTTGAACAATATCTCGAACTATAGGTTCTAATTGTATCTTTAATGGTGTTCACTACTGTCCAACACTTATCAATTAAATCCCGAAGAAATTTCACTGTATTGACCAGATTACATATTATTTCAATTGTTGTTTAATATGAATTATTTAAGTATAAATTCGATGTTATTTCCGATATAAAACAATAACACTTACACCAACTGTCAAAGAGTGGATGAATTAATTTACGTTCAATGCATGATTCATTCCGAAGATGATTAATTTCGAATTCATTCGTAATGTCATCTTTGTTTGTTTAACGCTTCGTATTTTTTTTGGTTCTTACACTCTATCATTCTATCATTGCTCGCCATTGTGAAAACATTAAATAAAAGGTCAACAAAAAATCAAACATTTTATATATAAAAGTTTAAGCAGTTCAATAAATAAAATATTTTTTATAACGTACATGAAGCTGGTGGTTTAACTTAAACAAAGGAGAAATCTCGTACGTTGTTATCATCGCTACATCCACAGTCCATCATTTATTATCCGCGGGAAGTATAGCACATGCAACCAGAGCCAGCTTACCAGTCTGGAATATTCTACATTGTTGCATTGTGCCCCGCCATTTGGTCCTTCGAGCCGGATTCTGCTGATTTGCGAATTTTGATACATTACGGGACGACCCAGAAATTGAAAACCACATGTCGAGAAAAATCGAGAATAAGATACGTAACCATTCTGTTTGAATTATAAGCCTTATTATTAATTAATAACTGCGGGTTACAAACGTTTATTGTATATTGAATTTATTAAGCGCCCTAACTAAATCATTTAAGAATTTGTAATCAGCTCTATTCATATAAAAGTAACAATTTACACAAATTCAGGGCATTAATCTAATCAAAGAATTCAACATAAGTATACAGTTATAAAATATCTATTCGTGAAAATAAGTGGTGTTGTGTACAGTGAATAAACTTTAGTAACATAGTGACTTTGAATTCGAGTAGCATTGATTATAAAGCGTTGGTTATCATATCCAATTGATACTACCAATATTATTGAACGTAAACGTTCTAAAAAGTGCGTTCGTGAACAAAATTAACAAAATGGCTGAACTCCAAGCATTAAAGAAACAAAGATCAGTCAATAAGGGCAAGCTAACTTTTATACTAAATTCGATTAACTAAACTTCGAGTGAAATGTCGATAGAAGAGTGCAGGGCGAAAATTAATCGAGCGGAAAAGTTGATGGAACAATTTACGGCGCTAGAGAACAACATTTTTGAACTTGATCCAGCCCAAGAACCAGACATGGAATACGAGGAAAAATATTATAATGCAATCATAGAACTCAATCAAATCATTCGTAAATTGGGACTCGCTGCCTCTCCTGGTGCTGCAAATACTAGTATGGACACCTTAAATAATACGCACACAGGGGTGGACGTGAAATTACCCAAATTAAACATACCACCATTTTCCGGCAACTATACGGAATGGCAATCGTTCTACGACTTGTACGTAGCCTCTATTCATGACTCTGCTTCTCTTACAGCCGTTCAGAAGTTTCAATATCTAAAGGGTTTACTTCGTGGCGAAGCGGCTAGCTTATTAAGACACTTCAGCATAACCGATAACAATTATATTGAAGCGTTAAAAAAGTTGAAACAACGTTATGACAGAAAGCGTCATACGATTAATACCTTTATTAAGACATTTTTAGAACAGCCATCCATAAGTTCAGCTAATAATATAAATGTGAAACGATTGCTCGATGTTTCTGACGAAACTCTTAGAGGTCTAAAGGCAATGGGGGAGAAAAGCGAAGAGAGGGACCCTTGGTTGATATACATACTGGTTACCAAGTTAGACGATGAGTCCAGAGGTTTATGGGCTCAGCACACGGCGACCAAGGATTTTCCGACAACTCAAGATCTCTTTGACTTCTTATTACAAAGAAGCGATGCTCTAGAGTCGATGCGCAGCACAACCAAACGTATCCAAGCCACAAAGCAACCAACAATTCAGGGACATGCCGTTGTTAGTAAGCAAATAGAATGCCCAATTTGCAAGGGGTCTGGTCATCTAATTTACCAGTGCAACAAGTTTAATGAAATGGCACTTGAAACACGTCGTGAATGGACAAAATCAAACCGACGATGCTTTAATTGTTTTAGTGATAGGCACGCTGTATTCCGGTGTTTATCTAAACGACGATGCGCAACGTGTAGAAAGAAGCATCACTCGCTCCTCCATTTAGAAGAAACTGAAGCGTATATACCATCGGTTAAAAAAGATCAAACAAAGGATTCAGAGATTTCAACAGGCGAAGTGCGAACGCATTATGGTCAAGCTCCAGCTGTGCCTTCCATATTACCTACGGCAGTTTTAAAAGTAATGAGCACTTCAGGTAAAATTTTACGTTGTCGCGCACTCTTAGATTCAGGCTCCCAAGCCAGTTTTATCACTGAATCTTGCATTCAACAACTTGGAGTACGCCGAACGAATGGAAGGGTACCTGTACGAGGTCTGGGTCACGTTGACGCAGGCACTACCAGAGGAATCGCAACCATCTATATCTACCCAGAAGGAGGACCAAACATAGCGGTGAAGGCATTCATTCTAAATCGCATCACATCAAGGCTACCAGAATACAATGGAGACACATTGAATTTAGATGACCTGAAGAAGGTGACACTAGCCGACCCAGACTTTTATAAATCGAATGAAATAGATATTCTCTTAGGCGTTGATCATTTTTTTAATATTTTAATCGACGGCCAGATCCGAGGACCACATAACGCGCTGGTCCTTCAAAACACCATTTTTGGTTGGGTAGTTGCTGGTAATGTTAATGATGCTGAAACATACGATGAGGCCATCGGAACTGGATTCACAAGCAACTTATGTGAGGTTAATATCGACAAAACGTTAAGACGATTTTGGGAAATCGAGTCAATTGCAAATGAACCAACATTTCTATCGGCGGAAGAAGAATTGTGTGAAAAGAATTTTACTGAAAATTTACGAAGAACTACGGAAGGTCGTTTTGAAGTAAGATTGCCATTTAAAGATTCTCCAACCAAATTGGGTAAATCACTCAATAGAGCAATTCAACGATTGACTGGGATGGAACGTCGCTTCAGCCGAGATACAAAATTTCATGAGTTGTACAAAAATTTTATGACCGAATACCAGTCACTAGGCCACATGAAAGAAATTCCTTCATCACAAGTCAAAGATGATGGTTTTTTCCTGCCCCATCATGGAGTCATCAAACAAGGAAGCACCACCACCAAACTGAGGGTGGTTTTCGACGGTTCTGCTAAAACCAGCACGGGCCTATCGTTAAATGACTGTTTAGGTGTCGGCCCAACTGTGCAATCCACTTTGTATTCAATTATTCTGCGTTTTAGAGAACACCGTATTATTTTTTCAGCCGACATAGAAAAGATGTATAGGCAGATCGGCATTCACGAAGAAGATAGCAACTTCCAAAAAATTGTATGGCGCGAAACCCCAACGGAATCACTTAGGTATTTCAAGTTATGCACTGTGACCTATGGATTAGCTTCAGCCCCTTTTTTGGCCACACGAACAATATGTCAAATCGCTCAAAACATAAAAGAACGTGATCCAGAGGCAGCAAAAAACATAGAACACAATATTTATATAGACGACATCATGACTGGTGCAAACACGATAGCCGAAGCGAAAATCTTAAAATCATCCATCACAACTATTTTAGCCACTTATGGTTTCAACTTGCGAAAATGGATTTCGAACTCGTCAGAACTATTGGAAGATGTGCCACTAAGTGACAGGGAGCAGGAAATGAAATTATTAGAAAATAATACTGATAAAACAGTTAAAATTCTTGGGCTACAATATGATCCTCGAGATGACATATTCAAATTCCGAGTGAACCTACCAGGCAGCTCGCAAATCACAAAGCGTAGAATACTGTCCGAAGCAGGGAAAATTTTCGACCCATTAGGCTGGATAGCTCCAGTAAACATTCAGATCAAAATTTTCATCCAGCAACTGTGGATTTTGAGTTTAGACTGGGATGATCCTTTGCCAGACAAAGAAGCTAACCAATGGAAGCAAATACGAACTACTCTGCCAACCCTAGAAGATATCTCAATTCCAAGATTTGTTCAAACATCAACTAACATGAAAATTGAATTACACGGGTTCTGTGACGCCAGTCAAGCCGCTTATGCAGCAGCCATATATTATCGAACTACTGATGAGAATAACGACACTCACGTAAGTCTAATGACCGCAAAAACCAGGGTTGCACCGATAAAGCAACAATCATTGCCACGTCTAGAACTATGCGGCGCAGTTCTATTAGCTGATTTAATGAATGTAGTTAAGAAGGAAACTAATCTAAGCATAGAGCAAATCTTCTTGTGGACGGACTCAACCATCGTTTTGGATTGGCTGACAGCTCATCCTCGCCGCTGGCCTACGTTCGTGGCTAACCGCACCTCACAAATATTAACTTCATTCAGCCGCGCTCATTGGGGACACGTGCCTTCGCCAGAGAATCCGGCCGATGTTGCTTCAAGGGGACTTTGCCCGCACGATCTCAAATCTAATTCTTTGTGGTGGAATGGACCTAAGTGGTTAAAGAAGCCTAAAACCTCGTGGCCACCCCAACAGAGGGTGTATACCACTTTTGATGAGGCTCCAGAGATTACAGTCAATACTACAACAATAATTGAAAAAATCGATTCATTTGATGGAATATTGTCCAGGTACTCATCATTTCACAAGTTGCAAAGAATCATCGCTTACGTTTTAAGATTTATTCGTTATGCGAGACAACCTGAAGCAACCAGGAGTACTGGAGTATTTCTAAGAGGAAAGGAAATGTTTGAAGCACTCTTCAAAATCTGTATCTATACTCAAAATACATATTTTTCGGAAGAAATAAGCGACCT
Organism: Tipula confusa; assembly: GCA_963556175.1. Lineage (NCBI taxonomy): Eukaryota > Metazoa > Arthropoda > Insecta > Diptera > Tipulidae > Tipula > Tipula confusa. The sequence goes on from OY744475.1 coordinate 100,463,630, forward strand.
GCACCACAAAAAAGCAGTCAAACCCAACAGCACATTAAAGTCTCTTAACCCGTTTATCGATAATTTTGGAGTTCTTAGAGTTGGCGGCCGACTAGAAAGATGCGAAGCACCGTTTTCTACGAAACATCCGATCATATTGTCAGCAAAGTCACCTATCACTAAATTGATTCTTCAAGAGATGCATAAGGACTACAAGCATGCAGGTCCATCCTTGTTATTGGCAATTTCCAGACAAAATTACTGGATACCTAGTGCCAAAAGTTTAATCAGAAAAATCACTCATCAATGCGTTCCTTGTACACGACAACGAGCTACATGCCAAAAGCAATTAATGGGAAACCTGCCGAAATACCGTGTAGAATCAAGTCGACCATTTTTAAAGGTCGGGGTGGATTTTGCTGGTCCAATATTCGTTTACCTGACAAGAGGAAGAGGGCAAAAGAAGCACAAAATGTACATCTGTTTATTCGTATGCGTCGCCACAAAAGCTGTACATATAGAATTGGTTATGGACCTAAGCAGCGAAGCATTTCTTGCTGCCCTTAAACGATTCATTGCGCGACGAGGATGTTGTCAAGAAATATTCAGTGACAATGGATCCAACTTTATCGGTGCGAATAACCAATTAAACAAAACCTTCCAAAATTGCATTAATACTGCTGATAATATTTCACATTTTCTTTCCAGCCATTCCATTACTTGGCACTTTATTCCTCCTCATGCGCCTCACTTTGGGGGAATTTGGGAGTCAGCAATTAAGTCAACAAAATTCCACATGAAAAGAGTGATCGGAGGTTCAACACTCACTATCGAAGAAATGATCACGTTACTTGCTGAGATAGAAAGTATGCTAAATTCCAGACCGTTATGTGTGCTGTCAGCCGACGACATAGATGCTCTCACCCCGTCTCATTTTTTAATCGGGCGACCTGCAACAAAACTACCAGAATATGACCTAACTACTCTGAAACAGTCGCATTTATCAAGATGGCAAATGATTCAGTATATGAATCAACATTTTTGGAAGCGGTGGCAGTTGGAATATATTTCATCATTACAACAAAGGCCAAAATGGATAAAAGAAAGGCCATCCCTACAACTGAATGACGTTGTAATAATCAAAGAAGACAACATGCCCGTGAATAAATGGTTGCTTGGGAAAATAATATCCCTGCATCCTGGATCAGATGGCTTGACTAGAGTTGTCACCCTCAAAACGAAAACCGGTGAATTGAAGCGACCGATAACTAAAGTTGTAAAACTCCCAGTTGAACCTGACGATTCAAGCGCGCCGGAATGTTCACTACTGTCCAACACTTATCAATTAAATCCCGAAGAAATTTCACTGTATTGACCAGATTACATATTATTTCAATTGTTGTTTAATATGAATTATTTAAGTATAAATTCGATGTTATTTCCGATATAAAACAATAACACTTACACCAACTGTCAAAGAGTGGATGAATTAATTTACGTTCAATGCATGATTCATTCCGAAGATGATTAATTTCGAATTCATTCGTAATGTCATCTTTGTTTGTTTAACGCTTCGTATTTTTTTTGGTTCTTACACTCTATCATTCTATCATTGCTCGCCATTGTGAAAACATTAAATAAAAGGTCAACAAAAAATCAAACATTTTATATATAAAAGTTTAAGCAGTTCAATAAATAAAATATTTTTTATAACGTACATGAAGCTGGTGGTTTAACTTAAACAAAGGAGAAATCTCGTACGTTGTTATCATCGCTACATCCACAGTCCATCATTTATTATCCGCGGGAAGTATAGCACATGCAACCAGAGCCAGCTTACCAGTCTGGAATATTCTACATTGTTGCATTGTGCCCCGCCAAATGGTTAAAATACCGAGGTCGTGATGTATGTTGGTGTTTCGAATATACCAGGGAGCATTCGTGATCCTACAAAGTATTTTTGATTGTGTACGTTGCAAAAATTCTCTATTTGATGCGCAGGTGGATCCCCATAAGTATCGCTTTATATAGTAAAACTTTATTGTCGAGTGATAATCTTGATTTTCCTCCTATTAGCCAATACATCTTAGCAAATTTTATTTTTATTTGATTACGCTTTGCTTCTATATGCTTTTTCCATATCAACCTTCTGTCCAGATGTAACTCTAAGTATTTGACACTAGATTGCTGCGGAATAGTTACACCGTTCAATTTAAATTGTTGGCAGGTGAGTTTGTTAAGTGTGAATGTAACATGTGTTGATTTATTTTCATTGACTTTTATTCGCCGAGTCTTAAGCCAGTTTTCAATTTTATTCAGATGATTTTGCAATTGCGTTGAGGCAGTTTGAGAATTTTTACAAGACACTAATATGGCTGTATCATCCGCAAATGTTGATATTATAGCTTCATTGCAAATGGGCAAATCGGCTGTATACAACAAGTATAAAATTGGTCCCAAGACACTTCCTTGTGGAACACCTGCGCTAATATCATTTAAACCAGTGGTTGCTGCGTTTTTTTAAACCAGATATTTCCTTTGAAGAATATAGTTTTCAAGGACTACAAGGAACTGCTTCGGCAAAAGTTCTTTAACTTTGTATATTAAACCTCGATGCCAAACTTTGTCGAAGGCTTGTGCAATATCCAAGAAGACAGCAGAACAATATTTTTTTTCTTCGAAGGTGAGTTTGATTGCGTTGACAATCCTGTGGACTTGTTCTATAGTGCTGTGCTGATTTCGGAAACCAAATTGGTGATCTGGTATAATATGCCGTTCTTCTAGTACTGGTTTCAGTTTCCTTAGTAAAAATTTTTCAAACAGCTTTGATATCGTGGAAAGCATGCTTATTGAATGATATGATGAGATTTGTGTCTCATCTTTGCCAGGCTTATGTATCATTGTATTTTGCGATATCTTCCACTTTTGAGGAATGTAACCAGTTCGCATGATTGCGTTGAGGATGTACGTTATTAGTTTAATGCATTTAATTCTTTAACCATTTTCCCGGTAATAAGATCATGTCCTGGTACTTTTTCAGACTTATGCAGTTTTTTATTGTGCTCTTAACTTCCTTCCACTTGAACTTTACAGGTTTATAAATTGGATCGTTCACCGTTTGGTTTGGTAGCATGTAGTTGTTAACTTGTTCATGTGATGAGAATACGCTTTTTAGATGAACAGCGAAAGCATTGGTTTTTTCTTCATCACTTCTTGGCAGTCTAATGGGCGAACACGAGTTTGCCGGCCTCTTAAAACTTTTAGAAGCTTTCCATAAGGAATAGTCTGTTCTCTCTGTTGCCGAGAGTTCACTTAAATAGTTTTGTATACCTTCATTTTCTTCTTCCCTCAGAGCTACTTTCAAGGAATTTAATTGCTCGATTTAATTTCTATTTTAATATCGGCGATCTTTGCAGCTGCCACTGTCGTCGAATTTTTCGCTTTTCTTGTATTAATTCTTGGATGTTTTTAGGAATTTTATTAACTTTTTCAAAAACACTGATGTTAGGTGTTGCTTTTTTTGCTGCTACTTCCAGTAGATCTCTGAGGTAGGCTTCTGCTGCATCAATATTTGCTGGTGTGCTAAGAGGAATATCCAGTAGGCAATTCTCTTCAATTTGTCTACTGTATTGATCCCATTTAGTTTTTTTATTTGTCAGGCGTTTCAGTGCTTCAGTCTTTAGGGCATCAGTACTCACTGTTATAATTACTGGTGAATGATCGGACGATAAATCGTAACAATCTGTTGCCATAGCATTTGTACGTGCAATGCCTTTAGTTATACAGAAGTCTATTAGATCAGGAATTTTCTTTTTATCCGTAGGCTAATATGTTGGGTGCCCCGCTGATAGAGAATCCAAACAAAGTTCATCCATAGCTTCATAGTTGCTTTCTTTTCGTGGTCGTCAATCTTGAACCCCATTGAGTATGTTTTGCATTATAATCACTTCCCGCAATGAATTTATTGCCTAGATGCTTAAAATAATCTAAGAATTGCTTCATTTTTATTGCGTGTTTCGGTGGGCAATAGACTGATGATATTACACAGTTTCCAGACCACTCCTCCAGGCAGATATTTGTCGCTTGGATATAATCTTTGTCATATTTCTCAAGTTCAAAGTGTTTTAGTCTTCTTTTAATCAACACAGCTGTACCACCATGTGCTTTACCATCAGGATGTTTAGTGTCGTATTTAGTGGGTATTCACATTAATTTTGAAAAAGTTTTTTTTGGTGAAGTGTGTTTCTGATATTAACATTATGTTAATATTGTGCTTGATAAGGAATGCTTGCGCCTCTGTTTTGTGTTGAGTAAGGCCGTTTGCATTCCATATGGCTATTTTGAGGACAGTCATTTTTGGTTTTTCACTACTAACTGCATTAATGTGTTCATATTTTGCATCATTAGATCCATGGTTCTTTCCAGCATTGACATAAAGCTTTGCATCATATCTGTAAGCTTTTTTAACGCAGTTGAGATGTTTCCATTTTCATTAGTTTGAACTTTTGGAGATATGCGTTTAAGTATACTTGCATATGAAAAGTTTGGATGCACAGCATTATTGACGGTCGGCTTATGGTTTCTATTAGTATTCTATTAGTATGGAGGAGTTTGGTGAGGACTTCCTTGTTTGTCCCCTCCCACTTTGTCTTATTCAATGCTCTCTTTAGAGTGTCGACAAATCTTTCGGCTCGCCTGTTTTAAATCGGGTGATAGAGTGGCGTTAAGTTGTGATTAATTTCTTGAGCAGGACAGAATTCACTAAATGGTTTACTGACAAATTGTCGGTTACCAATGTTTCTGGACTACGGTAATGTGCAACTAAACTGCTCATCTTCTTGATGCAAGTCGTTAGCGTGATGTTCGTGCATATATAGTTGCACCAGGATTCACTCAAAGCTATATATGGGTATTGACTTTTGGTATATTCTCGAAATACCTCCTGGTTTCGTAAATAACCTAAATATTTAACCACCAATTTCAGTGGTGGAAAATAGACATGAATTAAGTCCAGATATGGAACAGTGCTATGAAAAAATTATTGAACCCTTGTTATATTATAAGGGTAAGCTTAGTATAACCCATCTTATCACACACAATATTAACGTAGGTGATTCGCCTGCGGTCAAACAACGGTGTTATCCCGTATCTCAACCAAAAATTTACAAGGGACTGAGTCAGAGTCATGGTTTTTACTTATTGCCGTTGTCCGAAACGGTAATGGTAAAGTGAGACTGTGTCTAGATACCAGAAAGTGAATGAAGTGACAGTGAAGCACGCTTTCCCCTTGCCTGTATTTTAAGCCTATCATCTATAGACTTAAAACACGCCTTTTGTACCGCTTCGGTCTATGCAATGCTCTACAATCATTGTGTAGATTGATCCATAAGGTTACCATCTACCAGTTGCATGACTGAGTATTTGTGTATTTAGACGACTTACTCCTAGTATCAGCAGATTTGAAAGAACATCTTTCTATGTTGAGTGACATTGCCAGTTTACTTAAAACTGCAAACTCAACAATAAATATAAACAAGAGCAAGTGTTTCCTCAAAGAGACTAAGTATATTGACCATGTAATTGGAAATAATTCTTATGGAATCTGAAACAGATTACTATTATTACAGGTAGCACTAGTATACTGGTTGTGAACCTGTTTACTGATAAAAAATGTAGAAAGCCAGCTAAAAAATTAATGCAATAATTCCATTATATTTTTTTTTATGGTTTACTAAACTGCAAATTCGTTAAGTTTAATTAAGAAGCAAATTGATTATTTATAAATAATCATCGAAAATAAGATGATTCAATGGTTATTTAGAATATTATCTGTAGACAGTAGACACTAAATAAGAAACTTAGAGATCCCTGGCATAAATACCTCTTTGAAAATATAATTCAATTTTTAGGTTATTTATTTCCACCTGAAATGTTTGTGAATTGTAGACATTACACTGTTTGAAGTAAATTAGTCAGGTTTTTCAACATTACACATTTTCACATTAATTTCGGGGAACCATATTGTAATCTTAAATCCAATTTTACATAGCTTTTCAAATTATATTTAAACTTGTTTATGCAGTAAAATAATAAATTAACAAAACAACAGACAAACGACAGAAAAACTTCTGTTTGTTATATTAGCATAGCGCTAGTTAAAATAACATAGCTGAAAGTTATATTCACTTAACAATTCAGTTCAATCGTATTATTTTATGTTAAATTCACTTAGCAAATAATTAAAATTGACTTAGCAATACTATAGTTGCCATTATAGAAAATATTTGTTTTATTTTAGTCCCTATATGTAATAGTAACGTAGTGAAGTTAAGTTTTCCAAATTTAAATAATGGACGAAGTACAATTTTCTTTTATAATTTTTTTTTTAAGTTTAGTAGTAATTTTGATAAAATGTTATGTTTGAACATTTCCTATTAAAGCTCCATCAGTAAGTATAAAGCTTTTAAATAATATGTTTGCATGTTTTAATTTTAAAAATGATTCTTATACAGTAAAGCAAATTTCAAATTTAAATACCTCAACCATTATTAAAAGAGTTCATGTGTTTTATAAAAGATAATTTAAAGGTGCGATTATGCCATTATGGTAGTTTGAAAGCGTTCAATTTAAAGCAGAATAATAGAGAAAATCCAAGTATTTAAGGCACTTCAAAATGTATACCAAAAAGAAGTTAAATAATCAAGGACAAGTTGGATAAAAGAAAAAAAAAATTAAAAATAATTCATTTTCTTTTAATACTTATGTTGGTTTGCTTAAATAGCGGCATACCAACTTCAACTTGAATCAGCCATTCATTCGTAAACAACCGGTAGGAAGTTAGCACGAAAAACAAGTTGGCAACACTAAAGGTTTGCGTCTATCATATAATCTATTTAGTACAAGATAGCATGAAAAAGATATAAGTAATAAGCATTATTAAAAAGTTAGCACGAAAATGGTTTGAGTATTAGATAAAAACTAAAAAAAATTAGAACGAAAAATCAAATAAATGGCTAACTTGAAATACAATGAAAATCAGAACCAAAAATCAATTTAATTATACATTAAATGTCAATTACCAACCGTAAGAGTAAAACCTGTTTGACATTAAAAACTACATTAAATTTATTTTATGTTACATACAAAATACTAAAGTGTTTGGAATAATCCAGCCTTTCATTTGTCAACTCTGGATTTTACGTCATTGAGTAGGGCCACTGAATAATAATTTTCATGGTAATTTTCAGAATTTTTCTATGACCCAGTAAACAGATACTAACGGTTAAATATATGTACTTTCAAAATGTTTCATATGAATCGTCCAAAGTACTAAAGTAGTTGGAAAAATCCAGCCCTACTCAGCCTTTGATTATTAATATTCATGAAGATTTTTGAAAGTACACATATTTAACCGTTGATATCTTTTTACTGGGTCATAGAAAAATTCTGAAAATTACCATGAAAATTAATAATCAGTGGCTCTACTCAATGTAGTAAAATCCAGAGTTGACAAATAAAAGGCTGGATTATTCCAACCACTTTAGTATTTTGTATGTAACATAAAATAAATTTAATGTAGTTTTTAATGTCAAACCGGTTTTACTCTTACGGTTGGTAATTGACATTTAATGTATAATCAAATTGATTTTTGTTTCTGATTTTCATTGTATTTCAAATTAGCCATTTATTTGATTTTTCATGCTAACTAATTTTTTTTAGTTTTTATCTAATACTCAAACCATTTTCGTGCTAACTTTTTAATAATGCTTATTACTTATATCTTTTTCATGCTATCTTGTACTAAATAGATTATATGACCTTTAGTGTTGCCAACATGTTTTTCGTGCTAACTTTTCGTGCTAACTTCACAGACATCGTAAAGAAGTAAGTAATAATATAATTTATGCAAACCAAGTTCGGCTAATAACATATATTTTCGTTAATTTTAGTTAATCCAAAAATGAAAAACAGACGGACCAACGTGCAGGTTTAGCTGGGAAACTTTAAAACAAAATTTCAAGCGAGTGAACATTTTACAACGCTTAGAACCGATAGTCTTAACATTGAAAATTTTTAGGGTAAAAGTAATATATTTTTGGGTGTTGACATATAATATGTTGACATATAATATGTCGATATGTTGTCTCAAAATGTTGTCTATTTTCGCTTACCTTACTATAAACATGTTCATTGTTAAAACAACGGTTTTACTTTGTCAATTCAAAGTTAGGTACAAGTGCATAACACTTTTTTTATTTTTATAAATTTAATATTTATATATTCAAAAATTAAAATGCTAACATTTATTACCTAAAATGAAATAATAAAATAATGTAATAAAGTTGGTGATTTAATTAATTATATAAACCTGAATTAAAAAAAGGAACATACAACTGTATTTATATATATATATATATATATATATATATATATATATATATATATATATATATATATATATATATATATATAATTCCCGATGAAAATATTTACTTTGAAATATACCAAATTCTACTATTTCAAGATTCGTTAATTTAACTTTACTGCTATGTGCTTTTTACTTTGAAATATAGTTAGTTCTATTATAAAAAATAATGTTAGTTTTACAAATATTATTTACATAAATTAACTAAAAATATAATTAGTTGTACTACATTGCTTTGTAAATGTTAATTTGCAATAAGTAAAATACATAAGCTAATATTACTCTGCGCTTTATAAATTTAACTTTCAAATTAGTTGAATTTATAAATCATGTATGCTAATTATATCAATTATTTGTAACACAATTTTACTTAACTGATTGTTAAATTTACAATGCAAAAATTATTATATTTACAAAACGCATAGTAAGCTGAGTTCTTACTATTTTTTTATTAGTTTTAGCTAGCTTTACAGTTAATAACAACACCATTTTTTGTTCTGTGTGGGATTAAAAACGCATAAATGCCATTTGATTTGTTAAAAATAGCGTTAACCTGACTTCAATCGGCAAATCTATATTCAGTATGACGCCAGTACGTATGGTGTTGGAAGTGTATTTTTCTAGAAGTCCGATCAAGGCGAGGAACACTCAATAGCATATTACCCGCAAAAGCTCAATTCAGCCCAGCGTAAGTATAGTGTAACGGAGCTGGAGTACCTAGCTGCCGTTATGAGCATAAAGAAGTTCATGTCTTATATATAGGGTATCATTCTAGCGTTTTCTGAGGATAATGGATCAACGTTACTTATCAGCAAGAGCCTGGAACTTCAGGGTTTCAATTTCAATATTGAATCCAGGAAAGGAATTTTCCTCTTCTCTTCTTTCTGATCTTAAGTTTTTTGCAATCCTACATTATACAGCAATTACAAGCTCTTTGGTGGTATCAAAAAATAATCTCTCTAAGACTATCTTACTAGCAGGCTGAAAAATGCTGTCTGTATATAACCTTTAGAGAGTCTAAAATGATATGTTGTTTGCCCCACATGTAATGACTGTAACTGTCCGGTACATACTTTTATATCTGGCATGAATAAACCACTAGAAATACTAAAAAATATTTTCAAATGGCTGTTGAGGGTCCACAGCAACGATTGAGTAGGTCATGAAACCGCGCCTAACTCATGAATAATTGATTTTTTTTTCTAATGAAATATCATGAAAATTACATAAGTGGTCATGGTTTGTGGCCACAGGTATATATATATATATATATATATATATATATATATATATATATATATATATATATATATATATATATATATATATATATATCTTAAAAAAATCCATAACAATCCAACTCCATTGTTGAGAGTATATAATATAAATCGACTTACATTTAGGTATATTATGCATCAATATATTTAATGGTATGTGATGCACGTTTAATCTTATTAAAGCTATTACCGCGTTTTGCATTGAGAGTAAAGTATTAAAATCTCATTTATATTTGTTATATGATAAAGATGGAGCCCAAATCACCGACGAAATGTTACAATTCCAATTAGAAAATAGTATTTCAACTGATACAAAAATTTTGTATTTATTACAAACTCAACACAAATAATTGTGAATAGTACTCACTATTCACAATTATTTTCATATTAAATTGTTATTAAATTATTATCTTAAATGTTTTCCATATAAGAATACTTTAAAGACCAAGGTACTCAGACGGATGAAAAAGAAAACGATTTGGAATGTGATTCGGATAATACAATTCCAGGCGTATTAAGAAGACAAAACTGTTTTGTCGGAAATTATCCCAAAAAAATCAGGTTGGACGGCGAATATTTACAAAACGAGTTGCATAATTTTATATGCACTAGTCACGTTGGAAATCAAACATCTAAGGAGTATACAGAGACCGATGACAGCCGAAAACGTGTTCTTAATATTACTGTTCAACATCTCATTGAAATAAATGGTTAACACCCTTCACAAGACGAAAAAGTAAACTAGGCTAAAGCACTGGTGATTATTCAAAATTTGTAAGTTCGTTGATTTTTGCTTTATAGAAAATACAATTAAGATCTTTTACTTACAGGAAATATTTTATGAACTTACACCAGAGGAGGATATATTGGTAATCGACTTAAAACTGTCTATCGAACCAGCTCTGGACTCAGAAGCAATAGATCCACTTCCCTAAATTCCACAACTATATCATCTCCACAAGACACTAATACCTTTTCTGAGGAAATACGATTTTTGAAAAGTGCTTGTCCCACTCAGTAAATTTTTGATCGCATGGAAAAAACTGTTTTCTTAAATGTATGTGAAGCTAGCCCGAAACTCATTCCGAAAAAACGCGATGGCAACACCAAACTATCTCTATCGTGACATTTTTTACTCTCAGCCCGAAATCACTATAATTTTACTATAACTATCATGAAAATATGTCATGATAGTGATTTATTTTACTGTCAGCCCGAAATAATCTCGGTAATTTGGTTTTTAAATATTAATTTTCTTTCTCAATAAGATGACTTTGCTCGATAAAATCTACATATTCAAATATTTTATAATATTTTTATAACTATCATAACATTATACTTAATAATTTAAATTCAAAGCCGTTTAACAGGCGATTAACGAGCACTAGTCATATACGGTTAGGTTAATTGAGGTTTTGACCATATCCTGTGCGTGTTTCATAAAAATTGTATCTGGAATTTTTGAAATATAGTCGTTTGAATATTTCAATACAGGCGATTAACGAGCACTAGTCAAGCACCAGTCCTATTTATATATATATATATATATATATATATATATATATATATATATATATATATATATATATATATATATATATATATATATTAAATTTGCTTTCAATATACATTTAATACGGTATAATAATGATAAGAATCAGGTCGAAGTGTCTAAGTATAATCGGGTGGCGGCAGTTGATCGAAAAACAATTTTTTTTTGTTCTTAAAAATCTAAATCCATTTTAAGAATTGCTTAGTGTACTCAGTATGTACGTGGTGTGGTGGTGTAAATGTCAACGGGTGAGTAATATCAGATGGATTCGGGCGTTACCAATCAAAACACCGCTATAACCAATAACAAAAAAAAAAAACCTTTTAAAATTCAATAATTTATATACCCAAGTTACGATCTCATAAAGTGGTTCGGTTAATTTAACCAGCATACATTTATTATAATATGTCTAAAATAAATTTACACATAAATACAAGATAGCCGATAAAATAATGTCGGTAAAATATTAAAAATTAATTAATTTCCAATCAACCGCGCCAATATGTTTGTGTACAGTTATACACCTATGTTTATGATGTAGGTGGAATTATCTGTCTCGCTATATAAGACACAATCGCACATATATACCTATATATGAATGTAAATAACGTATGCTGTTAAGTAAATATTATAGTTTTAAACATTTACCACAACAACAATACGTAATTTCTGCACAAAGTAATGTTAAGGTTTTTCCGATTAAGAAAAGTAAAAGTTTTTATTATAAAAAATTAATTATAATTATTTTGCAATATCGGAATTCAGAATTCAGATCACAAAGAAAGATCTTTAAGAAGTGTACGTACATTTATAGATATATACTGTAGTCATTGCCAAAGAAGGTCAGTGATATTTAAATGTGTAAAACGTTTTACGGCAAATATATAAATCGTAAATGTCAAGTATGTATAATTGTGTGTCCAACGAATTTGCAATGCACAATTAAAATTATGATCGTTCAATATAATTTGCATGTTTGAATAATTGCATCATATTATTAATTGCCATATTCAATTCATTCCTGAATTGATTCCAATTTGGACTTCCCATTTTTTTAGGTTTATTATGCTTACAATATTGGAAAAGCTGTTCTGAAACAGGATATTCATTTGTAATTCTATCGAACCAGAAATGGTCGTTGCTTTTGTGTATATAACCTTCGCATTGTAGACTTCAAAAAATATTTGTAATCTGGACTATAACTACCCGGGTAAAGATATTTTAGTCCATGTTAGATTTTAATAAGTGCATCATGGAACTTGAAACTGGTTTAGCTTAGATAAACACTTGGATTAACAGAGAATAACATCTCTGGAAACGACAGCGAATATGATAATAGTTTAAAGGATAATGATGAAAATGAATATCATGAGGATGGAAGAGAACACTGAAGTTAATATACTTCATTGCTAAACTGCAAAATGGTGCTTGATCCGTTTTTATAATTGGTCAGATTTGAATGGAAATGGAAAAGGCACAACCAATCAGCAAAATTTCCGAACTAAATCTTCGTCAAACAAAGTTAAACCATTTGGTATTGTTCCATCATAACTTAACTGCTCATGCTATTGCTGGAGTTATTTCACTGGATATTTAATACCTTACTATGTAGTTATCAATTAGTAAAATTAGACCATATTTGAATGTTCGATACATTTTCGTTAAATTAAAAAAACAAATTTTAATACTAGCCAAATTTTAACATATCTATCTTTTTTTTAAGTTTTCGTTAAAATTCTGAATTAATGATATTAAAGATTTGTGATTTATAGCTTTCGATTTAGCTATAAAGCATTAAAATAAAATTAAACCATTTATTAGATTCATTGTTCATGTTCGTTAAATTTTCGTTAAATTTTCGTTAAATTTTCGTTAAATTTTCGTTAAATAAAAAATAAAATGATCAATATTTTAATTAAGTTATTAGTTAGTACAATGTAACCTCCATTTCACTTTAAAGTTTTTCGTTAAAACTCAAAATTTATAAATAGTTAAAGAAATAATTTAACATATACCACGTTTCCATGATAGAGTTAATAACTTTCGTTGAGTTAATAACAACGCGGTGCTAATCCGTTTCCATGATATTATTAAAATTCTTTGGGTTAGCAGAACTAGAAGTGTAAAAGAAATTATTATAATTTTTTTATATTATTTCAATTAATATTTAGTTTTCTTCGTCAGTTCAACACCAGTAGTGGTGTTGAACTGACGAAGAAAACTAAACGTCAAATTTTTATTTTATTTTTGTTTCTGTATTCATTTGTTAACATCGCACTAGTTTCGTCAAGTTAAAGTGAGTTAAGAAACTTAACGAAAACACATATATACATATGTTGAGTGTAAGATAGATGAATGAATTCTTTTGTTTATATCTGCTTCTTTTATTTTTTGTCAAACCACAGTGCATAACTTGTTATTGTTAAACAGAATGTTACAGCTTTTCATATCGTTGTATCTATAGTGTAGGTAAATTTAAAGAAATAAAATTAGGAATTTTGGAAATTGTTACTTATTTCATTTTAATGGTTTTCTGTTTTACCGAATACCCATAGAACAATGTGTATATCGTTTGACAGTATAAAAGCTATGTTTACATCATAGCATAACTTCGATTCGCTGTCCAAAAGGACAAGAGGTTGTCGTTGTCATTTTGATCGAGCATCCATAGATTTCCGTGGTGATCTGTTTTAGAGAGAATCGTGAAACTCCGTGACATTTTTATGTATGCTGACTGTTGAATTTTCTATTGTGATCAATAATATCTCATCATCTGATTTTGGATCTGATCTCATAATCAGATCTAATGGTAATTGGTCGGATTCGGTGTGATTATTATCGGTGTAGCAACATCTTAATTGATTGGCAGAATACCGTGACGTGTGGTTCGTGTCAATAAGACGTACTGAGTAGATTATATGAAACTGTTACGCGATATACATTTGCGTAAAGACATAATCACCTAAAGTGATTATGTCTTTACGCAAATGTATATCGCAAAGTATTGATCGAAATGCATGGAGGAATTGGGTGAGTACTTCCTGGTTTGTTCCCTTCGTCTTTGCTTTATTCAGTGCTCTCTTTAGAGTGTCGACAACTCTTTCGGCTTACTCGTTCGACATTGGGTGACAGAGTGGCGTTATGATGTGATTAATTCTTTGAGCACGACAGAATTCATTGAATTGAGTCCCGTTGTCGGTTACCAATGAGTCTGGATTGCTTTTATGTGGAAAAAGTTCGTTCATTTTTACGGTGCAAGTCGTTGACATGATGTTCCTACACACTTGTACCTCAGGAAACATTGAATATGAATAAAGCGTGACCTGATACCACTCTCCGTCAATTGATCCGTGATGTCGGTATGTGCTCGTTTCATAGGACGAACTGCGTATGGCCATACGCAGTTGAAGAAGATTCATGATGCGCAGAACCGTGCGATGTCTATGATGTCGTAACCAACTTTAGGCTATTACATATAGGCTGTGGCGATTCTTTTCATTGCGTCGGTGCGTTTGCCGGACAAACTATCGTAGAAGTTAATTGCTCCTAAAAATGACCGCAGTTGTGAGACATTTTCAGGTGCTGGCATTGACGATTTTGCAGTAATTTTTGATAGATCTGTGGTGATGCCATGGCTTTTTTTGATCATTCCTAAATAATTGACTTCGTTGCGAAATTATATTTCGTCAACTTCACTCGGGATCCGTATTCTTCCAATCGTTTCAAAAGTCGTTTGATGATTGCTTTGTGAGTCTCCTCATCCTTGGAGTGAACGAGACTGTTGTCAAACTACGCAATGGTTCCATCAACTCAGCCCATGAATTCAGCCCAGTTAAGTATTCGGTGCCAATGCGTATACGACCATTTGGGTGTTTGGCCACGATTATGTTGCCCACTCCGAATACTCATTCGGTGAGTTGATGTGGAATTACAGTGAATGATGTAGAACTACCGGTCGCTTTGGTCGGTCTATACGACGAGCCTCTGTCTAATTTGCGTACAACTTGCGCAAAACTAATCGAATTATGTTTGCATCGTTGAGGGATTTGCGGACTTCTTGGAATATTACCTGGTATCGTCGATACCACGCCTCGAATGATTGTCCCTCGTCAGGATCATAACGGAAAACTTGCAAGCTATTGGCAATACTTTCCATTCATTGTTCATCACTTGGTGCATTCACGGATTCACCAAGTTTTTTTTATCTGTTTATATCGTTTGACAGCTCTGAATACCTTAGGCCTGTGTCCTACCGCTAGGTACAAGTATCAAAGATGTCTTTGTTTAAATCATTGCATAAAACCTATGCTTACACTATAGCACAATTTCGATTCGCTGTCCAACAAATTTTTTTAATTTTCGTTAAATTTTCGTTAAAAAAAAATTTGTTATTTTTGAGCAGATTTTATAATTTTGTGTGCTAGTGACGAAAACTGGCAGTTATAAACTTGTAATAAAATTGCAATAGTGGTAATCAAAGTTTACATTAAAACCCCAATTTATGAACCAGTTAAAAGTGTGTAAATGCAGAAAATATTTCTACACCCTATTGATTGCAACAATGTAGAAGTCGAAAGAAGTAAAAAATTTAAGTGCCCTAGTTTGTTAAGCACATAGTCTTTGAATTTACCACAAAAATGGCCAAACGTTATTAGAAATTTGCGATATTTCCAGAGATTCCGGGAAAGTCTTTTTGATCACAATTAATATTTCAAATGTTTCGTTAAAAAATGTCAGCTATAATAAATAAAAACCTAATTTTGAGATAAGGTAGAGAATATGTATACTAGTGTGAAAATAGATATTGGCATTTAAAAATATTTCTATAAATTTAAAAATTTTCGTTTAATTTTCGTCAAATAGTATTACTTGAACCGTTATTTCGTTTTTTTTATTTTTCGTTAAAAATCTGATATTTTATGACATTATTAACTGTTAATATTAAAATTTCGTTATATCTTCGTTAAACTATTTAAATTTAACGAAACTGTTAAACTTAACGAAACGAGAGAGAATAAATAAATGAGAATGACGGCTAATTATTGCAACCTTGGTAGAACAACCTGTTAGGGTGAAATAAATTGTTTTGCTAAAACCAGACATTTTCAGCTAATTTCTATCAATCTAAGGCAGTCACAAAGTCTTTTAGTTTGTGAAATCCTACTGTTAAGAACGGGAAGCATTCGTTTTTTCACCATGTTGTGTAGGGCAATTCGAGAGGTAGTTATAAACTGAAGCAAGTTAGTTTGTATTGGTTTTATTTGTATTTCGGATCAGGTTTGGATTACGTTAGATTCCTTCCTTGTTTAAGTGCTAGAATATTCTAATTTATCGGCCTTTAAAGCAAAACCACAGGAATAATGGTTAAACTCTTTACTTACTCTTTATTCTTTAAAATCTGTAAAAACGAAAGCTATTCATTATTTAAGAGCCCTAAATTCAAATTAAGATTGAAAACCGAAAAGAATTAGTCAAAAACGAAAAATATTGCTTAGACTCTTTAAACCTGAGTAGAGCCCATTCCAAGTTACTTAATTGGAATTTCTTTAAAACAGGTACAAATTACGAAGAAAAGAAAGCTGAGATATATGTTATAAGAACTACCAGAACAACTATCTAACTATTTGTACCTACCACTTTAGGGGATTTACAAGAAAACGTCTTTAACTACAAAAATATGAGTAGTTTTTTCGCCTCGGAAAAAACTAGCTCAGGATATTCGCTTAACGATAATCTGCTTACAGGACCGACTTCAGTACAATTTAAACTGTCAAATTTATCTAAAAATACCTGCTGCATTACTCGTTCTATTTAATGAACTTCTAACAACAAAATCTACATCAAATTAAATATTTTAAAAAGATTCGTTAAATTTTCGTTAAGTTTTAATTTTTAGATTTAGCTATAAAAATTTATGTTCCCATATTTAAAATAGTACTGAATTTAAGTCTGATAACTCTACCTCGTTAATAATCGAAAGAAAATTTTAACCGAACATACTATCCCATACTGCCCCTAAATGGTGATCATAAAACAATATCACTTTTGTAGTTATATTTTTTTCAAATTTTTCTAAAGTTTTATGCTCCAACTTAATGTTCTTATCGAAGTAGTTGTTGCAGTAAGTCCAATTAAAAATCTTTCGAGTGTTTACCGTAGTTATATATTATGATGCTGATAACACAGATATATAAAAACCGCTCACAAACAAAATTTCTAATCTTACATCGTTTTGTCTTATTTAAACTTCGATGACTCATATACGAAAGAAGAAGATAACCTTGTTGATTTTGTTTTCATTATCATTCGCAGTTTATAGTAACAGTAACATTTTAAACTGTAACAAACGCACATCTCAAGTAATATAATTATGAGTAAATTATGGGGTGGCTGTTTTTCGCAAGCGACCAACGATTATTTGGCCGATTTAAATAAGTCGATCGACATTGATCGCCGTCTATACAAAGAAGATATTCAAGGTAGCATTGCGTATGCACATGGATTAAATCGTGCGAGCCTACTTTCAAACGAGGAGCTAGATTTAATTGTGGTGGGATTGGAAAAAATTCGCGTCGAATGGGACGAAGGCCAAATACAATTGATTGACAGTGATGAGGATGTGCATTCGGTGAACGAGCGCCGATTGACCGAGTTGATCGGAAGTGCTGGTGGTAAATTACATACGGGCCGAAGTCGAAATGATCAAGTTGTGACCGATATGAAATTGTGGATGAAAAGTGCTGTGCGCAATATTATATCCGTTCTCGCCGCTACCCTAACGGTTGTTACTGAATCGGCAACTAAAAATATTGATATTTTAATGCCGGGATACACGCATTTGCAACGGGCACAACCAATTCGATTTAGTCACTGGATACTTAGCTACGGTTTTTTAATTCAATCCGACATACAACGATTGGAGGATTTTTATCAACGTGTCGATATACTTCCACTCGGCAGTGGTGCAATAGCTGGTAATCCACTTGGAGTCGATCGTAAATATTTAGCCGAACAATTAAACTTCGGTAAATGCACACAAAATAGTATGCAAGCGGTTAGTGATCGTGATTTTGTGATCGAATTTAATTTTATTGCATCACTAATTTCGTTACATTTAAGCCGCTGGGCCGAAGATCTTATTTTGTACACGACCAAAGAGTTTGGTTTTATTACGTTAGCCGATTCCTTTTCGACTGGCAGTAGTCTAATGCCGCAGAAACGTAATCCCGATAGTTTAGAATTGATTCGTGGCATATCTGGAGAAATTTTTGGTTTTATGGCCGGATTTATGATGACAGTAAAAGGACTCCCGTCAACTTATAATAAAGATTTGCAAAGTGATAAGGTGTCAATGTTCACGGTTTATGATAAATTGAAATTAGCACTTTTAGTGTTAAACGGTGTAGTCGAAACATTTCAGGTGAACGAAACAAAATGTCGTACCGCCTTGAGTTATGACATGTTGGCGACTGATTTAGCGTACTATTTGGTGCGCAAGAATATACCATTTCGTGACGCACATCATACATCTGGCGAGGTTGTGGCATTAGCAGAAAAACTATCAATTCCAATTCAAGAATTAAGTTTGACACAATTACGTAGAGTCAGGTAAATAAGCATAAGTATAGTTATGGTGTAATGGTAAAATATTTACGTTAAATTTTTCAGCTCCAAATTTGACAATGACGTCCTCAATATTTGGAATTTTGATAAAAGTGTCGAACAGTACAACGTAATTGGGGGGACAGCTAAAATTTCAGTTCTAAATCAAATCGATGTACTTGAAAAATTTATTAATGAAATACAAAAATAATTTTTTTTTACATAAGCACGATTTTGTCGGAGGGTTTGTTGTTGGGCCACCCGCGCAATTATTTTTTTTTACTGTATGGTTTTAATGGTACAACAACCTAATTATTGGTTTTGACGTTTCCCACAAATGTTTGATTTTCTAAAGTAATTTTTATTTGATCATATTATATTTTATTTCACCCCCTGAGGTCGAGGGGCAATACTTTGATTCGTTGAATACATAAGCCAGCATGAATAAATAGTTAAATAGTATGATATGGATTATCGGAGAGGCCTGAGGATTTTAAGATTGGTAACAGTAAACCATCTTAGGAAGAAATAATTTTCAATGGTTAACTGCCAGATGACCATCATCTGACATACTGGTCAATGCGATACTGTGGCAGATACAAGTAGGATAATTGCCAAGCTGGTAAAATAAGTTGCCACAGATAAAAAATTCTGATGCTGCCATCTTTTTAAGAGCAGCTATTTAACAGTGAGTATATCGATAGCAGCACAGGATCTCCAATTTCTAGGACAACAGAAGAGACACCACAACTACCACCAGTAACATCTGGGCGAAGTACCACAGCAAAAAATACTCTAAATCAATAAGAAAAAAGCTAAAACATCCTTGAGCTAAAAGGGTCCAGTTGTAAAACTCTAATAGATGTAGTAGAAAAGTACCTAAGGGGTCCTGACACTATCACGTCGTGATAAAAAGAAAAGACCCTGGAGGTTGGATAATATGTGCTCTGTACAGTAAAATCTAGGCTGTAAAGAGAATGAAGAAAACTCCCACACAGTGGGAAAAATAAAAAAATTTCCACTTTCATAAAAAATTACCAGCACTAGATCTCAACAACTGGAGGCCATTCCACCTGGAAGATTGGCAAAATTATTTGCATTATGTGTCTTAGTTTAAGCGAATGGTCTGAGCACATGACAGTAAAAGGTCTGAGCACATGACCCGATAAATTGTAAATCCTGTTTCTTGGCATAGCTTGACTTCTCTAATGCTTTTGGTTCAGTTCCACATGACCACATATTTAGAAACCTAAAGCTGATTGGCCTTCCAGAAACATCTGCTTGTTTGATCTGCTAGATCTTTATAAAGAATCAACTTCATCAACTCGGTAAATTCTATTCAACTCGGTGATAAAAGAGGCCGTTCGGGAAATGGCGGAAATGGATACGTTCTGTACGGCATAAAATACTCAAGCTTGGCGTTTCCGGATGACTTTGCTTTATTCTTTAACTAAGACTTTGGTCTTTAGGAAACAGTTAAATAAGGCAAAATGTGCCCCTGCACATAAAGGAGGAATTCAGTGTTGCTAAAGAGCCCCCTTAAACAGCTGAAAAAGCATTTAAAGGT
Organism: Tipula confusa; assembly: GCA_963556175.1. Lineage (NCBI taxonomy): Eukaryota > Metazoa > Arthropoda > Insecta > Diptera > Tipulidae > Tipula > Tipula confusa. Next base: position 100,484,032 of record OY744475.1, read on the forward strand.
AAGGTAAACAAATGGATGAACCTTCCTCAAACTATAGCAAGTGCCGAATTGCTTTATCTAAACTACAAGAATAGCGGCGCCAATATGCATCGATCTAACATCTTTGTGGACATGTTTGTAGTAATACACATATATAAGCTTCTGGATTGCCGAGACTTTAAAACTTAAACTTAAAACAATGCTTACAGTATATTGAAAGAAGTAGTCTAAATAAAGATGAAAAGGAACCCAACAATGATAGAACTGGCTGAATATCTGAATGGCTCACTGGAAAAAGCCTTGTGAACCGACGAAAGAGATGCTGCTTGGATATGGTCCTGTGCTCAAACACCCTGCTGAAGACTAATAGTGATGAAAGACTTTAAATAGGTAGCAGCAATTACCGGCTATTAACATGTTTATAAACGGAAAACAGTGCCGCGCTTCAAATGCAAAAATCAGTCTTTAAAAAATTACGCACGCCAAACCGGACCAAGGAAAAGTATTTCAGATGTTTTTTCAGCAGGCTCCAAATACTCAAATCATTACATGAGAGCCCGTTACTTCAGAAGATTCCCTAAATGGCAATTTATCTGTAGTTCCTTTGAACGGAAATCAGCACCTTGGTACTGGAGACATAAGGTTTTGAAGATGTGGCTATGTTAATGAAATCCTGCTACAAGATAAGAAATGAGGTGAGTAAAACTATTAAAATAATATTGATATTGCTTATCTTTTTGAAAATGGCAGAGATGCGTTGGCATGTCAGCAAAAAATCACAAAATACTGTGAGCTAGCAGAAATACTAACACGAAAAGGTACAAATTATTGCTCAACGCTTTTATCTTCGAAATGCTAGGCACATGAGAACCAGTTAACAAAACAATAAATGACAATATAAAATGACAATATCCCAACGGTCCTCATTACGAAATCAAACTGCCAAAAATAAACTTAAATCCATTTTCAGTCGAATATACGGAGCGGAAGTCATTCTACGACCTTTTCTCTAGTACAATACATTAATCTTCTATCAGCTTATGCGCTTTGTAGTACTTTCAGTACTTGAAGGGTCTCTAATTGCTTGGTGAGGCTGCAATTTTATTGAAGCTTATTAGTATCACTGAGGGTAATTATATTGGCACCTGGAATAATTCAAAGATCGGTATGATCGTAAACGTCAAGTTTAACGTCAAAATGGGATAAAACAAAATTTTAGATGCTTTAACTGTTTGAGCCTTAAACAATTAGTTGGGAAATGAACATCAAAACGGCACTGCAACCACTGATGAAAAAAAACACAATATACTAATTCATATAGTCAAGGACGCCGAATCAAAATCATTTGCAAATCAGCTCTCGTCAGTTGCAACAACTGTATTATATATAGTTCGCAAGGTAGTTTAAAGCAGACGATTTAGTCTACAGCACCTACTACCGTATGTTGTATGCGCTATTAGACGCGGGTTCACAAGTAACCATTATTGCAGAGGAATTATCAAGGCAATTCAAGCGCTAGATTCATAAGAGAGAAGGTTTTGTTAATAGTACGACCAGCACATTGTCCGGAATTTCCATTGAAGGTATTATTGTTTTACTAAAATTACATCAAATCTACCTCCTCAGTTTATCAAAAATATTGGATTTAGTTGTTGGTTGGAACTACAATTGGCTGATCTGCAATATCGTTACCCACAGCATATAGATGTTTTAATCGGTGCTAATTATTACTTTTTTGAAACTCGGACAAATCAAAATCAGAATACTGGTCTAGTTCTATAAAGCACAGTATTAGGCTGAATTGCTTCTGGAACTTAGGAAGATAACAAGTGAAAACATTGATTTGGACAAAACACGGCGTAGATTCTGGGGGGCAGAATCTATTTCATGACCTAATGCAATCCTGTCACCGCATGAGAAGAATCATTTTGCGAGGAACACTTAAACTCAAATTTAACGATAGAAAGCCTCAAAACTTGGGTAAATCGTTAAATGTTGCCATTCACTGGAATGCCGGTTTGGTTCTATAGCCAAAATTTTGTAGATTTTATTAGGAGTTCATGAGTGAATACCAAAATTTAAAGTTTTTGGAGAAGCACCACACTCTATATTAGATTATTAGATTCAGCAGATTGGGAAAGCAGTGGTATATTTGGAGGACACATCCTAAGAGGAATTAACACTGGCCATGCAGACACTAACAAGAAATAATTCTCCTTGCGTCTATGGTATTAAATCGGAGGCCTTGATATTCGGAAGAGATACTTTGTTGAACTACTTTTTTCGGTAGCGAAAGGAATCTTTAAATCATTCATTGCCCAAGCGAGAACATTAAAAAACACGTATTCTACATTCTCAGTGTCGCTCTCGCACACAGGGTAGTATGTTTTGTGGTTAAATACAAAAACAACTATGCCCAGTTAGAAATCCATCTGTTTATCTCATATTTGTCCATTTATTCATCGAAAGGAATAATCGGTGAGTCCAACGTCCTTTTGGTGAATTGTTCCATCGCACCTGCCACTTAATTGATCCTAGTTTCCACACGGATCATATTAAATTTTCTTTCTTGTTCCCATTACCACGGTGAAATTACATAGTTAGACGCTATCCTTAACTAATAAATCCACTGGCGGCATTTCCGCTATGAGACACACGGCCTCCGAGACTGTTCTAAATACAAAAACCCATAACCTCTATGTTTTGCATGTTTTCTATGTTTTGCATGTTTTCTATGTTTTGCAGTTTATAATGCCGTTCTGCATGGCGTTTCACAATGTAGAAGTTTCTGTAGAAGTTTCCTTTGTAGTATTCCTCCGGTTATATGATAGTCTTTTGTTGCTCTGATGCTTTTGCACTTTAAAACTCTAAGTCTAAAGTAATAAGCCATCAGCATTGTTAAATAATCGGCTACCTCCATACTTAGTAATTTGTTCTCCCACCTAAAGGTACGAGCTAAAGGCATTTGTAACATCCAATGTGACCACCGTTCAGTAGTTGTTGAACCTCCCTTCCATCTGACTCCTGCAAGTGTCTCTCGCGCGGTATCTACCACAATCATAATTGCGTCAATGGAAGAGCACGCATTACGGAATCTATATTGATTTTAAGCCAGACCCCCTTTGTTATTTAATGGCCTTCTGTGTAGTCTTTTGCATATAATCCTCTCTAATATTTTACCAACCATATCCAGCAAGCAGATTGGATGGTGTGATGATGAATTTTCTAATGCCTTCGGTCCTTTTGATAGAAGTACTAGCAGTTGGATTTTCCACTGCAAAGAAAAAAAATGTTCCTCTAGGCAAGTATTGTTCAAGCAAACAACCCGCCCCGATTATGCACAAACCACGTAGTGGTCAACGATACATTGGGAATTTTATCCAGTCCGGACGCCCGGATGTTTTCCACTTGGCTGCATGCTCTTGGAACCTGCTCCATTAATACCTTTATTATTAATAACACGGCTCTTTCATTCAACAGTCCAGCTGCCCAAGTCTTACTACAGTCCTGATGCTCAAGTCTTACTATCAAACTTCCTTTATTGTTCACATATAGTAAAAACGTATGTGTCCAAATCACTGTTTGCTGTAGCCGGTGTTGTGCAGCTTCACAGTGATTAAGATTTAATTAGATCAACCTCATTATCTCCGTTTTATTTACATCACCTTCAGTGTATCCATACTTTTCACACAGCTTAGACCTATCCTTCAAAGCACTACATTGTTAAGCTTGGTGACTATATTCGAGGCATTCGAAACATTTTAAAATCTCGTTAATTTCTGGAAATCGGCAAATCACCCAACCAATCCTTATTTTCCATTTGGATATGACACTGTTTGCTTTTTGGATTGGAAGGCTCACTGTAATTTCTGACCCCGTAAAGAATGCCTTTTGTAACAGTTTCTCACTGAGTTCGTCAAATTCATCGTCTCCATGGCAGACATTCATAGCCAATGGAGTATCAGTTATTCAAGAGCAGATTGAGATTTATTCATGGAAGTAAGTTGATTTTCTTCCTCTTGCTTTGAAGTGTATGTATAGTGTGGACTACAAAAATCGATACCTGTCGTATCGAATGGTGAGGATAGCTGAGTTCGTCTTTCTAGCAGATTACTCAAATTCTGAGGTTGACACTTTGGTTGGGACATGACACTCACACTATGCATTTTACCTAATAGGCCAGACGCCTTCCATAGATTGCCCAAAATTGTTCTCTTGTTCACTTTTTGAGAGTATAATAGGTTGTTTACTAGCTTTGTCATGTATGAAATTGATGACTGCTGCAATCGGCCATCCACTCGTGAAACTTGATCTTGAGCCAAAAATACTGACAGCCATTACAACGGATTTTTCAAAGTCGATCTTCCCTTTTGTAGTAGTTGAAGTTCACCATGAAATTGTTCATTTTGTACAATGCGGATCATTGTCAGTATTTCCGTTTCTATTTTGGAAGTGCTCAGCATTCCAAATTTTTGTAGATTGACATCGTAGCATTCGTAATAAACCGACAGTCAAACACCATAACTCGTTGCAATCGACCATACGATTTGTGAACTTTTTCAATCGATGAAAACGCAATGCAGATATTGCCTATTCCTTTCAGGAAATTAGTTAGCGGTTCTTTAACTGTATTTTCAGGCCACTTATTGTTCGTCGTTGATAGGAATTTTGAACCGGATCCATGGTTTATTTCCGAATGAAGTAATTGCGTTAAATATAAACCACGCGATATAGTATAGTTTTCTTCATTAATTGGGCAAAAAGTTGACCAGCACATAATTGCAACCGTGGTAGATTAATTTTACTTAGCGGGGCAACACAAGACTTAGCACTAAGCAAAGTAGTGTAGAATTTGTTATTAGGTAAGCAGCATTTTGTACAGATCACAGCTCAGGACGCCTTTTCGCTCGTTTCGCGAAACCATGAAGTTCAATATTTAAAGGCAAATTCCATAAATTTTGTATAAATAATTTTGTCTCAGTGATGACTGTGTTGCCGAGATTACAAGATGATCAAGCAAACAAGCGAACCCGAATGGATATGACATTTGTGAAGTTATTGCTATTTCGCAGGAAACGAGTACCAAGAAATGGTGCAGTTGTCGTATCATATGTTATTGTATATTGAGCCAAAACAATTGAAGGCCATCGTTTAGATTATTACGCCATACAATTAACTAATAGTTTGTGCTACTGCGATACAGAAAACTCTATTTCGTATTTAGCGCCGACATTGAGAAAATGTATCGGCAGCTGATTCGTTCGGAAGATACAGATTACCAGCGTATACTATGGCGAGAGTCACCTGATCACCAATTACGGCATTATCGATTGATGACCGTAACATATGGAATATCCTCACCATTCTTTTTGGCCACGAACTCTCTGAACTATATTGCCGACGAGTTCCAGCATGCATATCCCATCACGGCTGAAATATGTATACGTTGACGATCTACTCACAGGCTCGAGCTCGTTATCTGAATCATTAACAACTTCAAGTCGAATTAATAAAGATATTAGAATCCGAGAGGTTTAAGCTCAAGAAATGGTCAGCGAATCATCCAAAGCTATTGGATAACATCCAAAAGAACGATTAACAGATCGCTGAAAAATAATTTGCAACCAATGGGGTAATAATATCAGTGCTGGGGCTATGCGACCAACCATCTTGAGATGTATTTTAAATTTAAGTTGCGCTTTCCACAACTCATCGTAATCAAGAAGCGCAGTCTATTATCCGAATCTTCAAGGATCTTTGATCCGATGGGGTGGTTACCCCTAATTATGATAACGATCAAGATACTATTTAAAACATTATGGACTGAGAAACTCGGATGGGATGAAGAACTACCCACGTCATGTCGAGGGACTTGGATAAAACTACGCAACGACTTTGGGTCAATTGAGGATTTAGAGGTCAACAGGTGGTTATATACAATTAATGATACATTTGAAATACATGGATTTGCTAATGCATCCAAGGATGCATACGCTGCCGTTTTATACTCTCGTGTAACCACATCGTCTCGAGAAGTTCAAATTAACATAATCGCCGCAAAATCAAAGGTGGCACCCATAAAGACTATATCTATTCCCAAATTAAAGCTTTGCGCTGCCACATTACTAGTAAAATTGATGGAAAAGATTACATCCGCACTAAATTGTAAAACTAAACCAAAACAATTCTTCTACACCGATGCATCAATAGTGTTGGATTGGCTTTCCAACTACCCAAGTTATGACTGACCTACAATTGCCAATCGAACAGGATTAATATTGTTGTACTCCAACCAGAACCAATGGCACCATGTTCAAACCCAGGAGAACCCAGCTGTGGTGGAAAGGTCCGCCATGGTTATCAGACGATCCACTAATCATTCCAGATGCAGAGTTGGAAGTTTCGAGTGATTTTCAAGTGAAACCAATCGTTTATTTAGTTCTGCATGATAATGAGTACCAGCAACAGCTGGACGAGATGATGCTTAGATTTCCCAGTTATCCCATGGTAGTGAGAATTATAGCCCGTAGCAAAAGACTATTGCATAATGCAAAACGTCCAACTGTATCCAAAGTAATTGAAAATATTACTGTGGCTAAATTTAAGAATGCTGATATTATGAGACATATAAAACGCCAATCGTATCAAGCAGACATCGAATTCATTGAATCTGGTAAAATATCGCATAAAAGCAAATTAATAAAATTATACCTATAAAATTAATAAAATTATATTTAGAAGAATACTAAAGGTTAGCGGAAGGTTAAGAAACTCGCTACTAAACTACGATACACAGCATCCAATAATACTTCCCTCATCGCAAAGAATGGTCGATTATTTTCACCGTACATTATGTCATGCTGGCACATCTCATATGGTTGCATATCTCAAACACAGATTCCATATCACGAGAGGAAAACATCTGATAAAGGGAATCATCAATCAATGTTTGAAGTGCCATCGTTACTAAAAGAAGGTGCAAAGTCAATTAATGGGACAACTACCGTCATCACGAGGTAACCTCGCCAGACCATTTATTCTAATTGGTATTGATTATGCCGGCCCTTACCAAATCAAGACCCACCAATTGAGGGGGTCAAAAATCATCTTTGTATATTCACATGTATGGCAACAAAGGCTATTCACATCGAATCAGTCATCAATTTTAGCACAGATTCGCTTATAGCTGCATTGAGGAGATTTCATTCAACAAGAGGAATTTTTACGGATCTCTATTCCGACAACGCTACTAACTTCATCGGTGCCGTAAATCTACATCAAGAACTGAAAGAACTGTTTCAGTCAGAATCCTTTTCCCTAAAGGTCAACTATTGGACAGCCGAGCAGCGCGCTAATTAGCATCTTATACCACCAGTGGCTCCCAATTTTGGTGTACTATGGGAAACCGCTGTGAGGTCGACCAAATTTCACATTAATCGGGTCATAGGCGAAATTATTCTGAACTACGAAGAGCTTCTAACAATTCTGAAACAAGTGGAAGCTTATTTTAAACTCACGACCATTGTGTCGGAATGATGAAAGTGATGATCCATTAACCCCACATACTTCGTACTGAGTCACCCACTAACACTTATTCCAGAATCATCATTGGTCAAAACCAAAATTAACACATTATCCAGATGGCAGATGCTTCAAAAATTAATTCAACATTTTTGGCTTCGTTGACGGGATGAATATCTCACTACTTTAAACCTATACTTAATAAAGTAACTCTACCAGTTAATCGAATCAAAATTGGTGACGTAGTTATACTAAAGAAAGACAATTCCTCACCAGCGGGATGGCCATTAGCTAAAGTAGTAGAAGTATATCCAGACCGAGACTATTTATTCAGGGTCGTTACCGTGAAAACCGCGACGAACATTTTAAAATGACCGATCAGTAAGATTTGTTTAATTCTATTGATTGAATCATACGAGTCAGAGGCGGCGGAATATTCAACTTCATCATAACAAAATTACGTTGAACGGCGTAATTATTTGTATCAACAAACATCAATCAACAACACAGTAATATGGTTGCCATCTGTGGTCGATTTGCTGTGGTTCATTAAACTAGAAGTGCTCGTGCTAACAAATGCTCTTCGTTTCTTCTTAAAATCTTGATAATTGCAGTGGACAAAAAGTATTTTCAACCGTGCTTGCAGGGAATGTTAAAATGGAATATGTTGTGGTATTGAAATAGTTGCAGTAGATGAGGTTGAAGCGATGGATGATATCATTTGATTGGTACTCTGCAGTAGAGTATAAAGCCGTTTTAAAGATTTACGAAATAAAGTTGGATCAGGACGTTCTGCAGTCATATATGTCCCATTCTTAAACAATTGTGGCAAAGTTTAAGTTCCCTTACCTGATTCCATCGATCAGAAATATGTTTAGACAAAAAATGATAGATCAGTAAAAAATCTAATGTCCCGATTATTACACAATATGCAGAAATATTTTTCTGCAGGCGTTGATACAAATGAAAACGAGGTGGCTGTGTCGTCTGCACAACCGTAGTGATACGTGATAACGTAAATATGTAGTGTGAGAAATGATAGACTGTATGGATTCATTAACATCGATTTATTTATAACTAGCAACCACACCATCGGCGGTGTACAAACGATTAAGTATTGGTCGATGGTACGAGAAATACGATATGAAGGGCAAGGTCTCTGCGGTGACGGTCCTTTTTTGTTTTTTTTTTTTTGAAATTGGCTTAGTAGCCTGTCATAGTCATAAAGAGCGGCATAGAGAACGATTCTTGTATTTCAGTGAAACTACACTGAACATGTAAAGTGACATCTATTACTATTAATATGTACTACTTTATATTGTTTCATTTCACACATATTTTTATGTAATTCGCCTCAATGTATGCATTATTGTAATATTAACTTGCATTTGAAAACAAATAAATGCACTAATTAGGCAATTAGACTGTTAGAATTAGAACAGACTGTATAATTTGAAATTTATGTTTGGTTTTCTTAATTATAATTAATGAGGATATTAATTATTTTAGTTTTAATTTAATTAAATCGCACTGTTCTAAACGCAAATTTTAGCACCAAAATTGGGTCGATCAGTTAATGCATTCTCTCGGTAGCATGTTAAATCGCTCTAATCAGAGGTTCGCGGCGCGCCCTCCCCCGCCTCATGTTGACCATAATGTGAAAATACAAGGAATGATGCAACGAGATTTAAGATGAACCTACGCAATGATATATTAAGAATGAATAATGCCTTATACTTATTGAGGAGTCTCCATGCAAACAAGGACAAATTTCATTCAATTTTTTGAACATGCTAGCCTTAGTTCTGAGTTTAAAAACGTTATCACGTTAAAAACTTGGAGTGCGATGCGTCGATGAAGTTGAAGACGATGTTTTCTGAGCAGCTTGCGCACCATTTCAGGTTGTACTTCGAGTTTATGACAATGTGACGTAATGAATGTAAACAACTCTGACTTAATGAACGTCAATAACAATTAGTACGACGATTCTTGTAGAATCAGCTATAACCACAGGTTTTAGTAACTGAGGCGTAATGAAGACATCTCTGGATAGAGAGTCACTATTTGGTTTGGTTGGTGCATATGTCGTAGTCTGCTATATAGAAAATTACTTGGTTTTTTCTATCGTTCGAATACGGAAAGCTATAGTTTATGATATGAATTGGGCCAGCACTGGCCTGTCAAAACAGTTGTTCTAGTAATTATTATGTGCGAATTCATTATGTACCAAATCGAGTGACTCAACCCTAGAATTTAGACCAGAAGACAATATGTATATCTACACTTGTGGGTGGCCCGCGCAGATTTTTTTTTATTTTATTAAAACAATTGAATTGCGTTAGTGTTGTTGTTTTTATCGCAAACAAACAACAAAAATGTATTGAACACTACTTTTTATGTTTATTCTGTCGCACGGTGGTCGTGGGAGTCATTGATCGATCTGGTTAATTTTCAAGCACAAATGTAGTAAGCAGCTCACATATAAAAAAAAAAAAAAATAATAAAATTGCTAATTTTGGTAATCGTCTATGTATGTGTTAATTCTGGAATATTAATTTAGCATAATATACGAATGAAATGAACCTACTGGATTTTATATCGATTAGACGGTGCGGTATGCCCATATTAAGGCATTTTACACAAAAACAAAGCTCGTGTATACAACAACAACAACAATAAATTGATGTCCAGTTATAATGACGCACTTAATATGTTTTATATATAATATGCTAATATCCGGAATCCGGAACCGCTGAAAGAATTTTTCTTTCATTTTAATTCCTAAAGAAATCTTTTTAAAATTCCCAATGTCTTCTTATTATTTGTGTTGTGAATCGTTTTATTTTTTATCGTCTCGCTAATTTTTCTAATTTTTTTTTTTGTTTACAAATAGTTTAGAATATCAATGAGAGTTGAATGAAATTGAAAACGACGACGACGACATTAAAAAAAATGATTCATGTTTTAAAAAGCAAGAGACTTAAAGGTACGTAATTACAACAAAACGTAAGAATTGTGCTGAGTGTGTGTCAATATGTATAATATGTAAAGTAGAAATTTAAATAATTATTGCTCCCGGATTAATTTTTATTCGGTTTTTGGCGGACAGGTATATGCGTGATCTCATTTCGCGGAAAACCATTTCTGATATAGTTTAATGTATGTGGCTGGTCATTGAATCCTGGTCGGAATGTGTGTGATTAGTTTGATAATTAGATAGAAAAGTAAAAAATTCCCCTGACGTTAAAACTAAATCGTGTGAATCAATTATTGATAGATTTGCTGTAAAATTCGACTTGCATATCTGAAAACCAGGAACTTTCTTAATTTAGTTATCTTACATCTTTAGTACCATCGAGTATATCGTAGGGGGAAAGCTTACCATCCAAGAAAACGTATCAATCATAGTAGTTTTACTACTATTTGTTTTTATTTTGTAGTAACCATTGACTTTTACATTTCGCTTAGAATGCGTGGCATCTTTTGTCATAACCCATTTCGAATAAAAACTTTCGGTTACAAGGTCAGAAAATTGTTTCTATAAAAATTCTAAATTATGAAATTCGTGACAATCCTTTCAATTGTTCTGTTGATGTGCATGTTCCAGGTAATTATATTTTGCCAGATGGTTATTAGTTATACATCTCATTTTTTATTATCAGTTTGATGTTGTTGAACCATCGGTGCTTGGTACAATATGGAGAGATACATGCCACGTGATTTACGAAATATTCACGTTTATTCCACATCAATTAGGTCTTATATGATAAACTAGGACTAAGAAGTTGGTTTTGTAAAAACAAATAAAGGAGCATTAATAAATGTTAATCATAACATGCTCATAAACTCATGTTTTATTTATTTTAAATACCATTGATGTATATTACATATTTGCGCGTCGAATGTTTCACCCTTTTATAGTTCTAAACAATAAAATGATAACCCATGAAAAAATAATTGTTTTAGTACTAATTTAACCAAAGCTTCCAACCAAATTTAAGCATTAGTAGTTATTAATAACCTTTATAAGATGTCACTATAAAACGTTAGAAGAAATAAAATTTGAGTTTTCGGTTAATAACAGAAATCACATCTCTGTAGAGTGTATATATAACATATGACAGTTTATATCGTAAACTGAAGTTTAAAGAATTTAATAAAAATATGGAATATCAAGACAGGACCACTGTTAACTATTTTAATGTACCTTTTGTTCATATTAATAATTTTGAGGGAATTTTTAATGAGTAATTCAGTAATCACAGTAATAACCTATCGATAATGGTATTAATTCTGCATCGAAACATATTTACATTTACCTAAATTATTTAGTAGTCAAAAAATCAGGCAAGGGGTTAGCCCACAAAATTACGAATATTCATAAATTTTGCAATAAAAAACGTACCAGTGGGTCGATTTTGAAGAGTGATACTTTTATTTAAAGCTCTCGGTACCAGCATAAATACTGCATCAAAATATACTTACATTTTCACAAAATATTTGGGGGCCAAAAAATCAGGCAAGGGGTTAGCCCACAAAATTACGAATATTCATAAGTTATGCAATAAAAGTCGTACCAGTGGGTCGATTTTGAAGAGTGATACTTTTATTTAAAGCTCTCGGTACCAGCATAAATACTGCATCAAAATATACTTACATTTTCACAAAATATTTGGGGGCCAAAAAATCAGGCAAGGGGTTAGTCCACAAAATTACGAATATTCATAAATTTTGCAATTAAAAACGTACCAGTGGGTCGATTTTGAAGAGTGATACTTTTATTTAAAGCTCTCGGTACCAGCATAAATACTGCATCAAAATATACTTACATTTTCACAAAATATTTGGGGGCCAAAAAATCAGGCAAGGGGTTAGCCCACAAAATTACGAATATTCATAAATTTTGCAATAAAAAACGTACCAGTGGGTTGATTTTGAAGAGTGATACTTTTATTTAAAGCTCTCGGTACCAGCATAAATACTGCATCAAAATATACTTACATTTTCACAAAATATTTGGGGGCCAAAAATCAGGCAAGGGGTTAGCCCACAAAATTACGAATATTCATAAATTATGCAATAAAAAACGTACCAGTGGGTCGATTTTGAAGAGTGATACTTTTATTTAAAGCTCTCGGTACCAGCATAAATACTGCATCAAAATATACTTACATTTTCACAAAATATTTGGGGGCCAAAGAATCAGGCAAGGGGTTAGCCCACAAAATTACGAATATTCATAAATTTTGCAATAAAAAACGTACCAGTGGGTCGATTTTGAAGAGTGATACTTTTATTTAAAGCTCTCGGTACCAGCATAAATACTGCATCAAAATATACTTACATTTTCACAAAATATTTGGGGGCCAAAAAATCAGGCAAGGGGTTGCAATAAAAAACGTACCAGTGGGTCGATTTTGAAGAGTGATACTTTTATTTAAAGCTCTCGGTACCAGCAGAAATACTTCATCAAAATAAACCTACATTTTCACAAAATATTTGGGGGCCTAAAAATCAGGCAAGGGGTTAGCCCACAAAATTACGAATATTCATAAATTATGCAATAAAAAACGTACCAGTGGGTCGATTTTGAAGAGTGATACTTTTATTTAAAGCTCTCGGTACCAGCATAAATACTGCATCAAAATATACTTACATTTTCACAAAATATTTGGGGGCCAAAAAATCAGGCAAGGGGTTAGCCCACAAAATTACGAATATTCATAAATTTTGCAATAAAAAACGTACCAGTGGGTCGATTTTGAAGAGTGATACTTTTATTTAAAGCTCTCGGTACCAGCATAAATACTGCATCAAAATAAACCTACATTTTCACAAAATATTTGGGGGCCTAAAAATCAGGCAAGGGGTTAGCCCACAAAATTACGAATATTCATAAATTTTGCAATTAAAAACGTACCAGTGGGTCGATTTTGAAGAGTGATACTTTTATTTAAAGCTCTCGGTACCAGCATAAATACTGCATCAAAATATACTTACATTTTCACAAAATATTTGGGGGCCAAAAAATCAGGCAAGGGGTTAGCCCACAAAATTACGAATATTCATAAATTATGCAATAAAAAACGTACCAGTGGGTCGATTTTGAAGAGTGATACTTTTATTTAAAGCTCTCGGTACCAGCATAAATACTGCATCAAAATATACTTACATTTTCACAAAATATTTGGGGGCCAAAAAATCAGGCAAGGGGTTAGCCCACAAAATTACGAATATTCATAAATTTTGCAATTAAAAACGTACCAGTGGGTCGATTTTGAAGAGTGATACTTTTATTTAAAGCTCTCGGTACCAGCATAAATACTGCATCAAAATATACTTACATTTTCACAAAATATTTGGGGGCCAAAAAATCAGGCAAGGGGTTAGCCCACAAAATTACGAATATTCATAAATTATGCAATAAAAAACGTACCAGTGGGTCGATTTTGAAGAGTGATACTTTTATTTAAAGCTCTCGGTACCAGCATAAATACTGCATCAAAATATACTTACATTTTCACAAAATATTTGGGGGCCAAAAAATCAGGCAAGGGGTTAGCCCACAAAATTACGAATATTCATAAATTTTGCAATAAAAAACGTACCAGTGGGTCGATTTTGAAGAGTGATACTTTTATTTAAAGCTCTCGGTACCAGCATAAATACTGCATCAAAATATACTTACATTTTCACAAAATATTTGGGGGCCAAAAAATCAGGCAAGGGGTTGCAATAAAAAACGTACCAGTGGGTCGATTTTGAAGAGTGATACTTTTATTTAAAGCTCTCGGTACCAGCAGAAATACTTCATCAAAATAAACCTACATTTTCACAAAATATTTGGGGGCCTAAAAATCAGGCAAGGGGTTAGCCCACAAAATTACGAATATTCATAAATTATGCAATAAAAAACGTACCAGTGGGTCGATTTTGAAGAGTGATACTTTTATTTAAAGCTCTCGGTACCAGCATAAATACTGCATCAAAATATACTTACATTTTCACAAAATATTTGGGGGCCAAAAAATCAGGCAAGGGGTTAGCCCACAAAATTACGAATATTCATAAATTTTGCAATAAAAAACGTACCAGTGGGTCGATTTTGAAGAGTGATACTTTTATTTAAAGCTCTCGGTACCAGCATAAATACTGCATCAAAATAAACCTACATTTTCACAAAATATTTGGGGGCCTAAAAATCAGGCAAGGGGTTAGCCCACAAAATTACGAATATTCATAAATTTTGCAATTAAAAACGTACCAGTGGGTCGATTTTGAAGAGTGATACTTTTATTTAAAGCTCTCGGTACCAGCATAAATACTGCATCAAAATATACTTACATTTTCACAAAATATTTGGGGGCCAAAAAATCAGGCAAGGGGTTAGCCCACAAAATTACGAATATTCATAAATTTTGCAATTAAAAACGTACCAGTGGGTCGATTTTGAAGAGTGATACTTTTATTTAAAGCTCTCGGTACCAGCATAAATACTGCATCAAAATATACTTACATTTTCACAAAATATTTGGGGGCCAAAAAATCAGGCAAGGGGTTAGCCCACAAAATTACGAATATTCATAAATTTTGCAATAAAAAACGTACCAGTGGGTCGATTTTGAAGAGTGATACTTTTATTTAAAGCTCTCGGTACCAGCATAAATACTGCATCAAAATATACTTACATTTTCACAAAATATTTGGGGGCCAAAAAATCAGGCAAGGGGTTAGCCCACAAAATTACGAATATTCATAAATTTTGCAATAAAAAACGTACCAGTGGGTCGATTTTGAAGAGTGATACTTTTATTTAAAGCTCTCGGTACCAGCATAAATACTGCATCAAAATATACTTACATTTTCACAAAATATTTGGGGGCCAAAAAATCAGGCAAGGGGTTGCAATAAAAAACGTACCAGTGGGTCGATTTTGAAGAGTGATACTTTTATTTAAAGCTCTCGGTACCAGCAGAAATACTTCATCAAAATAAACCTACATTTTCACAAAATATTTGGGGGCCTAAAAATCAGGCAAGGGGTTAGCCCACAAAATTACGAATATTCATAAATTATGCAATAAAAAACGTACCAGTGGGTCGATTTTGAAGAGTGATACTTTTATTTAAAGCTCTCGGTACCAGCATAAATACTGCATCAAAATATACTTACATTTTCACAAAATATTTGGGGGCCAAAAAATCAGGCAAGGGGTTAGCCCACAAAATTACGAATATTCATAAATTTTGCAATAAAAAACGTACCAGTGGGTCGATTTTGAAGAGTGATACTTTTATTTAAAGCTCTCGGTACCAGCATAAATACTGCATCAAAATAAACCTACATTTTCACAAAATATTTGGGGGCCTAAAAATCAGGCAAGGGGTTAGCCCACAAAATTACGAATATTCATAAATTTTGCAATTAAAAACGTACCAGTGGGTCGATTTTGAAGAGTGATACTTTTATTTAAAGCTCTCGGTACCAGCATAAATACTGCATCAAAATATACTTACATTTTCACAAAATATTTGGGGGCCAAAAAATCAGGCAAGGGGTTAGCCCACAAAATTACGAATATTCATAAATTTTGCAATTAAAAACGTACCAGTGGGTCGATTTTGAAGAGTGATACTTTTATTTAAAGCTCTCGGTACCAGCATAAATACTGCATCAAAATATACTTACATTTTCACAAAATATTTGGGGGCCAAAAAATCAGGCAAGGGGTTAGCCCACAAAATTACGAATATTCATAAATTTTGCAATAAAAAACGTACCAGTGGGTCGATTTTGAAGAGTGATACTTTTATTTAAAGCTCTCGGTACCAGCATAAATACTGCATCAAAATATACTTACATTTTCACAAAATATTTGGGGGCCAAAAAATCAGGCAAGGGGTTGCAATAAAAAACGTACCAGTGGGTCGATTTTGAAGAGTGATACTTTTATTTAAAGCTCTCGGTACCAGCAGAAATACTTCATCAAAATAAACCTACATTTTCACAAAATATTTGGGGGCCTAAAAATCAGGCAAGGGGTTAGCCCACAAAATTACGAATATTCATAAATTATGCAATAAAAAACGTACCAGTGGGTCGATTTTGAAGAGTGATACTTTTATTTAAAGCTCTCGGTACCAGCATAAATACTGCATCAAAATATACTTACATTTTCACAAAATATTTGGGGGCCAAAAAATCAGGCAAGGGGTTAGCCCACAAAATTACGAATATTCATAAATTTTGCAATAAAAAACGTACCAGTGGGTCGATTTTGAAGAGTGATACTTTTATTTAAAGCTCTCGGTACCAGCATAAATACTGCATCAAAATAAACCTACATTTTCACAAAATATTTGGGGGCCTAAAAATCAGGCAAGGGGTTAGCCCACAAAATTACGAATATTCATAAATTTTGCAATTAAAAACGTACCAGTGGGTCGATTTTGAAGAGTGATACTTTTATTTAAAGCTCTCGGTACCAGCATAAATACTGCATCAAAATATACTTACATTTTCACAAAATATTTGGGGGCCAAAAAATCAGGCAAGGGGTTAGCCCACAAAATTACGAATATTCATAAATTATGCAATAAAAAACGTACCAGTGGGTCGATTTTGAAGAGTGATACTTTTATTTAAAGCTCTCGGTACCAGCATAAATACTGCATCAAAATATACTTACATTTTCACAAAATATTTGGGGGCCAAAAAATCAGGCAAGGGGTTAGCCCACAAAATTACGAATATTCATAAATTTTGCAATAAAAAACGTACCAGTGGGTCGATTTTGAAGAGTGATACTTTTATTTAAAGCTCTCGGTACCAGCATAAATACTGCATCAAAATATACTTACATTTTCACAAAATATTTGGGGGCCAAAAAATCAGGCAAGGGGTTAGCCCACAAAATTACGAATATTCATAAATTATGCAATAAAAAACGTACCAGTGGGTCGATTTTGAAGAGTGATACTTTTATTTAAAGCTCTCGGTACCAGCATAAATACTGCATCAAAATATACTTACATTTTCACAAAATATTTGGGGGCCAAAAAATCAGGCAAGGGGTTAGCCCACAAAATTACGAATATTCATAAATTATGCAATAAAAAACGTACCAGTGGGTCGATTTTGAAGAGTGATACTTTTATTTAAAGCTCTCGGTACCAGCATAAATACTGCATCAAAATATACTTACATTTTCACAAAATATTTGGGGGCCAAAAAATCAGGCAAGGGGTTAGCCCACAAAATTACGAATATTCATAAATTTTGCAATTAAAAACGTACCAGTGGGTCGATTTTGAAGAGTGATACTTTTATTTAAAGCTCTCGGTACCAGCATAAATACTGCATCAAAATATACTTACATTTTCACAAAATATTTGGGGGCCAAAAAATCAGGCAAGGGGTTAGCCCACAAAATTACGAATATTCATAAATTTTGCAATAAAAAACGTACCAGTGGGTCGATTTTGAAGAGTGATACTTTTATTTAAAGCTCTCGGTACCAGCATAAATACTGCATCAAAATATACTTACATTTTCACAAAATATTTGGGGGCCAAAAAATCAGGCAAGGGGTTAGCCCACAAAATTACGAATATTCATAAATTATGCAATAAAAAACGTACCAGTGGGTCGATTTTGAAGAGTGATACTTTTATTTAAAGCTCTCGGTACCAGCAGAAATACTTCATCAAAATAAACCTACATTTTCACAAAATATTTGGGGGCCTAAAAATCAGGCAAGGGGTTAGCCCACAAAATTACGAATATTCATAAATTTTGCAATAAAAAACGTACCAGTGGGTATATTTTGAAGAGTGATACTTTTATTTAAAGCTCCCGGTACCAGCATAAATACTGCATCAAAATATACTTACATTTTCACAAAATATTTGGGGGCCAAAAAATCAGGCAAGGGGTTAGCCCACAAAATTACGAATATTCATAAATTATGCAATAAAAAACGTACCAGTGGGTCGATTTTGAAGAGTGATACTTTTATTTAAAGCTCTCGGTACCAGCATAAATACTGCATCAAAATATACTTACATTTTCACAAAATATTTGGGGGCCAAAAAATCAGGCAAGGGGTTAGCCCACAAAATTACGAATATTCATAAATTATGCAATAAAAAACGTACCAGTGGGTCGATTTTGAAGAGTGATACTTTTATTTAAAGCTCTCGGTACCAGCAGAAATACTTCATCAAAATAAACCTACATTTTCACAAAATATTTGGGGGCCTAAAAATCAGGCAAGGGGTTAGCCCACAAAATTACGAATATTCATAAATTTTGCAATAAAAAACGTACCAGTGGGTATATTTTGAAGAGTGATACTTTTATTTAAAGCTCCCGGTACCAGCATAAATACTGCATCAAAATATACTTACATTTTCACAAAATATTTGGGGGCCAAAAAATCAGGCAAGGGGTTAGCCCACAAAATTACGAATATTCATAAATTATGCAATAAAAAACGTACCAGTGGGTCGATTTTGAAGAGTGATACTTTTATTTAAAGCTCTCGGTACCAGCAGAAATACTTCATCAAAATAAACCTACATTTTCACAAAATATTTGGGGGCCTAAAAATCAGGCAAGGGGTTAGCCCACAAAATTACGAATATTCATAAATTATGCAATAAAAAACGTACCAGTGGGTCGATTTTGAAGAGTGATACTTTTATTTAAAGCTCTCGGTACCAGCAGAAATACTTCATCAAAATAAACCTACATTTTCACAAAATATTTGGGGGCCTAAAAATCAGGCAAGGGGTTAGCCCACAAAATTACGAATATTCATAAATTTTGCAATAAAAAACGTACCAGTGGGTATATTTTGAAGAGTGATACTTTTATTTAAAGCTCCCGGTACCAGCATAAATACTGCATCAAAATATACTTACATTTTCACAAAATATTTGGGGGCCAAAAAATCAGGCAAGGGGTTAGCCCACAAAATTACGAATATTCATAAATTATGCAATAAAAAACGTACCAGTGGGTCGATTTTGAAGAGTGATACTTTTATTTAAAGCTCTCGGTACCAGCATAAATACTGCATCAAAATATACTTACATTTTCACAAAATATTTGGGGGCCAAAAAATCAGGCAAGGGGTTAGCCCACAAAATTACGAATATTCATAAATTATGCAATAAAAAACGTACCAGTGGGTCGATTTTGAAGAGTGATACTTTTATTTAAAGCTCTCGGTACTAGCATAAATACTGCATCAAAATATACTTACATTTTCACAAAATATTTGGGGGCCAAAAAATCAGGCAAGGGGTTAGCCCACAAAATTACGAATATTCATAAATTATGCAATAAAAAACGTACCAGTGGGTCGATTTTGAAGAGTGATACTTTTATTTAAAGCTCTCGGTACCAGCAGAAATACTTCATCAAAATAAACCTACATTTTCACAAAATATTTGGGGGCTTAAAAATCAGGCAAGGGGTTAGCCCACAAAATTACGAATATTCATAAATTTTGCAATAAAAAACGTACCAGTGGGTCGATTTTGAAGAGTGATACTTTTATTTAAAGCTCTCGGTACCAGCATAAATACTGCATCAAAATATACTTACATTTTCACAAAATATTTGGGGGTCAAAAAATCAGGCAAGGGGTTAGCCCACAAAATTACGAATATTCATAAATTATGCAATAAAAAACGTACCAGTGGGTCGATTTTGAAGAGTGATACTTTTATTTAAAGCTCTCGGTACCAGCAGAAATACTTCATCAAAATAAACCTACATTTTCACAAAATATTTGGGGGCCTAAAAATCAGGCAAGGGGTTAGCCCACAAAATTACGAATATTCATAAATTTTGCAATAAAAAACGTACCAGTGGGTCGATTTTGAAGAGTGATACTTTTATTTAAAGCTCTCGGTACCAGCATAAATACTGCATCAAAATATACTTACATTTTCACAAAATATTTGGGGGCCAAAAAATCAGGCAAGGGGTTAGCCCACAAAATTACGAATATTCATAAATTTTGCAATAAAAAACGTACCAGTGGGTCGATTTTGAAGAGTGATACTTTTATTTAAAGCTCCCGGTACCAGCATAAATACTGCATCAAAATATACTTACATTTTCACAAAATATTTGGGGGCCAAAAAATCAGGCAAGGGGTTAGCCCAGAAAATTACGAATATTCATAAATTATGCAATAAAAAACGTACCAGTGGGTCGATTTTGAAGAGTGATACTTTTATTTAAAGCTCTCGGTACCAGCATAAATACTGCATCAAAATATACTTACATTTTCACAAAATATTTGGGGGCCAAAAAATCAGGCAAGGGGTTAGCCCACAAAATTACGAATATTCATAAATTTTGCAATAAAAAACGTACCAGTGGGTCGATTTTGAAGAGTGATACTTTTATTTAAAGCTCTCGGTACCAGCATAAATACTGCATCAAAATATACTTACATTTTCACAAAATATTTGGGGGTCAAAAAATCAGGCAAGGGGTTAGCCCACAAAATTACGAATATTCATAAATTATGCAATAAAAAACGTACCAGTGGGTCGATTTTGAAGAGTGATACTTTTATTTAAAGCTCTCGGTACCAGCAGAAATACTTCATCAAAATAAACCTACATTTTCACAAAATATTTGGCAAGGGGTTAGCCCACAAAATTACGAATATTCATAAATTATGCAATAAAAAACGTACCAGTGGGTCGATTTTGAAGAGTGATACTTTTATTTAAAGCTCTCGGTACCAGCATAAATACTGCAATAAAAAACGTACCAGTGGGTCGATTTTGAAGAGTGATACTTTTATTTAAAGCTCTCGGTACCAGCAGAAATACTTCATCAAAATAAACCTACATTTTCACAAAATATTTGGGGGCCTAAAAATCAGGCAAGGGGTTAGCCCACAAAATTACGAATATTCATAAATTTTGCAATAAAAAACGTACCAGTGGGTCGATTTTGAAGAGTGATACTTTTATTTAAAGCTCTCGGTACCAGCATAAATACTGCATCAAAATATACTTACATTTTCACAAAATATTTGGGGGCCAAAAAATCAGGCAAGGGGTTAGCCCACAAAATTACGAATATTCATAAATTTTGCAATAAAAAACGTACCAGTGGGTCGATTTTGAAGAGTGATACTTTTATTTAAAGCTCCCGGTACCAGCATAAATACTGCATCAAAATATACTTACATTTTCACAAAATATTTGGGGGCCAAAAAATCAGGCAAGGGGTTAGCCCACAAAATTACGAATATTCATAAATTTTGCAATAAAAAACGTACCAGTGGGTCGATTTTGAAGAGTGATACTTTTATTTAAAGCTCTCGGTACCAGCATAAATACTGCATCAAAATATACTTACATTTTCACAAAATATTTGGGGGTCAAAAAATCAGGCAAGGGGTTAGCCCACAAAATTACGAATATTCATAAATTATGCAATAAAAAACGTACCAGTGGGTCGATTTTGAAGAGTGATACTTTTATTTAAAGCTCTCGGTACCAGCAGAAATACTTCATCAAAATAAACCTACATTTTCACAAAATATTTGGGGGCCTAAAAATCAGGCAAGGGGTTAGCCCACAAAATTACGAATATTCATAAATTTTGCAATAAAAAACGTACCAGTGGGTCGATTTTGAAGAGTGATACTTTTATTTAAAGCTCTCGGTACCAGCATAAATACTGCATCAAAATATACTTACATTTTCACAAAATATTTGGGGGCCAAAAAATCAGGCAAGGGGTTAGCCCACAAAATTACGAATATTCATAAATTTTGCAATAAAAAACGTACCAGTGGGTCGATTTTGAAGAGTGATACTTTTATTTAAAGCTCCCGGTACCAGCATAAATACTGCATCAAAATATACTTACATTTTCACAAAATATTTGGGGGCCAAAAAATCAGGCAAGGGGTTAGCCCACAAAATTACGAATATTCATAAATTATGCAATAAAAAACGTACCAGTGGGTCGATTTTGAAGAGTGATACTTTTATTTAAAGCTCTCGGTACCAGCATAAATACTGCATCAAAATATACTTACATTTTCACAAAATATTTGGGGGCCAAAAAATCAGGCAAGGGGTTAGCCCACAAAATTACGAATATTCATAAATTATGCAATAAAAAACGTACCAGTGGGTCGATTTTGAAGAGTGATACTTTTATTTAAAGCTCTCGGTACCAGCATAAATACTGCATCAAAATATACTTACATTTTCACAAAATATTTGGGGGCCAAAAAATCAGGCAAGGGGTTAGCCCACAAAATTACGAATATTCATAAATTATGCAATAAAAAACGTACCAGTGGGTCGATTTTGAAGAGTGATACTTTTATTTAAAGCTCTCGGTACCAGCAGAAATACTTCATCAAAATAAACCTACATTTTCACAAAATATTTGGGGGCTTAAAAATCAGGCAAGGGGTTAGCCCACAAAATTACGAATATTCATAAATTTTGCAATAAAAAACGTACCAGTGGGTCGATTTTGAAGAGTGATACTTTTATTTAAAGCTCTCGGTACCAGCATAAATACTGCATCAAAATATACTTACATTTTCACAAAATATTTGGGGGCCAAAAAATCAGGCAAGGGGTTAGCCCACAAAATTACGAATATTCATAAATTATGCAATAAAAAACGTACCAGTGGGTCGATTTTGAAGAGTGATACTTTTATTTAAAGCTCTCGGTACCAGCAGAAATACTTCATCAAAATAAACCTACATTTTCACAAAATATTTGGGGGCCTAAAAATCAGGCAAGGGGTTAGCCCACAAAATTACGAATATTCATAAATTTTGCAATAAAAAACGTACCAGTGGGTCGATTTTGAAGAGTGATACTTTTATTTAAAGCTCTCGGTACCAGCATAAATACTGCATCAAAATATACTTACATTTTCACAAAATATTTGGGGGCCAAAAAATCAGGCAAGGGGTTAGCCCACAAAATTACGAATATTCATAAATTTTGCAATAAAAAACGTACCAGTGGGTCGATTTTGAAGAGTGATACTTTTATTTAAAGCTCTCGGTACCAGCATAAATACTGCATCAAAATATACTTACATTTTCACAAAATATTTGGGGGCCAAAAAATCAGGCAAGGGGTTAGCCCACAAAATTACGAATATTCATAAATTATGCAATAAAAAACGTACCAGTGGGTCGATTTTGAAGAGTGATACTTTTATTTAAAGCTCTCGGTACCAGCATAAATACTGCATCAAAATATACTTACATTTTCACAAAATATTTGGGGGCCAAAAAATCAGGCAAGGGGTTAGCCCACAAAATTACGAATATTCATAAATTTTGCAATAAAAAACGTACCAGTGGGTCGATTTTGAAGAGTGATACTTTTATTTAAAGCTCTCGGTACCAGCATAAATACTGCATCAAAATATACTTACATTTTCACAAAATATTTGGGGGCCAAAAAATCAGGCAAGGGGTTAGCCCACAAAATTACGAATATTCATAAATTATGCAATAAAAAACGTACCAGTGGGTCGATTTTGAAGAGTGATACTTTTATTTAAAGCTCTCGGTACCAGCAGAAATACTTCATCAAAATAAACCTACATTTTCACAAAATATTTGGGGGCCTAAAAATCAGGCAAGGGGTTAGCCCACAAAATTACGAATATTCATAAATTTTGCAATAAAAAACGTACCAGTGGGTCGATTTTGAAGAGTGATACTTTTATTTAAAGCTCTCGGTACCAGCATAAATACTGCATCAAAATATACTTACATTTTCACAAAATATTTGGGGGCCAAAAAATCAGGCAAGGGGTTAGCCCACAAAATTACGAATATTCATAAATTTTGCAATAAAAAACGTACCAGTGGGTCGATTTTGAAGAGTGATACTTTTATTTAAAGCTCTCGGTACCAGCATAAATACTGCATCAAAATATACTTACATTTTCACAAAATATTTGGGGGCCAAAAAATCAGGCAAGGGGTTAGCCCACAAAATTACGAATATTCATAAATTATGCAATAAAAAACGTACCAGTGGGTCGATTTTGAAGAGTGATACTTTTATTTAAAGCTCTCGGTACCAGCATAAATACTGCATCAAAATATACTTACATTTTCACAAAATATTTGGGGGCCAAAAAATCAGGCAAGGGGTTAGCCCACAAAATTACGAATATTCATAAATTTTGCAATAAAAAACGTACCAGTGGGTCGATTTTGAAGAGTGATACTTTTATTTAAAGCTCTCGGTACCAGCATAAATACTGCATCTAATTAAATTTACATTTTCACATAATATATCACTTATTCAAATGATTGAAAATGCGGTAGGTTTAATTGTTCAGCGCACTTGCAATATACAAATATTACGATTAATGTTAATTATAACAAGAAAATTGTAAATTAGTAATTAATTATTTGTTTAGACTAAAAAACAAAATAAGGTTTTTAGTGAACTTTTTATGTTTTTTATATTTATTATAAAAAAGCTGATAAAATCGGCCATCATTCGAACTAAAAGTTTGTGGTTTAGTTTTTTGCTAAATTTTAGGTTTGTTACTGTACTATCTCAAATTATAGTAGTGTGGGTCCCGGATTTATAGCAAACGAAAATCTTTTTCAATTTTGTTTTTAAGTTTTGCTATCACGATACTTTTTACCATCGCGACAGTAAATCTTTTTCGAATGTTTTTTTAAATTTTTCGTAAATCTATCTTCTTTCACTATACTTTTTATGTCGTTTACTGAGAATGCTTAAAAGTGGTCCGATTAATGTATAATTTTGGAAAATTTATGTTTATTTACCGTCTTTTTTCCGAACTGTTTTATTTTTGAATTTCCAATTTTCTACGACTTTTTGAAGTATTTTTTCCAATTTCCTTCTAATATTTATAAATAAAAGTTTCACTTTACACTACAAAATGTATTTCGAATCCATGAATTATATGGCGTACTGTGGCGGCATCATTCGGAAAATTATTTTAACGAACCAAAATATTTTTAGTACTAATTTCATTAAAGTTTCAAACCAATAATTAATTTGTAATTTCGTATTCGTTAGTTTTTACTTACGTTTTAAAGATGGCTCTAGTTTGCGTTGTGTAAGTACTTTTTTTAAATATTGGGTTTTAATTTACACATTTTAACCGTTTTAATTTGCAAAAAATTCCTTTAGGTTAGTCCACTTACAATATAAATTCAAAGCCATCATATATTTTTTTTTCAATTTATTAATTTATTTCATATAATTTGTATTAATCATTAATTAGTTTATAAATAATTTCTATATTAAATAATTACACGTTTCACATTTTTTAACTGGGCGCCGGGTAGCTTTGGAATTAATTTTTCTATAATGATCCGATTCGTTTGTAATTTTTTAAAATTTTAATTCAACTTCTATTAATTGTTTGTTTCATTTTGGTTTTTTAATTATGTATTTTTGTTGTTGCTAATTAATTTTCGAATTTACACTATTAATAAAATTAATTAAATATAGTTTGGAAATGTTATAAATTATTAAAATTTTTTTTTGTTTATATTTTTTGATTGATTGAATGGATTTGTAAATATATTTTTGAATTTTTATTTATTTTTTATATCCGTAGATCATTAATTTATTTAATTAAAAATTTTTAAATTTATTATATATTTATTTACAATTTAGTTTTTGTTTTATTTATATGCATTTTTTTTTGATTATTTTTTGGTTTATATAATTTATTATTGTGGAACAGTTTCTAATTAATTTTTATGTAAATTTACTTTCGGGAATTTTTGTTTCTATATTAAAATTTTTTATAATAAATTCTACTTAGAATTAAACAAGAAAATCACAAGTTTTAAATTTTTTTTAATTTAATTATATTTTTTGGATTTATTAATTTTTGTTTTAATTTTCGATTTTATTTGTTTTTTTTTTTTAAATCCATTTTGGTCGCAAATAGCCTACAACTTTTGGCCGAAATATGTAAACATTTTTGATATCCATCTAAATTCTAATGGGTATAACCCCATATATAATGAGCTTAGTTAAATAAAGGTAGAATACTGAGCTGACAATTCGGACTTTTAAAACAACTCGTTACTTTTTTAGAAAATCATGTTTCAAGGACTGCAAAAGTCAGACTGAATTATGTGAATATATAGATCAGTACTCCCGACATGAATGACACGAACAATAGAGAAATAGTTATGCACCTTGAAGCAAATTTGTAAATAAAAACACACGAACGATGGTGGTAGGCTGAAGCCTTAAGAGTACAACAATTTGAAAGTGGGCACATTTCACTATGTTGACACACTTGACTGGAAAGGTCTTTGTCAAGGACGATGGCTCCTCTGATATTTTTACTATTGGATATCAACAAAACGAGAAGGAAGCATAGTTCAGACACTTTTATGTATCGCTTATTTTAGTAGAATGATGGCAATATATTCAAATGATCCACAACTTATTAAAATTTCTTAAAACTCCACCCATTCGTTCTTTATGTGCTTCCCTGTACCTTTAAATCCTAAAATTTAATTTTCAAAAATATTAACAAAATAATTCAATTATTTATGGCAACAAATTTTGTCGTCAATTAAAAAATAAAATCAACAAATCCGTAATACAATAAATTAAAATTAAAAATTAGATAAATAATTTATTTATTGTTTATTTATTTATATTTATATTTATATTTATTATATAGAAAGGAAGGCAATTATATTATATATATTATTAATTCAATTTACTACCAAAAAATTATTATGTTTTTAATTTTTTAATTAGGAAAATTATTTTAATTTTTTTATTGCTATTTAATTACATAACACTTGAAATGTTATATATATATATATATATATATATATATATATATATATATATATATATATATATATATATATATAAATAATTTTTTTTAAAAATTATATATCAAAAATTAAAACAAAAAAAAGTTAATTAATTAAATTATAATTTTGATTTGATTTTTATAAGTTGACATTTTTGGACCCTTATTTACTAATTAAAATTTGTAAAATAAATGAAAAAAATAAAAAAACTAAAATAATATTTTACATAGAGTAAACAAAAAAGTCAAATTTTAGAAATTAATTAAATTTTTTATTCTAATTAATTTTAATTTTAATTATTACTTTTAATTTCGGTAATACTGACCTCAAAATTTTATTTAAATTTTTTTTTCGTTTATTGCCAAATTTTAAATTTTATTTTTTTTTTAAATTTTTGGTGTGTGTATGGTGGGTATATAGGTACTAAGTGTTTGTGTATAGATTTGTTGGTCACACACATCCTTCCGTGTTATAAAATGAAGAGTTTTATTCGTCATCGTGTTCAAGAAATTCCTTAAAAATAAAATTGTGTATATTAAAGAGTTTGTATATTTTATTGTGTTTCGAGTTTGTGGGAATGGGAGTATAATCAAAGTGGGAAATTGATGGGCGCATACCAAAAAGGTGTCAGAAAAATCAAAGTAGGTAACGTCGATTACAAATATTCGTAAAGAAGCCTTAAAGATGCCGATTCACAACCTGAACTATAAAATTTAATATTGACATCCTTATTTTTCGGTTTGTTTCTCGGCTTACTGATGTCGACTATTTTTACAGAAGTCGTGACTTCCTTTAAGTACTTGAACAATTTTACTATCTTGTATCTCATGTTTTTTGCAGATGTCGAATTCGTCGAATGTAAATCGTGCATAAATGAATTAATATTTTAAATAGATAATGACTTTTGGATCATTCTCTTTACGAATTTTGCGCACGATCATTTTGTTCCAACAAAAGATCGGATTTAATATTATCTCCCAATGGTTGAAATATTTTTAGCTATATAAAATCAAACTTTTGAATATTGCCATTGGACTTCGATAAGTTTCCGTCTAATTATTGAAGCTGACTTCCTAGTCCGACATAAAATGGTCCATCATATTATTGCAAGGAGCCATCTTCCATTGACAAAAATCTTCGTAGACTAGACCCTGTACGTCAAAACGGTGCAATAAAAAAATTTTCATTTTTGTGAAATTAGGAATTTGGAGACCTTCAACTTCTCTAGCATTTTTTCTTTACATTCTTCTGTAAAGAATACCTTGTGGAAATTATCGAAGGCTTAGTATGGTTACAACGACTGATCAATATCCACAAATCCATAACTTTAGTGGATGTACAACTTTTGCAAAGACCTTATTAGAGCATATCATCTGATTTCAATAGCTCCTGAAGACAATAGAAAATACCTTTTGGCCTCCGAAATGCCGCACAAACGATTCAGAGATTTATTGATGGAGTCACTAAAGATTAAAACTTCGTATTCGTTTACACCAATTTGAATTTTTTCTCGGCAGAACCCAGATTTTTTTTATTAATACTATAGGATACTTAACAAATCGATAACAAGGTCATCAAATAAATGAAACAAGCAATAGGATTGAACTGCGATCAGTAATTTGTTATACTCATAAAAAAGTACTAAACTGCTTGCGAAGAAAAGGTAATACTGGCAACGCCACAAATGTATACCAGGAAGTTATTCTAAATGAAGGATGTTGTGGATTGTTTACGGAAGCTGGCAAATACCAAAATATTCAATGTCAAACTAACCAATCATTCTTTCGAAAGGTTGGGTATCGATAATATCCTAACGGGCTTGGATGATATCAATACTATGATTTACAAATTACCAATGTAAAGATAAGAATACTGCACTATGTCGACATGGACATGGTACATAGAGGACTCTTAGTCAAAATTATGCAAGAAGCCTTAATCGCCCAAAAGTATGCAGAGTTTTGTAATATGTTAAACTTAACCGCATTTTAACTATAGAAAGGCCTTAAATTAAACCTGTTGTAAATATTGGACTTAAGTGGAAGATTTGAGGAATTCATTTTATCTTTTACTCTGCTTTTTGAGCGTGAATTATTATGTTATAGTCGAAATAAGTTTCGGCTGATTCGTCATAGTGCTGTCGAGAGTGTGTCACTGACTACGTTTTTGGAACCTTGTACATATTACTGAAAGTAAATGGTAAATTGTCTAATATAATCCAATTGGTGTAATTTTCGTAGATTGCTTTGCATTTTATACTAGATCCCTCGGGTCAGGAAACCGTTATGAAATAAATCGGTGGTAGTAATTTATTATAACGAGAAAGCGCTGAATGTTTTTGATTGGAGAAAAACTGAGAATTCTCTGATGATATTGATGCAATCATCGAATAGAAGTATGCCATATGGTTTAATTTGCAGGTTTAAACCACCCCGAGAAAATCATGGAGAACTTAACTAATCTTTTGAATAATTGATTCATGTGCAGTTTTAAACCAATGAAATGTTGGCACAGCGTTGCGAACTCCTACCAAGGAATTCAAAGAAGTGAATTCAAGTGAATTCAAAGAGGACCAATGATGTGGTTATTGTGGTCTTAGATCTATGCAAGTGCACGATCTGGTGATTAATGACCCACATGGGCGCTAATCATGGTCTTTCTTTTTTGCTATGCATATAGGCCAAGAGACAGGAAATTCAGCTTTATGTTCACGGCTTTCACGGAAATATAAACAGAAGGCAACAATGAATCCAAACCGCTTAGCTTTTAACTATTGATAGAGATGCTCTACTATCCAATTTATACCAATTTTTGAGAAGGTTGGAAGGTTTAAAAGCTCGTCCGGTGTTAGCACCAAACATACCATTGTGTTCGGCATAGGAAAATTCATGAGGTAAGGTTTATATCCAAAATATTCAATCGGGACCTTCTCAGACTAGACCTAACTAATATCAACTTTAACATATATTAATTTGATGGCTATAACCAAAATCCATTATACCAGCCTCAACCACTAATTTGAGACTATAATTCGTCGACTTTTCACAAGGTACCCCGGTTAAAAAGTTTATCTGTATGGTTATGGCTATACCACGCTATGACCAATTGTGTTATACAAAAATAATCTAACAATTTGATAGTATAGCCTGCTATACTGGGACTTTATCCAAAGGTACGATACTGTAGAATAGCCATTTCTCGAATTCGAACTTATTAAAAGATTTTCGGAAAGACGAGACGATTTAAAATTTCGTAGGTGTATTGAGGCCTATAGGAACAACGAATACATGAAAAAAGACTTTTACAACGTAATTTTATCCATGTCATTGCAAATAGACACTAAAATACCAGATTTGGAAGTTGCTTTCATTATCACTCAAAATATGCCGTAAAGTATAGTTACCAGCCTATGGATTACCCTACTACATATCAGTTATCGGTTAACGCGTTAGGTTTATTCAATTCGATTATTTAAAACAGACTACCTTCTTCAAATCGAATGACAAAAGTACTGCTGAAATTGTTAATAAACTGGAAATTACTTTAAAGATTGCCGTCAAAGAATTTAGCTCACTTTCTACTTAAATTTTGGTACACCGGTTATTAAACCTAATTGTCCGAGTTGTAAAACAATTTGGGGAAAAACTGGAAGAAGAAAATTTACCCTGGTACCCAGTTGTCACTACTCTATCTGAACAGAAATGACGAGTATCGTTCTATCCTGAATCGCCCACGAGAGAAACTTTTAACCATAACAACTTTTCTGTATCAAACGCTCAGTGTTAGTGCTGCTTGATGTGTCAAGCAAATGTTCTAAGTCGAAAACATTGGTATGGTATGCAATTCTTAAGTGGAATAACCGCCAGATGACAGATGTCTACTAGCTACAACTTCTGTTTAAAGTTAGGAGCTATATGCATGGGCGAAGTGACCGAGAGTTTGCTCAACTCCATTAGCAGTTTTAACAGAAGTGGAGACATTATTAGACATTATAGCAGTTTTAATAGAATGGAGACATTATCGCCACTATCCAGATTTCAGAGGAATTATGGAATGGACGCAGACTTTGTCTTGGCTATTTGAAGGATTTTGGCTATAAGCGTAAAATGAATACTCTAAAAGATAAGCGCAAGAAGTTTTACGTTAAATCAGACTCGAGCTTTTGTGTTCATGGAAGAGCGATGTCTTCAGATAACAACTGACGATACTAGTCTTGGTTATTTTGATCGAACAAATGCAATTGGAAACTACTGAAAAATTAAATGACGGTGTGTCTGCAGTGCAAGAACTGCAAGTTGACTCGATTGTGACCAACAATCATGCCTCTGGAAGTGTTGAAAATGGTATTGGATGCAGGCAACCAGTATATTCCACAAATTGAATTAGATAAGTTCGTTAGAGCTACCAAGAAGATCAAATAGAATTCCAAAATCAAAAATCAACGAAGATTTTATAACGTACATATCAAAATCAGTGAATTGAATGATCCCATTACAGTGGAAGAGGCTTTATTAAGGGAAGATTCAAATTTGAAGAGGAATTATCGATGCAAGAGAGGTATGATTCTCTAATTGATAATGTTACGTGAGAATCAACAGATTTGCCTCCCAAAACTAAAAGGTTTGCAAGTGCAAGTGGGTCTTTAAAACCAAAGAAGATGACAAAGGACGAGTTATCAGACATAAAACAGTGAAGTGTGATTCCACTTGTATGGAAATGGAGTTAACGTGGGGTTACTTAGTACCACTAGGACCTTTCACGTAGCTTTGTAATTAAGAGCAACACAATTTGTACCAGAGTATGAGGTAGAGAGCAAAAGGTGCTATAATTAATTAAGCGGATTCTCGGTTTTTTCTACCATCAGAAAGAAACAAAACTACCGGAAATTTAATAAAAAACACAATGGGCTTTTGCACCGCGGTGTTGAATCTAATAAGTCCTCACTCCTCACCACCCGGAGGTGATACGGTTTCAATCGCATCCCTTATATTAATGATCATACAACATCGGAGAATTCCTTTGTAAATAATGACTTATGGAAGTTCGTAACTCAATACTTGAATCAACTCAGCAAACTAGTAAAAATATTCGCATCTTACCAACTACGAATATATGAGCATTGTTGGATTCTGTATCGAACATTATTTTATCGCTGAATCCTTTACTAAATGCCTCAAAGTTCGTCGATTAAAGACCCAAGTATCTGTGGGAATCCTAAATAATTGCAATGCTGGTGTGTAACGAGGAGTTGCGAAATTTAATTCAATCCAATTGGGGCGAGGAGTATCCTTTAGAAATTAAATGAATTTAAAACAATCTACCAGTCGGACTTACCTTACAAAAGAATCTACTCAACATCTTGCTATGGTTTAAAAACATATAAATTTGTAATTTTCATAGATATGGAGAAGATGTTCCGGTAAATTTTGATAAGAAAACCAGACATCGACTACCAGAGAATATTGTGAAGGGACTCTCCTTAAATATATATGTATCAAATATTATCATTTGCGCACCATTACCTAAAGTGCCACAACCGCTTCGTTTCTGGCTTACGATGCCTTTCAACTACTAGCCGAAAAATATGAGGAAGTACTATCACGTTTGACTCGGCCGTGGTTAGATCGGACTTTTATACGGACGACTTTACTTTCGGTGTGAATACCCTAGAGGAAGCGATAAACCTCTAAAGAGGCCTAATTGTCCTACCCAAAATATGAAGTTTAGATTATACGAAAATGGTCGGAAAATCATCTAGTTCTACTAAATACCATTGCCATCAAGGAAAGAAAGCTCTCATTTTGGAACATAACCGATAGGACCAAAATGATTTCAGTATTAGGTATAAAATATATCGCCCAATTAAAGAATTGGTTTATTTTTACGATCAAGCTACCTGAAGTCACCAAGTTGACCAAAAGGATATTTCTATCGGAGACCACGTATTTAAAATCCTGTAAGATATCTGTCACTCCTAACTGAAATTGATTGGGGTGAAAAGATAACGCCAGATTTGTACCAACAAAAGTCAATGGTTTCACGTGAAATCATCCTAAAACCCGGCAGATTTTGCCACTAGAGGTATGTCTCCGCAAGAACTGATCAATAATAAATTTTGGTTCAATGGTCCTGATTTTTTTTTTAAGCACCCATATGTACACTCTCAACAGTTTAAACCGACCATAGAACCAGCATGAAGATTTTAGTACATCATGCCACAAGAAAGAGTCTAACATCCGAGTTGCTGCTCACGCTGATAAGTCGAATCTCCAATTTTCGTACCATAACAAATGTCTTAGCTCAAATTCAAAGGTTTATCAAACATTTAAGAAAAAAACCGTGAAAAAAAGAAGTTGGAAGAGTCCTTTCCGTATTTGAATTTCAAGAGGCTCAATATTTTATTTTTCGAATGGTAGAAGCTACAGCTTTTGGCAAGAAATACAAATTTTAAACCATAATTTACCAGTTTCGAAAAAATCTAATTTCTTTTCTTTACATCCATTTTTGGATGAAGCTAATCTACTACGGGTTGGTGTAGGAACAACGATTTCAGATACCGAAAATAAAGAACCTGATCCGTCAAGTTGTTTATATATATGTTTCGTCTTGTACTAACAATTCACCAGTGAAGTCGACTCAAACAACTATCAAGCCTGGTGTACCGAAAAATGAATTAAATTCCATTTAATTCCTCCAGCAGGACCTTCATTTGGAGGTCTTTGGGAAGCCACATTAGACGAATGTTAGGAGAAGCCCATCTAACATATAAATAATTTGAATTTTAATACAATTTAGAGAATTATTAATTGATGGAGCACAAAATACCCAAGGGCGCGTGGCCATCTTGAAGCCAGAGGAATAATTATATGAGTAAAAAATTTTAAACAACTTATCAAAGATGTGACGATGGGAGGTACCGTGTTAGACTACCACCCAAAACTAATACCATAAAAAGAGGTAGTTAAATTATTATGGCAATCCAACATTTTTAGTCGAAATAACGAGTATATCATCAGCTATATACAGAGTTTATGAATGAATGAATATCTAAGCATGGGTCACATGGTAGAAGTTTCAAATAAAACGATAAAAAATGATGATGTTTTTCTACCACACGATGGAGTTCTGAAAGGAGACAGTTCAACAATGTAGCTGCAAATTTAAATCCACAACGATGACACAAAATTTCAATATATTCTATGGAGAAGTACACCGTCTCAGCCCATAAGCTATTTTAAATTACTTGTCGTGACATATGGTCTGGTATCTGCACCAAATGTAGCTACACGGATCTTAAAAAAAGCTGATGGTATTATCTCACCCCACTGAAGCCAGAATTATCAAACGCAGCATTTATATAGATGACCTGATGACAGGGCTAGACTCAATTTTAAATTTTGAAAACGGATTTAATCTCACAAAATGGGTGTCAAATTCACCAGAAGGTATACTGATCACTCCGCTTCAGCATTGGAAACAATATACTAATTCAAAAAGTCAAAATCTGTAATAGTGATTTGATTGGGCTCGAGAAAAGCCAATCGAACTGCTCAAATACTAACTTCATATGACCGAAAATTTTGAAGGCATGTAACAATTTTACAAAATTTCGCAGGTGATGCTTCACGTAAACAAAATTCAAAGGATGTCCAATTTAATATGCTGTGGTGAGCAGGACCTTAGTGGTTACGAACATTTTTAGAATTGTGGCCACCTCAAAACCGAGTTTATAGGAATTTTGATTCCTCTCAAACCAACTATGGAACCTAATATGTTCGAACACTTGAAGAAAAAATGTTCATCATTCCACAAAATTCAACAAATAATAGCATACTGCCTAAGATTCATTACAGGGTCGAGAAAACAACGGGAGTCTGCAAGCACTATTGAATACTAAGCGCTAGAAATTTCATTCGAAAAATAATACATCTTTTTTTGTTATACGCACCAAACAAAACGCTACCTGTGCGACCCCACTGATGGGCAATATGCCAAGCTATCATTCAGAGCTGAACTCGCATTCTTAATTTAGATTCGGGCCAAATTGCACAATATGTTGTTTTTGTCCAGACAAAATGCCCTCAAAGTATTTTAATACTGCTCAAAGTACTACCAACTTAATTTTGAACTGGTAATTTTGAATAGTTGAAATCGTTTGAGATCCGATTCGTTTCCAACGAGCTATGGGGTTATAGCTGTTAAACAAACCTTGGAAAAAATAAATAGGTATTTTTTGAAGATTACGATGGACACAACTATTTGACCTCCTTTGTCGAACCCAAAATGTACAAATGAATTTTTTGGTGCAGTATGGAACACATACACTAGAAATTAAGACGTTAAATGTGCCTGCACTCCAAAAAATAATACACAATTCTTATTCTGGATTTTCATTTTACACCGCAAAATTGCATGTTGAATCCACATCATAAACGTCTTAATCTTAAGACAGGTGAGCTGTTTGAGAAAAATCTTCATAATTTATTCTCTTATGAATTTTTAAATGATCCACCATTAATTAATTCCGGACTAATGTCTCTTGAAAGCTATATAGCGTTGCATGTTAAATGCGTGTATAATTGTATATATATATATATCGATATATTTATGGAAGTAAAGAGATTGCAAAAGATATGAAGAAAATTTGTGTTGTGGTTTAAAAAAAATAAGATTAGTAATAAATATTTAAGAAGTAGTTTCATTAGTTACCTGTTTTCGAAAACAATCTTCGAAAAAGCTGGTCATCGATCGATACAAATGTCGTCTCACACCGCTCAGACTATGTCCCTCGTCCGGATAGATTTGTTGTTTGAATAGTGCACCTCGCATCGCTAGCGCTTTTGCAAATACCATACTTTGTTGAAAATGTACATTATCATCAGCTGTACCATGAACTAGTAGCAATTGTTTGTCTCGTAAATAATCGGCGTATTTTGCTAGATCACCTTCTTCGTACCCCTTATAATTATCGGTTACATTAGGCAAACCCATATATCGTTCGGTATACGTTGAATCGTATAGTTTCCAATTTGTAACCGGCGATACACTGATGCCACACTGAAAAAGTGATTGTTGACTAGCCAGTGCTAGAGCGGCTGTATAACCACCATAACTCCATCCCCATACACCAACTCGCCGTTTATCCACGAAATGTAAATTGTCTCGTAAATATTCGGTTACTTCTAATTGGTCGGATACTTCTACAGTGCCCAGTCGACGATATACTTCGTGCAGAAGTTGGTATCCTTGTCCACTTGAACCTCGGCCATCGATTTGTACCACAATATAATCTTTTGTACCTGCTAGATATGTATTCCAATCTATTCGCCATTTATCGGTGACTAATTGTGTGCCTGGGCCCGCGTAGACATGCAGCACTAATGGATACTGCGTAATTTCGTCTTCACGTAAACCAGGCGGTAAATGTAAACGAACTTGGGCATGATACCCGCCGGAAATCATAACGGGGAACGATTTAATTTGCGGTAATGCCAGTTTCGACACTTTATCCATTAGTTTTGTGTTGTTTTGCAGAAATTTAATTATTTCTAACGGCTTCTGTTTTGGATTGCCACCAATTCGATAAATACTGGACTGTGGTACACCTGGTCCAAGGCACTCGATAATTGCAAACGAACCTTCGATCGGCGAAAACAATACGTTATGGTATTGGCATGGAACCGGGCCTCGAATTTCTAACTCTTTTCGTCGTCTACGTTTAGGCATTGGTGTGGTCTGTGGCGCTTCGGTCACTGGTTCTTCTTCTTCCTCCTCCTCCTCGTGATTATCTTTTTCGTGCCACACATCATCCCATGTCGTTACTAATTTTGGTGGAGGTTTTGTTGTTTGATAATTTATACCGACCGGGGAAGAACACGTCAAACAAAGTGGATCACGTAACGGTATACCAATTTTTGGTGGTAGTGCAGTCGTTCGATATAAATGTATTTGTCCAGGATGGTGTTCCGGTGTGCCTAAATAGTATCTAGAATAAAATAATTGTGTTAATCGAGAGGGGAGTACTGTAATACCATCGATTTTAATACTTACACCCAATTATTCGTTTGGTCCCAGAATAAAATTTTCCTCACCTCGAGTTTGCCGTGCGTTAACGGTATAATATTTTTCGTCGGTATATGCACATAAACTAAATGTCGAAAATGACCTGAAGCACCGTCACGCAACGGTGACACAGCTATATACGATGTGGCATTTATGGAGAAAAATGGTATAGCCGTTTCGTCTACCCAGCCCCGTGAATCACCACTAATCCGATGGGTTTCGATGCAGTACCACATCGGGCTTTTACATATCGTGGTGACCGACATATTTTGCGGTCGATTCATCCATATCACACTTACTTCGGTTTGTGACACCCACGCTATGTTTGCAAAGTAGTAATCTTCTTTGCTGTAATTGGAAAAGGGTTGAAAAATGAAATACAATTTTTTTTGGATTTCTCGAATTACTTGCGTCGTTATCGTCAATTTTGCGATAAACACAGGTTACCCAACATTACAAAAAAAAAAAACTATAAAACCATCAAAACTACATAAACATATAACATTTTCGAATTGTTGTTGTTGTTACTGGTATTTTACGTGTTGTGTGTGTGTGCATGAGAGGAATGGAATCACAGAGATATCATTTAGAATTTATTACTCCCTTGTGAATAATCCAAGACAATTATAATGTTCATTACGTATTTATATAGAATTTCTTCCGTATCGTATATGCGTCTTTGGGTATATTGTGTATGTTACACACACACACTTGGCATCGTAAATCGGTTGTAGTTACAAATCGATATAAAATAATAAAATTACATTTTATGTATTGTCAAAGGATCATAAAAAGATATCTTGGCACATGGCGCAAGAATTAAAGAATTTCTTAAATTCTATATTATACGCATGTGGTCATCTGGTATACAGTGGTTCAGTTTTGGTGAGTGATATTTTTATTTAAAGCGAAATATATATTTTCGAAATATCGTGACATTTTCACAAATTATTTCGGGGTCAAAAAATCAGGTAAGGGACTAGCCTACAAAATTACGAATATTCATTGTTTTTCTTAGCCCTGTTAACATCTAAGTAAACGATGTTACAAGCTCAAGCCTATTCTTCATCCTTTCTTCGATGTTTGGAATGTAACTTACAGTTTTCCTTCCATCCATCGAATTGTTGCATCCATCCTGCCACATTGCAATGGATGCTTTCCTATTGAGTGAACCAATAAGGTTGGCTTCTATCTGTTCAGCTTGCAATATCATATTCCCCTAAATTATACCTAGGCTTAGCAACTTTATTGTTCAGGGTGAAGAAGTCTTTTTACTGATTTCACAGCATCTTTTTGACATGTAAGGAAGGTGACACCCAGCCTTTTGTCAAAATCTGCGCAAACATTTTACAGTTTTGATCATTTGAATTCATACACCATTCACAGACACCAAAGATGGTCTTTTTGCATCGAAATTTCCCTTAAGTTGGATCATTACTGTTTTGACAGATGAAAGTTTTAGCTTATAGCTGCAACACTTATAAGCAGGTTGAACGACTTCTTGAATGCTTTGTCAAGAGTTTCCAGCAAAGAGCATTACCTTGTTTATGATTATTCATAATAATAGGCCACCACAGATAATAGAAAGCTTCAGCTACGTGGTGTGGTTGGAAGTCCCTCACTTGGTGCGTCCTGAGGTGGTGGATGAAGGAAAACCCTTACTGGATTTCCTTTGGGTAAATAGGCAATAAAATATTATTAGCAGACCAAAATTGCCTAAAAGCGCCTGTTCATAATATATGCAGCTTCAAGCGGCGTTTGCTCCTCATGTCAGAAGAGGCTAAACAAAACTTGGTGGAAAGTATAAAATACTTGGGGAAGACACTATAGTAAAACTAAGAATGAAGAAGAGCAAAGATACAATTACGGTGCGGAGATTCGAAACCACAGTACCTGCGGCTTTAGTGGCCTCCCAGTCGTCGAAATTCAACAAGCCACAACGGTTTCTTTGGATGGCAGCTTGGCCACCGAAGCAACAATTGTTTAAAGACCGTTTAGTAAATTGAGCTCAGGTAAGCAAAGAGTGGTCAAATTTGGATCAAGTTTTGAGAATTGGCCCCAGCTAGCTGAGTAGGTCCATTTAAGAATAGTACGAGGCTCATGAGATCGCCTACAGAGACACATATATCTGGCTCAGGTAAGCAAAGAGCAGTTTCACTTCCTGATCTAAACGAATACCAGGGAAAATAAGGCAAATGAATTTGATTCGAACGTCCAAATGTTTCCAAATCTGTAGTTAAAAAGCAGATAAACAACTGGTTCGAATATGTGAAGGATAGGAACAATGTTGGAAAATAAAGAGGATGGTTTGGTTGATTAAATTTTGCTGTAACGAGAAAGAAAAGGAACTTGAAGAACTCAGTGATAAATTATGAAAGCCCGAGGTGGCCCTAAAGAAGGATAGTGAAGATACGGAGATTGTATACACTCCAGCGATTAAAGACCCCTTATTAGTGTGCAAGCGCAGCTATTTCGATTAACCAAGATAAGGGGAGGAAAGAAACACCCTAGAAGCTCCTACTGGAGACACTGCTAAAAGGAAGAGAGATTCACCGCCCTATAGGGCTGGTCTTCAGTTAAACAAAAAAAAAACGCATTACAACTAATGCGCGTACTCTGACAAATCTGGAGCCAGATTTCGAATCAGAAAGAAAATTGGTCAAAGAAGCGGTAGTTGATAAACCAGAATGGCAAAAAAATACACCAAAAAATGCAAAAAAGAAATTGGAAAGGCAAACTTGACTGGATGCGGTTTTGATTAAAAACAGGAGGTGTATCGTATATTGCACTGCTAAAGAAAGTGAATGTGGACACAGTACTTACTGGTCTAGGAGAAAAAGTTATTCATATTCGCCAAACTAAGAAGGGATATCTCTGGCTAGAGTTAGAAAGCATTAAAAACCAACCACACACGAAAAGTTTCGGTCAAGAAGCTGATGTTAAGACCCTGACATAATAAGTACTTGTAGAAATAAGAGACCTTGATGTGGTGACTACACAGGACGAAGTACTTCAAGCATTTGAATCGCTGGTAACTACACAGATATTGTCTCTATAAACTAAAGATATTGTCTCTATAAAAACGCTGAATGCTTGTTATCGGGGAACACAAATGGTAGTGGTTATAGCCTTTCAAGCCAAATAGCAGAGAATATCATATTCAAAGATTTGCAGAATTAAGAAAATTACCGAAACTTTAATATGTTTCAGCCATAGAGGAGTTAAAAGTTTTCTAGGTCGTTTGATTAGTGATGCACACAATTGTAGCCCTTTGTTGATTGCTGAGTTGCTAATGATAGAGATAAATCTGTATTCGATGAATTTTCATTACTGTCAGTGGTAATATTGCATGTTGGTAACAGCTTCATAACTCGCTAGCTTGATGGTTAATCTCAATAGAATTAGTGTGTATCTCCGAATTAAAGTATTAAAGTGGAAAAAGAGAGATATGTACACGCACACTGATCACTAAGCTATTTTATCCGTCTTGCATGAAGGATATCACTAATAAGAAATTATTCAGAAACTCTGGAAAAACGGAGATTTAATGACCTAAAACATAAAATTTTTGACGAAATGCTTTTTATGTTTATGTTGAAAGACTTAGTTTTATTAGGGATTACAGAAAATTAGGGGTCTCATGTTATTTCCACAATCGCCCAATAAAGCAGGATCTAAGAGTACGTGTTAAAGTGAGAAACAATCCGGTCCAGAAAAAAATTAAGATCTGATTTTTCTCTAATCCTACTGAAAACGCGGTCCGTGTATATCCGGATCGGTTTGTTCACATACTTGCCTAGAGAAAGGATTATTCCCTATGCAGTGGAATGACCAATATCCATTATTTTTGCTGAGAGAGACGAAGGCATTAGGAAATCCATCATAGTATCGTGCTATCGGTTTGCTCGATACGGCTGGTAATATATTAGAGAAGTTATTTGTGGAGGCGAGAAGCGATTGCAGGTGTCAGATGGAAGAGAGGTTCAAATTTTGT
Organism: Tipula confusa; assembly: GCA_963556175.1. Taxonomy (NCBI): domain Eukaryota; kingdom Metazoa; phylum Arthropoda; class Insecta; order Diptera; family Tipulidae; genus Tipula; species Tipula confusa. The sequence continues at coordinate 100,525,461 of OY744475.1, forward strand.
GCGGTGGTTTTATTTCATGTTAAAAATGCCTTTAACTCGGCCACAACATAAGAAGAATAGAGTACAAGAGGTACAAGAGTAATAGAGTTACAAAATATTATCATATAACCGGAGGAATATTATAGAAGGTCCGGTGCTAGCCCCAATGTCATGGAACATATGACGGCATTTGTCATGGAACATATGATCAGCAGTATGCTGATACCATAGACGAAGCAAAAAATGTCTTTACGGATGATGTGCTAGTTATTTTGGTGAAAAAATATAAAGAAGAAGTACAAGAAATAAGTACGTGGAGCATATAAGAGCTATTTAGGATTGGTTACCGTCTGTGGATTTGCCGTTGGTGAAACAGAAGACAAAAATAGTGCTGATCTCACTGTCACACAAACAGAGAATGTAGAGCATTTTTTTTAAGTGCGTGCTTTGGCTAAGGTCTGTGGGAGTCAACCTAGCACCAGGAAATATTATTGCTGAAATATTATTATCATGGAGTCCGCAATAAAACGTGAAAAATGGTATGTGCTATATGTGACCGTAACAATTTGGAAGAAACTTCGACACTTAGAGAGGTTTGGCAGGAACTCTAATAATTCAAAATGATGATAACTTAAGCTAGGCTCGGCTTCTTGAAGTAATACTTATTGATATAGTTCCGTGAGGCTAAATGCCACAGGAAATTAGAAGTTAGGTTTTATTTGGTAGCAACATCACACTCTTGCAATATTATGAAGGTCTTTCTAAGATTGATTACCAACCTTACCAAAAAAAAGAAAAGAATTATTAGCTACAGAAAACCATACAAAAAACTTAATGGCATTTTACACCACCTATAGCCCATCTCATTATGGTGGCATTTATGAGACATCAGAAAGCCATTAAATCAGCCAACTGGTACGTTTTTAAATTTATGGCAATTGCACCGCTTTTCGAATATCTCAATATTCTCGTAGTAAATAAAGATGTATCAAACTTTTACGTACTAACACCCGGTCAACTTTTGATAAATTGACTGTTCAGATCAATGTCCTTATCAGCAATAGATCAACAGTATGGTTGAATAGGGCACCATCAACCAAAAGATTTCAAGTTTACAACGAAAAACAATGAAAAGGATATTTGAACATAATTGTAGAACGCGCCACCATGATGATGCGGTGGAACCTAATAAACGAGAAAAATATGCTTCTAATTACGATGCCACAAAAACATGTTTTGTGTAGAGGAGACAATATATAAGATTTGGCTGATACAAGAAAATACTTTTACATTACAACAACATACAACTGACATAATTTATACATTTACCAAACATAAAAATACTGCACCTTACGTAATAATACTATCGCAACCATATGCTACCATCGAACAACTTTGTATAATACGAGTACCGTATAGTATAATTTAAAGTTTCTACCCCAAAAAAAAAAACGAAAGAAGCATAAATTAGTTGAAACGAAAAGTTCGTGCTACACAAGTTGGTCTTCCAACTTATAATTACACTATGTAATTGAAAAACAAAACAAAGATAACTAATTTCCTGGAGAACAACTACAACAACGACTGTCTGTTACCACTCGTATGCCATTTCCAATGTTTATCGTTAGTTTAAAATTTCGTAGTTAAACGATATATAATTTTCGGGAGACCTCGAATAAATTTGCATTTGAAAAGTCTTCTCATATTATGCTCGTAATTTACACCAAACAGGACCACAACAGTAACAAACTTTAACAATTGAAGGGAAATACACTTAACTAATCGCTGTTCAAACTAATACTGATTTTATTTTTTTTTTCATAATAATTTTTTAATTTTGTAACCACTGCTCGTATTTTGTAATCACATAACACTATATTTTTCTTTACAGTACGAGTATTCTGTACAGTTTGCCATTCTATTGAAATATAAATTAGCAGCCAGTGTTTAATTCTATACGCAGCACTACAGCTAAAAAGGCTATTTTGGCTTAGAAATAATTGAGCGTAAAGGTATCATTGAGCTGAATCGAAGCAATATTACAGATTTTGACTAGATCGATTTTTCGACAGCTCGAGTTTATCGAATTTGATCAAAAGTGTACCAGAATATAATCGGTCGAACAATATTTCCGTTTGGATTTTATTCGCCATCACATTTATTCAGTTCAGACCACTAACTTGACAATTATTCAACTCTCTAATTTGTCCACACATTAGCTGATATTATTAATGAAATGTCTTCAGTGGAATTTTTATCCTTCAACCATATTTGAAAACATGTCTTATGATATGACTTATGATAGTACTGTCTTACATAATATTGAAGAGAATCACTCCCTTGACGAAGGATATTTTCGTTGGCTACCAAAGAGGACTTCGGTCGAGTTGGTTAGTCACTGATCAAGTTTTTTTGACGTAGATGATTCTTTCTAAATATTACGAGACATGGATGTTCGTGGATTTTCAACAAGCTTATGACAATCCATCGAGATAGCTTATAGTTTGCTTTGCGATGTATACAGTTATTCGTTAAATATGTTCGTTTGTGTAAAAAGACAGGAACGCAGACATAATGTTGTGTCAAAATTGACAACAAGCTATCAGGAACGTTTACATTAGCTCTGGTGTAAGGCAAAGAGATGCTCTGTCCCCGACACTCTTTAATCTCATGTAAGAATTGTATCGTTCGTAAAAATGAAACATCCCAGGGCAACATCTTGGACCGTTAGGCCAATTAGGTTCTGGTATATGATATCTGCAGATGATATCTGGGTAATTAAATTGAATACAACGGTGTCATAGAATTACTGGATCTAATTGTACAATTCTCATCTTTCGCTGGTCTCAAAATCAATGAGTTCAAAACAAAATATATGATCACTTGTTTTAGAGACCAATAAGCAACAGATTTTATTAGTGATGACTACACATTTGAAGGAGTGACAAGTTTCCGGTTCCTCGGGTCTCTTTTCACTCATGATAATTATATGAAAGGGCATTACAGAGCGTCTTGTCGCTGGCAACCATGCATTGTATGCCTTACACTTGCTGCTAAAGTCAAAATATTTTGCAAATGCCGATAAGCTGAAGTTTTGATACTTGTCGAGTTTAATTCAACCACAAGATCACGCATTTAATGAAAATTAACGAACAGATCCTAAGCAGATGGTGTAGGTTGCTATCCATAAAGATGGCTCTTTGAGAAGAATGACTTTTCTTATTCAGTTTGTCTAAAATAATACAAAGAACAAGCGGTATTGAATTCGATAAAGCCAGACTGTTAATTTGGTATGGAACAGCAAAGTCCTGTGAAAATAGTTTATCATTATTATTCTCCTCTGATCCTGCAGTTCTTTTTCTTGACACCCACTCTCTGGTTGGATTAAGGTTTTAGGTTTTAACCAAAAAAGCTTACTCCATTATTGGAGTAAGCTTTTTAAGGAGGTTATTTTTATAAGCGATCAGATGGACCGTTCATTTTTTTTTTGATTTATCAGTTATTTGAAATACTAAGTTAATACCAAGATTTTCAGGTGGTTGTTTGCCTAAATGGATGCTTTGACAAGCATGTTTAGCAGCTGCCAGAGGCTGAAATTGATGTAAGTAGTTGGAAGCATCTAAAAGAAATTTAGTCGGCCCATCCACAGTACAATGTTTCGCAACCCATTGACTGTCTGTATTACTCGAACTATACTTCCCTGTAACTATAACCATAACATGATAAAGGGCAAACACAATGAACCGATGCCGATCAATAAATATAACCACCATTGGGTCAAAAAGTTGATCGAAGACCAACTAAAATGATTCATCAAGAATGACAATATTCCAGAAGTAAAAGGTCACAATGAAGAAAATAAGTCAAAATTGACCAACATTTCAACGGTATCAGCTACGACACAGTTATTGATGTGCATAGCACAAATCGATCGTTTATAAAAAAAAAATTAGTCCATCCCGTGCCTTGAACTTAGCACTCTATTACTTCTGGCAAAACTGTTGAAGTACATTCAGAGTAAAATGGGGCTTAATGAGGCCCAGAAACATGTGCGACTTGATTCTACAATAATTACGCTATGCTGGAATAACGGGGATTCAAGCCATTTCAAAATGTTTGTGGCCAACCGAATATTTGCACTAACCATGCCATGGCATCATGTGAAACTATCATAGTCGGAATAAGTCGCGAATAGTCGCAAAATCCGATAATTTTGGACAAACATCATATATAATAACAAAAAGAGTTATTGAAGATGTCCTCCGTGCTTTGTATTAAAAAGAAACTACCACATATAGCAATAACAACACTACCAAGAGTGAAGAAGCAGCTATATAGCCCACCATTGTACTAACTGGAATTTTATCCCACCTTACTCTCCTCATGTTGGAGAGGCGAGAATAAAATCAGTAAAACTACATTTCAACGAGCTATACGGGAGTCAAGCTTTACGTTCAAAGAGCTATGTATGTAGTCATAACTCAAATGACTGAACAAATGGTTCAACATTTTTGAAAATGCTAGTTCTCTGAACATATTCACCAGCTCACAGAAGTGAACTAAAAGAACAACTATCTTGCCAAACTTGGTGGTAAATGGTTTAGTGCTATGTTTAACAATGAAGTGCTACCTGCCACTTTTGAGAAAACACATCAAGTAGCACTTACAATATTCTCAAACTGCTGCTTTCTGAGACTTGCGGGATGCTCCTTTCAAATAAGTCCTTTTAACCACCGGACCATAGCGATGTATTTCGAAGAATCAGGCTAATTCGAAAACGTGGCATGAAAATAGGCGTTAATTATTAATGAAAACTTACCTACTTACTGGGAGGAAATTGCTTCATATGGATGTGCCATGATTAAACTGCAATATTATTTTACAACAATTTCTATGGCAATATAAAAATTTACTAATAGAAAAAAGGAATGCTAACGAGTGAAACTTGGGTTTCAAACTCAGTTTGCCTTCTATGGAGGGACATGTTTGGAGTTTTTACCAAACGCGAAGCTGGAAATTATGAGTTACAGTTTGGAAAAATTGACAATGATATGAGAAACGTTTTTTGGTGGGCGAACCACCGTTTGCATGCGACAACCGCTTTTATCCAAAAATCTACGAGATCTAACCCAGCACTTCATAATTTGTATATTTTAAGCCCTAACACGGATCCAATGGCATATGCTATTTTATTTTCTTTTAGTGAGCCAGGTTACCAACCAAATTGGCAATGAAGGAACTCAATTAATTCGAGTCCGTAATAACATGAGGATGCTGCAGTATGTGGCTGCCCCAACAACAATCCGAGATGCAGTCAATCCGATCATCAGTGCAAGTAAATTAACTGAGCAGTAATAGGTTGATTTCTATTTTCAAGTTGAGGCGAACAATCTAAACTTCATTCGACCGAACTAAAAACGAATTAGAGCTGAATAATACCAATGCCTTACTGTAATTTCGTTATCCTGTCGTCTAGCTTCGAAGTATCGCCAAGAAATATGCGGGAGCCTTGTTGTGCTGTTTTTTAATTTTTCTAGAAACTGTTAACTCCTGATATCTTTATCACGTTCACTGCTTATTCGGCATGGTCCGAAATAACTGATAGCCTTGGTAACAGTGAACGACCAAATTTAATAGCACGTGTTTTCAAGATTAAAGTGGATACCATCGAGTTTCACGAACAAGCCCTACCTCACGCACACATACTAGTAACATTGAAAGTTGAAAATAAATTTATAACATTTCAGCGAATTGATCAGATTATTCCAACAAACACTCTTGTAACCAATCCATGTCTACGTGAAATAATAACAAGATACATGATGCACGGACCCTGTGGGGCCGATAATCCTAATGTTTTATGCATCAGTGATAGAGACTATTCTTAAAAATTTCTTAAATTTTAGATAACAGATTAGAGTAAATCTTGTCAAAATATAAGCTGCGGTATAATTAAATTTCCAATTTTATTGAATGTCGTTAGTGGTCCGGAGACAATGTGGTGGTTGAAAAAGTCGCCTATGCACAACCGCTTGCACTTAATAGCAGCAGACTGTAATCTTTGAAGAAAGTTACAATGAAGAGGTACTTTTTTAAGCACCAACTCGCTCGTACTAAGCTTAAAGCTTGGTTCGGTCTAAATTTAAAAAAAATTAATAAGGGCGCGCGACAGTTTCGGTACTCAAAGCACACATGCGGCTCGCATGCGGCGCATATCAGCTGCCTACCAACCAATCAAATCAAGACATCTAAACCATGTGACAAGATTTACCAATTAAATCGCTCGTTTACAGAACAAAATAAAATATCAGCGGCTGATATCCGCTGCGCACGAGCCGCATACGTGCAGCCGTCTTTACGTTCGTGATAAGTAGACAAAGAAATAGAAGGGACGCTAGAATTATCCAGTCGATTCAAACAGTGGACGGCATAAAATTTGAAACCTTTAGAGCAGCGGTAGAACATACATACGGTTGAACTTACCTCATGCCAAAACAATTTCATGAGATGTTTGCATACATATTGCCTAGTGCCTACAGATTATGCACCAGAAGAAGAGACATATACGAGAAATGGCGAGGAATGTATTGCAATGCTTAACAAAAATCAGCAGCGGATGCATTAGGCAAAATTATTTTAGCAGTAAATTATGATGATGTTACCAGTCGGTATTATTCCATTGATGTGCTTAGGAAAAGCTTTTATTTATATGACACTAATTTGCAATTGCAACAAACCGTATCGCTGAATCACTACTAAAGGGAGGTCGTATGGTGTTTAGTTAATTTAAACTTTCATAGTGTCTTTACTTTACATATCAGTATCTTCTATGAGATTGACCTAAACAGAAGCTGAAGTCTTGCATCAAGCATATATTATTATTACCAACGAAATCGAAATGTTCGAAAAAAACGAAGTTCGGGTAATTGACAAGTGCTTGCATGAGCTGTCAGACGACAATCGACCATTTGGAAATAAGGTTTCATATCATAGGAGGTGATTTCAGTTAGACGCTTCCAGTTGCACAAAAACAAGCACAGATTTCGTGGAACGCTGCATAAATAATAGCTGACTTACTCAACTAACACTTACTGGAATTATGAGCAGTGAAGACTGATTGCTTTTTATATGATTATTATTTGGTTTGCTTTAGTTAAGGCATAAGCTTATTTAAAAAAAATTCAACAAAAAAAAAAAATACTTACGAATCTTTCAGCACAGCTGGCGCTTGTAAATCTCTCGTTCGAATATTTTTTGGATCTGTTAAATCGGCTACACGCAGCTTAACGATTGGATTTTGTGTACCTGGTTTCGGATACCTAGAAAACCATGCCATAAATATATAATTACTTCACAATTTACCAACAACCATATATAGACGGAAGATAATCTAAAATTTGTTTTCGTCTAAATATGCTCTTGGAAAATTGTGAAAAAACAAAAAAACAATTTCCATCACAAACAAAAATTATTTTTCTCATATATGTAAATTAATTTTTCATCATTTTTCTTTAAACACCCTAATGTCTAATTTAAATTTATTTAAAATTTTTTCTAACAAACAAATTTAACAATTATGTAATAATTATCACAAATTAGAGGGTTTTCCATTTCCAAAGTACGACTATAGTCTGGTTCTTGAGACAAACTAAATTTTAAAATCCATTCAAATTGGAAAACCCTTTAATTGTGGTTTCATTTGAAACGAACCTGAGCGAACGAATTTCCGGATATAAGTTGGTATTCCCCGCGGCCGAATTTATCGTGCCAAACCATGCAAAATTTTGTTCCGGCACTAATGTATCGTTAAACGTGCCATACAACATTAAATGTCCATCCGGTGACATCCATATAGCTGAGTTCGCGCATAATATCTCCTCTAAAGCGAAAAATTAAAAAAAAATAATAAGGTCATGCGTATTTATGATCTGGTCCAGATACAATATGTAATTACCTTCGTACAACCAATCTGGTATACCATTGTATATAACTCCGGGCACACCACTTTTTGTGACACGATACGTTGTCGATGACTTCGGCCCTATCCTATAGTACACATCATAATTGTAAACCATTACGAGGGAATGGCCACGCGGTGTAAATTGAGCATGTAGCAAATAAGGCCATTCTTCATCGCCCGGCTTAGGCGATAATCGAATTGTTTCACTAGTTTGTATATCGAATACGGTATATTGAGCTAAATACGAGCGACGAAATAATTTTTGTACATTTTGAGCAAGTAACAAAAATCGACGATCGGTTGAAATAGAAAATTTTGCAGGTGCCAAAGTTTTCTGGAATGGGAAATAAGAGGAATTTTTGAATTTTTTTATTTTTTTATAAATATTATGGATACATAACACACAACACGTCTTATACATATATAAGTCTATTATTTTAACATCTTATGTTCATGTACTGTTGTTTGTTTGCCATGGGTACATAATACAACCGTAAATATTTTATTTTATGAACATAAGCTATTTAGGGTTAGGATTAAGATATTTTTTTAAGGATATATAAAAGTTAATTACATGCTTGTTCCATATTATACTGATTCACATCCAATTTGTACCTATAAAGTTGTGCTAAATGAAATATAACTTGGTTCAATAGTTGTGAATTTAGGCGGCATTTAACGGATTTTCTCCAGACATAATTAAAAATTTGAAAGACCAATCCTTGTTAAGGCAAACTCAATAGAATATTTAAACACGATTCTTATACTTTATTAGTTTATTGCTGAAATAACCAAAAAAACTACTTGCTGAGATACGTCACCGCTTGAACAAAAGGCCAGCACTAATACCAACAGTATTATCAGCACCATTGTCTAGTTTGGACAAACCGATGCACTTTGACTTTCCTAGGAAAAAATTGTCAAATAATGAGCGGCCAACTTCAACAAGTATGGATACTCAGCAATAGCTTGACAATCTGTAGTTTGCAATCAAAGGATTGTCACATACCAACCAAAAATCAAGAGGTAAGATGAGATGAGGAGAAATTTGTACCGGAAATAGACTCCATCGAGCAAGCATTGTACAACGACAACAGTCCAATAGATTTCATTAAATAAAAATAAAAATAGAGCAATTATCTAAGGAGATCGAGGTAATAGATAAACTATAGAGATTCTAGTTGAAATGGAAGAAGCAGAGCAAACAAGTAAATACTTCTAAGAGAACTACTACCAAACTCTTAAGAATAGAGTAGATACACTAATAATGTGATTACAACGCAACCAGCAAAAAGGGACAACGCATCATTCTGGAGAAACCAGGGCACACTTACCTAAAATACAAATATCATAATTTATGGCAATTATGAGCAGTGGAGCACGTTCTACGTCATATTCACAGTACTCATTCACAAAAACAAACAACTGCCCAACACAATAAAGATGACTTAACTGCGGTGACAATTACAACAAAGCCTAGGACAAAGATACTGCAAGCAAGGTACAACAACGCCAGGTTACAAATAAGGATTTTAACTCATTGATATCCTTACCGACAATACATGCAGCATCAGCGAGAGCAATTCTAGCCTTTTGATACTGTAACCGAAATACTACACATCAGCAAGCTACAGATAAGCACTATTTTTGAAGCACAAGTAATGTTCATTTTAGGCAAGAAACTAGACCTTAACTTGGCTATATACGAAACCACATCAGCAACGCCGAGAGAAATTATCCAAATGAGTGAATTTTACATACAGAATTTTGCACCACTATAACGTGTACATGTCACAGCAATAAACGGTAAAGGGATGGTAAAGGGATGCAAAGAAAGGTATCAATTACAAAACTGCAATCAATTCAAGCGTACTTACGTACGTTGTTTAACACAACATGCAACGGGTAGTACGCCAAAAAACTTGTGCACATCAACAAGACGATGTATTGTATGTCAAGGTTATCATTGCACTTATCTGCATGGTAACAATATGGCATCGACCAACCAGGGAGCAATACAAACCCTCATACTTAAACAACAAGGCCCCATACTACTACCAACAGCAGTGGTCAAAGGAGCAACTGGACAAATCACCACAATCAGGGCATGAAATAATTTAGGATCACAAGCAACATTAATATCATCGAAGGCTGCCACTATATTAAACATCAAGAAGAAAATAGCAGATTTCAACATTTCAGGCATTGGCGGTAATGAGGCAAACATATACAATTAACATGAAGCTAATATACCAAGATTCAATTAAGTCTTTAGCTTAGATGTTGAAACCTTGACATTCAACGTATACTATACAATCAATTTCAAGCGATTATATATCGTACTTGGTGGAGACAACTTTCCATTGATAATAGCTAACAGTACTATCAAAGGTAACCATCGAGAACTGCAATGGCACAGGACACCGAGTTCAGACGGAATATAATCAGCAGCATGAATAACACGGACAACCAAGTAAGAAGAACCACCATGATGACGGCAAAATAAATCGATGAACATCTAAGATTATTTGTAGAGGTTGATAGCACTCCTGAGGAAAGAAGCCGCATGGAGGAAGAAATCTAGTTGAAGAAGCATTCCAAATAACATTGAAGCGGCACAATGATTGACGATTTATAGTAAAAATTCCATTTAAGGAAAACCACTCATTTGAGTTAAAGATCCAGACTACAAACAATTATATCAACAATTCATGCAGGAATATATCAATCTAGACCACGGATAGAGTTAACACAACAAAAACCAAAAGATGGACTCGTCGAAAATATCAATTCATGGTGTTATCAGGCAAGACAACAACCAAGCTTCGAGTGGTGTTTGATGCATTGCCAAAAACAATTTCTGTTGGCTCATTAAAACGACGTTATGATGACCGGCCCCAAACTACAAGATGAGTTAGCCGATCTTCTACTAAGGTGGATAAAGCATAAGATTGTCTTGAGAGATGAAATCGAAAAAATGGTTTTCAAATTCTGACTCAATTCAGACGATCAAAATCATCACCGCGTAGTATGGAGGCAGAAGCCTTCCGAGCGTATAGGCCAAAAACTATAACATAGAGCAACAAGCTAACGGAATCATCCAAATAAAACTAAATGAATGCATTAAACGTTAGGAACATTTTACAATCCGGCAAGAGATGTATTTGAATTCGATATAACCGGACTGCAGCTAACTAACAAGCAGCCTACCAAACGCTCATTCCTATTTGACTCATCAAATTTTTTTGATCCCATTGGATGGCTATCGCCGATAACCATTATGGCTAATATTATGAAACAGAATATTTGGAAAACAGGAATAAACTGGGATGAACAACCACCAGAAAAAATAAACACCAAATGAAAAATTACCAAGATGACCTGAAAATAACGTCGAGATGCAAAATGGAACTGCATGGTTTTGCTGATGCAAAGTACGATCTTCATAAGAAGATAATAATTCCTCGCCTCGAGTCAAATGCGGTCTTATTTGTGCTAAAACTATTGCAGCACGTGCAAAACAACGTGAAACTTGAATTAAAGGAGATCCAAGTCGTTTCAACATATTTGAGGCAAATAAGATTTCGACCATTAAGAAAATGTTACCAACAACAAGATGGAATCATGTGAAATTACAAGACAATCCAGTCAAACTCAGCTCCACGTAGTATAACTCACTAAGAACTTACCTTCAACAACTTTTGATGGTGGGGACTAACTTTCCTAAAAACTATTCCGCCACAATAGAATACTGAACAGCCTTTTCCGGATTTATCATTAAACTTACGAGTAGAGCTGGAAGAACAGATAGTGCTGACGACGGAGATAAAGGGATCGCACGTATTTTTAGAGGTTTAAACAACTTGTCTACATACAATAAAAGCAAGCGCACAGGACGCCATCAAACAACTTGTAACCCTAAGCAAAAACATCATAATTACGCAGTGGATAATCGAGAATACCCATAACAATACCTTACATGGTGGTACAGAACTTACTCTGGCAACTCTGAGATAAAAATATTGGATCATTGATGAGAGACGAACCACACGACAAGTGATAGAGGGGTATAACATGCTTTTGCCACAAACAGAAGAACATATGGAACAATTAACAAGTAGTTTACCATCATCAAGAGTGAGGCTGAGAAGGCTGATCTTCTAAAAGGAAATCTACTTTCAACTAAGAACGATTATGGTTCGAGGCAACAAATCCTACAGGGGATACATCGCCCTTTTTGTATGCATGATAACAAGAGCCTCACAACAGAAGAATTCATAGCGGCCTTCAAAAGATTGGTTCCAGACGAGGACCAGAACGAAACCTATTTTGTTAGAACAAATTCAGTAATGAAGAAGACGTACCGTGCAGCTATAACCACACTACCTAAGGACATAGCAGTCATATGGGCCAGTGATGAAATACACATATTGGCCAACGTAGTACTTTATATAGCCTCATGCCGTGCACTTTGGAGGAATATGGTAAGCAGGAATAAAATTTCATCTTAGAGAGGATAGAAGATCCAACTCTGACATTTGACGAAATAAACATTCTTACCACGCAAATCGAAGAGGATCTCAATTATCGGCCACTAACGCCAATAGCCAACGAGGCATCGGATTCAACAGCGCTAACAACAGCGCAATCGACACTTTCTAACTGGCAATTCTCTTAAGGCGATGAGCAGAGGCCATTACCAGCAACCTACAATTAAGAACAAGATGGCACATGATCGAAAAAATTGCATACGACTTTTGGAAACGCTGCAGTCTTCTGAATATCTGCACTAAATCTTCATCAACTTCAACAACGATTTAAAAGAAAAATCACCTAACCAAATCTACGAATAAATGATCTGGTATTAGTAAAGGATGATCAACTACCTGTGACTCGATGGAAATTGAGACGGGTTCTTGACGCCAATGCCAGATAAGAAAATTTGGTGCGAGTCGTAAAAATTTAATGTAAAGACGCGACGTAGCAGCTAATCACATAGCTGGAAATACAGCAACCAAAAATGTCAGTACAACTCCGACTGAGCACAATGCCATAGGAAAGATGAACCACATAGCAAAACCCATCCTTCAGTGTTCTGCCTATTCGGACTCGTGAGTTGAGTACCAATAATAAAATAAAACCATTCAACCATACTTACCGGCATATATTTCTAGAAGTTAGGCAAGTTAGGGTCGCTATGAAGTGGACTGTAGAAGTCCAGTACAACATGAGTGGCTACTGAGAAGAAATCAAAAAATATAAGGTGACTCCTAATGAGTTACAAGCAAGCTGTAAGGAGTTATCTGGATTAAACTGCAACATTAAAGGACAGTTGCAATGGCAAGTTAGCAACCTGGTTGCTAATAATGAGTTACTACTAGACAGCAACAAAGAAAAACAACGCGTGAAATGTATAGTTTTTGAGATTCAACAGGCATCTTACTGAGAAACATGTTCCAGATTCTTACTCTACGTGAAGCCAGTGAATATGAGGTTCATTTTAAGAGTCTGAATAACAACAAGCACAATCTTATGTTACTGATAAAAAATTAAACTAATTGAAATCTCTATATACCACTGGCATTTCGCAACATTGACAAGAGATGATGTGAGCCGTTGTAAGATATTAAAACCAACCTAACTCTTATACGAAATTTCACCAATTAGAAACATACAGTTTTGGGAAATCGAGAACGTCCCAGAAACTAAACCGAAATATACGGAAGAGGAACAATTAATTATGCGAGCAATTGTTCCAGTCGACAACATCCAGAAATAGTGAGGGCAGATTTACCACCAAACTTCCATTTAAAGAAAACCTGAAAGAAGCAAAGCTAAGTCAAACTTACGACGCAGCATTATCTAGGCTATTGACCATGGAAAAAATTTCGAAGCCTCTCCGAATTCCAAGAAATCTACATGAAATTAAACAGGGAACAATATTTATGTAAGACATATATATTACCTCATCACGGCGTACGGAAGGACAGCAGCACTACTACAAAATTGTGTCAAGGTCATTGTTCAAAAAACGAGAAACTGATGATTGGACCTACCAAACAGACAAGTTTATTAAGTTTTCAACAGCATCGTTATATACTTGTTGGTGATCTGGAAAAAAATGTATTGACAGGTGCTCATTCACAAAGATGACACGAAGCATCAAATGGTATTAGGCGAGACGAGCAAGGACAACGCAAACCATATGCGCTAAACTCAGTAACGTATGGTACGGCTTCGGCGTACTTGCTAGATTTCTAACTTGCTAGATCACACTTAGATAGGTTTCCAGACGCTGCTTGTGCAATTGAAAGCGACATATAAGTCGACGACTTAATGACAGGAGCCGCAACCCTATCACAACTGCTGAATTTGAAGGTCTATATAGCAAAAATAATGCAGGTGGATTTAACTTGAGGAAAATTTCCACAAACCACATCTCCCAGCAAGAGCATATATTCATTATATTAACATTGGCAGTATGAAGCCAGATTGCAGTATGGCAATCCACGACCGATTTATTTACTTTTCATACCAAAATAAACCTCTGAAGACACATATACGAAAAGGAGTCTTCTATCTGAAGCAAGTTGAATTTTCGATCCGTTGGGTCTGATATCTTCTATAGTAATTCGAGTTAAAATCCTGTTTCAAAGGCTTTGGTTGCTAAAAAAAGATTGGGATGATGAACTACCACTCGATATAAGACTAAAATGGGCTGAGTTAAGAGATGAGTTCATCGAAAATTTAGGTTCTGAGATGGATAGACAGCCACCAAAGCAGCGGTCAGTATTCACAGCTTTTGCGACGCAAGCAAATAGGCCTACGCAGCAGTACCATGTGTATAAGAACGCAGAATGGATAAAAGTTTCAATCACATTTGATTACTACCAAATCAATGATAGTACCGCTGAAACAAGTAAGCTTGCCCCGACTTGAACTTATATGGGGGCAGTATTGTTAAGTTGAATCACCAGGCACGTCGTAGTCGTAATTAAACTGAAAATCTCATCCATCACCTTGTGGACGGATTCTAAGATTGTTCTTGATTGGTTGGCAAGACGCTGGGCGACGTTTATAGCCAATCGTACCTCCAAAATAATAAATTAACACAACAGAAGCGTATATGGAGGAGACATGTTCCACCAAAAGAGAAACAGATGGCCGTGTAATAGTTACAGTAAAACAAGGCGATACGGATTTACTATAAAGTTACTATACAAAATATATACTTATACTATATTACTAGAGGATAGTTGGTAGAGGTTTCCTTGACACAAGGAATGACTTATTATTGATGCCGATTTTAGCCTCTAAGAAAATATAAACTAGATTCTTAGTCTAAATAGCGAGTCTATAATCAGATGACGTAACTTCATTAATTTATACATCCGAATTTGTATACTTACATACGTTGTGTTTGACATTAAAACTTTTTCGGTTAAATTATTCACATTCAGCAGACTAATGCCACCCCATTGATTTTGATATAAAAATTCATCATTATCAATCCATGTACCATTGTAACGTAATGGTACATAATCACCATCGATTATGTCTTGTAATTTTACACGTTGTCCCTTGATGCGTGGTCCTTCATCGGGTGGCGTTAGCAAAACCTGTAAAATAGACAAAGAAAAAAATTAGGTAAAATTTGATACTTTTGTCTTATACTCTTATATATAGACGATGATGATGATGGTAATCTACTTTATATAATCGTAATGTAAGGTGTATTGGGTGTTGAAACGGTTACCCTATCTAATCAAATTTTATTTATTAAATAATCATTATGATAAGATGATGGGCCATTTCTTTTTTTATTGTATCAAATTCCACTATATATACGGTAGATATTACTTTTGCCGTTCATCAGGATTTAATGTTTGGGAAATATAAAAAGAAAATTTATTTGATTTTTCTATACAGCAAATTTTTATTGAAAATTGGAATTTGTTTTATGATTTTATTTATGGAAATATAGCATTGATACATATTATATTATGGATCAAGATATACACAGACACATGTTGTCATATGAGAATAATCATCATTACAATGTATGTCTGTTACTTAAGGTCTTAAGGTATTTATTTGTAATTTTAGTATGTTTAAGCCCGGGTTAAGATTCCATTTACCAATGTTCATATATACATAAAAACATAAGACATCGTTACACAATATTCTTAATATTTTTGGGTACAAAATCGATTTGAAAATTGGCTTACGAAATAATAACGTCTAATTTATACGAATTGTATGAGTTTTTGGTCGCCAATGGGAATTTAAGAGGGTATTCACATGTCTGGTAACAATTTTAGTTTATGTTAGCTGAAATTAGATAGTAAGTTCACTTTAAGCTAACATATCTGTCATTTGGAAATATCTATTAAATTTTAGATTTGTGCTGGGTGTTTATTTATATCTCACGGGATTCGAATCAAAATGAGTAAAATATTCCTATAATTTCAAAATTTTCTTGCCTATGATGTTGAAATTCTAGGAACATCTTGTATTCTTACAATTTGTTACGTTTTTCTAACTTTTTTTAAAACATTATCAATTGCATTAACAGAATCGGATGTTCTCTATTTATATTTTTTCATATTTTTTTAATTTTGTGCCACTAATTCTAACAAATTCATACATTATAAGCGTATAATCAATATTTATGCGTAGTAGCATGGCTTTTGATTGAGATATCAAACTTTTGAATCGGTCAGTAACTGACGGACTATCGTCCATCAAAAAATAATTTATTTATCAATTAAATTATTTTTTTTTAATTTATAACTACATCCTCATTCATTCCGGTTAAATTTCTCAATTGTTCTCAAAATCCTTGCTGGTGTCCTATTTATAGAACGGCATTTTTAAAAGGGAACCGCATAGCCCTCTGTACTACATTCCTTTTATTTGATTTATTTTGACAAATTCAGCCTCCCACTTTCTCCCACTTTTATTTTCGAGATTCATCTCTTTCACCTCCACATATAAGGAGCCATAAACCACTCTTAGAATTGAAAACTATTGCTACCTCTTTATTTCCATCAAACTAGCAGCCAGTTTGCTACCTTTAAATATTCCAATAAGTTTGGCGTTTATGTTCTCTTTTAAATAAAAATACCCACACCTAATATATTATCACTCACTCTAGCATCTGTATTAACGATATTGCGTTCTAAATACAGCAGACTCATCTTCCCAAACAAAATTTTAGCAATAATTTCATTAATTCACCTGTTGAATTCATCAGGTTATTAGGAACGGGTTGTGGGCGAACATTATCTATACTAAGAAATATATTAATATTTTCAAATGTAATCCTACCTCTAAAGATTGGTTTGTATATCGGTCTACTTTGAATCTTTACAACCACTTCATTCCATAGCTCATGTTTTCTCGTTATCATTCTCATAGTGTTTTCCACTGTAAATCTGTGATCTACTCTCTTTTGTAACCATGAGGTGAGTCACCCATTTCAGACCACAGACTATTTATCGGGGTTGAATTCATCGCTCCCAATACCACTTTGGTACAATTTTACAAGCATTTTCCACATTCATCAATTGGCGAAAAGCCCCTTTCAAAGCATTTACATGCACACCAATACCCTTTATAGCCTTTATTTCTGCGAGAACATAATTTTGCGATGTAGAAGAAGGTAAATAATAAGAGGTGGAAAGTAAGCTGTCATCAGCGTAGGAGTATATTGGGTTGAAAGTTGCTGATGGAACATCATTGATGAAAATTAGAAAAAGGTTATTGAAAGGACGGATCGTTTAAAAAATGTAGAACGGAAGTCACGCCATTTCTTATATCATTCATTATATTGTTGCGGATATACATGGCCAGCCCTATATGGTGAATAAGCCGATGGATTAAGGAGTAACCCTTAATACCGATGGCCAAAGAATCACCGGAGACCACAAATTTGGTCTCGGTGAGAAGTAAAACCGCTGGTTTTGTGGAAGCTGTGTGGTGTTTCACGGCTGCAAAATTTGTCCGCAATCCGCGAATATTACAGAACTGAAGAGAGAACAATCTGATCTCCCCACGACACAGGAATACAGAAACTCAAAGTTAAAGAACGCATGAACAGTTTTGGGCCACAAACAATGATGTATTCACAATAACACCCTCGAGTCGCAGTGTATTAACCTTCCGACTGAATGCAGTAAAATGTAAACACAATACAGCTTGCTTACCAACAGCTGTTTAGCAAGCTGTTGATATCCCTTACAGATGTTACATTATACTTCATCCAGTCTATGGCCTATTTGATTGCGATTAGTTTCGCCTGAGAAATATTACAGTGATCAGGGAGGCGAAAAGAGAGGTTTACATTTAGTTCCTTGCATAACACCTCACAACCGACCCTTCTGTCAATTCTCGATCCATCCGTAAATAAGTTAATCTTACTGAGATTCAGAATTGCTTCGTCCACTCAGTCCTCTCTGGAGGAAATAAGCCACAAATTTAACTTCGAGCTATGATGTTGGGGTGGTAAAGTCAATGACTTTGGGAATAGATGAGTGTCCCTTATTACTCCAGGTTCACATAAAAATTAATTTAAACCTAAAAGCTGTACACATAGCCATTTGATTAGCTAAAATATCAAGAGTGACTAGATGAAGGAGAATCTCTAATGGCTGAGTTGACGTGGTTCTAAGAGCACCACTAATATACAGGCAAGCAGTTCTTTGAACCCTCATAAGCAGCTTTTGGTTTGCCACTATATTTAAAGCTGACCACATCAAACTATAACTCTGCACAGTAGAACAGGTCGAACTACAGAGGTGTACAGGCAATGTATAATACGAAGGTTGAGACCCAACGCTTTCCCAATGGCATTCTTACAGGAGTATAGCGCTATTGTAGCTTTCTTTACCCTTTCCAATATATTATTCAGTTTTAAGTGGATTAACACTACTGGCTAAATGTCAAAAGTACCTAAGAAAGCGCTATACATCACTTCATGGGTCATCATGGTAAGGAAACGATTCTGATATGAACAAAATGGTAAGCGCAAATGTTAATATCACTTTACCAATAATGCAGGAGTCAAGACAAGGTCAAAATGAATCGAAGTTCAAACATACGCTATAATCTCTACAACTCGAAGAGAAATACTACCAACTGCATTAATAAAAATTAAAGCTGCGGTAATGGTGACTGGTAGACTTATCGACCATTACTATATAGTCTCGGCATCACAAGAGTCGTTCTTCACCGAGCCGTGCATGCAGAATTTGAACATTAGACGTTAATTATTCATCATACCTGAGGTGTCAGGCGCATTCAGCGATTTCACAATAGCAGAAAAGGATCTACGAATGCTGAATGGACTGCTGTTGGCCGACCCAACATATATCGAACGCGATGACAGTGTTATACTTCTGAGTGTGGATATATTTTTTATAAGCCTTAGTCATAACAACAACTAAGCAATTATACGATAATAGGTTTATAGTAGAATTGCCATTTTAGCAATCAGGTACCAGCATGTTTGAAACAACATGTAATTTTGAACCAAACAAAACGGTTGTGAAAACGCTTCAGCAAAATGTTGATATATCGTTGTTGATGTTTAATGCTTGGTCGATATTTTTTTAGCAATTTAGAAAGTAGCAATTGGGCATTTAATTCTAATCTTGGGAGTGAAATTATTTGGTTAAATGGTGCAACTTTAGTTTTGGCAGCAATTAATGGAATTTCTTTGTTTATTGTGCGGTATATACCACTGCAGCATATATGCTTGATGTGTCACAGAAACCATGTAATTCAATTTTAGCACCATTGGAGTAATTTATCCAATTGTGAGTTCTAATCTCGTCTAACTGTGGTGATTCCATTCTGTAGTTTAACGATCTGTTTGCAAGATTTATTTGGAAATTTTCATCCCATCCTACACCAGATGTTTTCGATTTTATGATGTGGACCCTTTTACGCCTTCTAACATCATCACTTCATATATACGTCAGCACCTATTAAAAGATCAATCTGTCCGGGGTACCGAAAGTAGGGCCAGTTAAGATTTCTTCTTTTTGAAATTTGCTTTCTAAACTCAATAAGCTCTTGTCTGAAAGTGGCAATAAGTTTTTGTCTGGTCTTATGTGTTGAAATTGTTATCCGCAGAACTAAAGCATTAGCTTGTATCTTGAAGATCGATGAAAATCTTGGTCTATTGCTATTTGTATACTTTAGTAAATACCATTAGTTCTTCGACGTCTAAGCGAATTTGTTCTGTGTAAAGCCATAATGTAATTACACTATGTAAAGCCAATCCGAGTTGAAACAAAGCTGCAACAAACATGTTAAACTAAAAACTATGACATAGCGAATAGACAGGCAAGTGACAATAACAAGAAAGCAGCCAATTCTATACATAGAACCTACACGTAGACCAATGAAGGCATTATAACCAAAGAACAAAGGAAATTAGTCACATCAATAACAGAACTCTGCAACAACAACAAAAAGAAAGGAGTAGATAAAAAACGAAATTTTATGTTGAAAAGAAGATCGCTGCTCTAAAAGAACTTTACAAAACGTATGACGACAACCATGATACTATCATGGTTGTTCTCTGTCTGCGGGTATTATTTGCAGCTAAAAAAGCCGGCCATGGTTGTTATATACAAGAAAAACTACGACGGATATCTACAAAAAAGTCATCCAAGATCTGCGACAATAGTTGAATTCTCCGACCTCATCAAGAACAACATCGCCCGTTCCAATTAAAGGGAGAGAGAAATACACAAAACCGACTCATGAACAAATGTAATATCAGACAAATTAAGACAGGTAGGAAAGCACCTGGCGGAAACTCGTCAAAGAAACATTTATTAAATTATATAAGTATAAAACTAGAAACACGTACACTAGTATACCATGTACACAAATGACTAATTGCATAAATACATCGACGGTGTTGTAACGTTTTCATGTTTAAGTGAAATTTAGCGGAAGTAGTTAAAAGAAAATTATATGGATAATTAAATTTTCCATGTATTATACCATAAACATATTTATGTATTCTATATCTATATATAACTACCAACATATTATACATAAAACAAAGTGGTTAAAGAAAGTCCTTTTGTTCTTATGGTAATGGAAAACTGTAAACGTTTCCTGCTGCTGTTAAAGATAAAAGTGACACATACCGAACACGCAAACTAAACGCTAATTCGCACTTTAAAAAAATGTTTCCGTTGGTCGGTATATAGTGAGATATTATCATGTGGTGTACAAAAAAAGTAACAACAACTGACGAAAGAATGACACAGATTAATTTAACAGTATTTAAAGGCGAACTGTAACGGTGTAATAAATATGTTACCGAGGGTAATACAAATGTTTTGACATTTCCTCCAACAAGTATATTTAGTCACGGTACTATGCTATAGTAACAAATGGTAAATGTATTGATTAAAACGTTTCGAAAAGTATAACTTATAAAACAAGATTTGTTTTAATTTTAAAACAGTCAACAATAAAGGGTGATAAAATGGATTTTCGATCAAAATTGTTATAGTAATTTGAACTGTGAATATTATTAGTTGTATAATGGAACTCTTGTAATGAACTCTCTATACTACTTTCCTTTACTGTAAATTCGATTTGATCCCTTTGTTTTCACCAAAAAACACTTTTATCTTCCACATTATACGATGACCTCGATAAATCAGTTGCCGCCTTTATGAGATTTTCAAATTTTTTTCTGAATTTACTTTTACAATTGTTCTGTATTATATATTTAAGCTCAAGAATATATAGTCTCATGCATGATTTACGGTTTTAATTCGAGATTTACGGTTATCTCAGTGAATAAGCTATACTGATGCCACCAAACCCAAAAACGAATTTCAACAGGATTTCCAACAGTTTTACTTTATGGTTTGCACCCATGAAGGGATTTCAAGGCATTATCCTTGGTGCTAAGCCTATATATATCGTGTCGTATTCAGTACCATAATCGGTCAAAAACTGAGATGGAGGTGTTGATGCTGGTGCAAAAATTCTTGTATATAACTCACACTTTGCTTGTTTCGATTCACGAAATTAACGTATGGAATATCAAGTGTCTCACAAGTTTTCAACAATAAATGGATAAGAGTCCGGATCCTATACAGAAGATGGTGCTTGTCTGGACACTGTAGTAACTAGTGTGGATTTAGAAGAATGATGGACTAACACAAAAGCTACTTTTGAACGACTTGTCAGGGATATTCAAAATAACAATCAAAATAATTGCTCATTTTTTAGACGAAAAGTTGAATCCCTTGGTGCACGTCATTGGAGGTCATAGAATAGTACAGGACATTTTCTGTGTGATTATGACCCTAAGAATGAGCTGTATACCTGTCATATGAGGTGAGATATTTTGGTGTTGGAGCTGTGGTGAGTCAGTTAATTGAAAGACTTGGCCCCTTTTTCTAATGTGTACTTTAAATTTCATCCGGGAATATTAGCCATCTACGAGGAAGTCTTAAATACTGTTTTAAAGAAATTACGCGAGGAACCACAACTGCTGATATGATTGACAAACTCGAAAAATTATTTGTAGTTTTTGGTTTTCCTCATGAATTGGTGATAAATAATGACAATTAAACTCGGTTGAGTTTGTCGAGTTTTGTCAACATAATGGTGTATATCAATTGAAAGGGCCAGAAAATAACCCAATGGGTTAGCCTAGCAAACTGTCCAGTCGGTCAAGTGGAGTCTAATTAAATCACTAAGGGAGAAGTAAAGTTTTTACAGCGGCGAGTTTCAATCAAGCTGGTGTATAGTGTGCTGCTTAATCTTGTGAAAGTGAGAGAGCAAATTTAAATTATTCACCAAAGTAAAATTGGCACATGGGAGTGGGAGATTAATATTAATGGGCTTACTCCATTTTTGTTTCCATTACATATTTAAAGCATACAATTAGATGACTCTTTATAATTGAAAACTATTTGTAATATTTCTTTTGAGTATGGCAAACCGTTAATTAACAATTTTTTCCATATTGTTGTTGTTGCCAATTAGGATAGAGTATATACATAAAGCTCAGTGGACTATACGAAGCATCAAAAATATGGAGAAAAAAAAAAGCTTTTGTGTTAACCACATCAGCAACATTATAAAATGGAAATTGTTTGTTTTACCATTGGAAAAAATATGCAAATATGTTATTCACATGTACGTTTTTAGGTTAATTTCCCGGAGATGTGGAAAATGAAACAAAAAATGTTTAGTTTAAATTTAATATTAGCTTGGTACTTTAATATTTTTATTCATTCCAGTTAATAATTAAAACGGTTTGGACCAGTTTAAATGGTTTGCTGATATGTCCATTTATAAATTAATTGCAATAATTTGTAATCCACTAGGGTTCATTATAACCAATAGGTGTCATTATAGTTCGCGCCTCTGCTACGATCAATACGGATACTCTCTCTTCGTTGTCCTAATTCCAAATATTAGATTCAACTTTAGATTATTTTTTTACCAGAATTAATCGATTTTAAAGCAAAGAAGCAAAATACCATAAACTAATTTCACATCTGCATATACTTACAACCACAGTATCACCCTATTCTATAAAAATCACTCATCACTGCAACACAAAATCAAATTATTTATTATAGATTTGATTGTAGTAGTTAAAATAGCTGTTTTAAAGTCAATGGTTAAACTACACTATAAATAAGACACATTTTGCTACACACAAAACTGCTATTGGCATTTATCTCGTTAAAACTTTAACCTCCTTATACGAAAGTAAATTGATTATTCAGCTTACGTGCCTTTTCCATAATTAATTTGTTTGGTCCACATTCATTTTCGTTTTTTTTTTTACTTATTTGTTGGTTGGGGCAGCATTCCATTTCCCCACATTGAAATGGAACACGTACTAGAACAACTTAACTTTACAGACAAAATATAATGTGAAAACTCGTAAAAAAAATTCTTCTTGTAAAATTTTTTCCTGATCAAAACGACCAAAAAGTTTTCGTAATCTTTTCAAAGTGGAATTGAATATTTTGATGTTTTTTTTTTGGTTGAACGTCGATTGAGGTTCCATAAAATTTAACCGACCAATTTTATGAGCAAAACGCTAAACAAGTAACTTAATTGATTCATAGGTTCTCATAAATACTTATGAAAAAAGTTCCAAAAAGATGGTGCAGGATTATCTCGTATTCTAAATTATGAGCAAGATTTTCACAACATCGACGACTCCCACTTCATATTTCAACTAACCACTCTTATTGTGATTGTTGATTCGCACGACAATCGACAAAACTCGGTGTAGCCTTCTCTATGTTTTGACATTTTAGTTCTCCTAATGAAAACCGAGAAGGATCACAACATCAGAAAATGTTCTGTTCAGAACATCAGAACATCAGAACATCAGAACATCAGAACATCAGAACATCAGAACATCAGAACATCAGAACATCAGAACATCAGAACATCAGAACATCAGAACATCAGAACATCAGAACATCAGAACATCAGAACATCAGAACATCAGAACATCAGAACATCAGAACATCAGAACATCAGAACATCAGAACATCAGAACATCAGAACATCAGAACATCAGAACATCAGAACATCAGAACATCAGAACATTCGAACATTCGCACATTCGAACTTTCGAACATTCGAACATTCGAACATTCGAACATTCGAACATTCGAACATTCGAACATTCGAACATTCGAACATTCGAACATTCGAACATTCGAACATTCGAACATTCGAACATTCGAACATTCGAACATTCGAACATTCGAACATTCGAACATTCGAACATTCGAACATTCGAACATTCGAACATTCGAACATTCGAACATTCGAACATTCGAACATTCGAACATTCGAACATTCGAACATTCGAACATTCGAGCATTCGAACATTCGAACATTCGAACATTCGAACATTCGAACATTCGAACATTCGAACATTCGAACATTCGAACATTCGAACATTCGAACATTCGAACATTCGAACATTCGAACATTCGAACATTCGAACATTCGAACATTCGAACATTCGAACATTCGAACATTCGAACATTCGAACATTCGAACATTCGAACATTCGAACATTCGAACATTCGAACATTCGAACATTCGAACATTCGAACATTCGAACATTCGAACATTCGAACATTCGAACATTCGAACATTCGAACATTCGAACATTCGAACATTCGAACATTCGAACATTCGAATATCGCAGAACATCAGAACATCAAAGCTGTATACTGTACTTCCTTATAGACTATGAAAAGTTACACAAAAAATTTTCCATGTCTCAATTGATTTTACGATCATCCTATGAAAGAAGGATGATGAAAGAAACCGCAGACGAATATTCGCATTAAGTCAATTTATATTTTATATGTGTGTTTGTGTATCTGAACAGGTGTATCTGATTAAATAAATTACATAAAATGTACTTACTACTGATGTAACTATTAAGGCTAATACAACGATTATAACTAATAATGCTATTAATATTCCCCGCCAATTTCGTTGATTTGGATTAGCTGACACCAACTGTAACGATATAAAAAAAACAAATTTGTTAATAAAAATTAAATGTGGTCCATAAAGAAAAATTAACATTAATTCGGTCGATCATCTATTTGTCTTATTACGATGCGGATACCCGTAAAACCGCAGCGCATAATATAACCAACACATAATAAATCATCAACGCTAAATTGTTGCCATTTATTATTCGATGGTGCTGTACGTGATAAACAAAATATTTTGTGGGCGCATAAAAAACAGCTAAAGACTGAGATTAATTTCCATCGGTGTTGTTGTTGTTTTTGTACTATGTACAATTCTTAGAAAAGTGTAATATAAAATCCTAAGGGATAGGTAAAATTCGTCTTAATTACTTTAATGTGTGTACGAACTACCAACACCGACATATACGTTGAAATTGGTTATGTAGTACACTAGAGTGAGTCTCACATAAATTACCAACATCAAGCTTACCGCGGACCTTCCGTCTCTACGAGTTCTTACCAATTTCTATTTAAGACATTTCATTAATCTGGGTTCAACAGCGAATTCACTATATTGGCATAATTTACATTTCGAGATTTTTGGTTCCTAGAAGTTTTTTCCAACTCTTCTCGATCTAGTTTTGTACTGAGTCATATCTGACTCTCAACCATTGTGCTTATACCTAAAATAATATACTCTATAGTCCGCCCGGGTATCCACCTTTGATTTGGCGTTAAAATCTAAATGTTTTGTAGTATCATTAACGCAAGAAAACAGAAAGAAAATAATAAACGGGGGATTTCCAAATAGTACTTGTAAAAGAGAAATAGTAAAAAAAACATTTAGGCGAGTTGCGGAAATAACAGTTAGTTTTGAGTTAGCGTTTGTAATAAAATGGTGGATCGCAGAAACATTTCAAATGGTGAACTTTTTTTAAAAGGAAGATGATCAAGATGGAGACCAAATCCTCCACAAAGGAAACATTGAGACACAATATTCTCAGAAGTCCATGAAAAAGGGGTTGTTACAAAAGTACTTCAATTAGCTCTACTGCATGTGTTGGATCAATCAACTATACCACTATATCAACTATACTTGGAAAACCGCTTTTAAAATTTGGATTCAGCCGTAATAAAGCCAAACCTTAAAAAAGTGGATATACAATTAAAGAGACATTTAGAAAGCAAAATTATTGAAAACCTCATAAAATTTAACGATTTTAATCATATTTCTGAACAAAATTAAACTTATAGATTGAAGATCTAGTGGATGCAAGCTATATATGGCACTTACAAGATAATCGATAGTTGGTATTAATTTATACGTAGACGATAAGTGTAAAACACTTATCTAATATCAAATCACGTTCCTAGTTTTTCTTAATTTAATATCACAGAATTAGGCAAAAAGAGACATTTCTTTTAACATTGAGATGTTTTGGTATAAGTTCTTGACGCGAAGTCAAAAAGTTATAGTTTAACACTTTGACTGATAAAGAAAGAAAAATTAAAGATTTTTCAATCGATTGCTGAGTATATCAAACATTATTGCTAAAACACTTTTTTAACATCACTGAAGCTACTGTCGCTAATATTGTTTAAATAAAACTCACGCGTCCATCAAGAGAATATAATGATGCTAATATATTCCAAAGTACTTGATCTTAATTACTATAAGAAACCTATTTATACAATTTAGATGTATCTTAATTTTTTTTAAACAGATGGCAATCTAATTGGTATAAATTTGGTAATTACAAAAAAAATTTTAAAATGCAAATTACTTAAAGATTCGAAAAAATTATTTAGCACGAAGATTAAATAAAATAAATGTTACACATACAAAACACGTCACAAGACAAGTCAATATACACAAAATTTTAAAATGTATGTATATGAACGAAAAAAAATATGTAAAAACTATTTTGCACGAAAAATAAATGAAATAACGATTTAACAGACAAAATTCGACATTTTAATTAGAAGAAAATATAATTAATATATATTTGGTGAGTTATTCAAAAAAATAACAGTAAAAGAACATACTAACACTATTCATACACCCAAAATTCAATAATGTATTGAATCACAAATTAAAAGATACATTATTCAGCACAAAAATTAAATAGAATAACCGATAAACATACGAAATGCGTCATTGTAACTATAACAACTCTAATTAATACGAATTTGGTGAGCTTATAAAAGAAAACAGTAAGATGAACTTCCAACACTATTAATACACACAAAATTCTCACAAATTCCAATTTCAATTTATGTTACGTTAATTGCATTAAATAAGTTTTCAGCTAATTGTCGTAGATAGTGATAATTTTAAGAAAAAGTTTGTCAGGTTTTAGGAAAAAATATTAAATTTCCAATGGTGTAAATTCACAAATAACTTAAATTTCAATCAATAATTTAATATCCAATTTTCCACTACGTAGTATTAATTAAAAGATTTGTACGATTTTAGTATGATTCCAATTTTTAGTTGGTAATTAAGATAAATTTGGTTACGGTTATAAAAGAAATTTGGTCAGCTGTAAGGCAAAAGTTAAATATCCAGTGACGGAGACGGTTACATAAACTGCAATCAAAAAAATTTGTAAGCTTTTACTTTTAAATTAGAGTTTCCCGTGGGAAACTTTTTTTTTAGGAAAAAAGCTTGACAGGTTTTAGTGTCAAGTATAACGGTAGAAGGTGGTTGTATTTTTACCGTTACAACAACACGTTACATAAATTACAATCAAAAAGTTTTTATGAAATCCCTTAACGTATAGTAAAATCGATTTGGTGTATTTTCTTTAATCTGCTTCATAGCAAAAAATACCCAGATAATGATTTAGACATTTTTAAGGCCATTAAACAATAAACAAATATAATGCAAATAAAAATGTTCCAAATTAAATTAAATGTATACATTGTTTTATGTGCTTTTTTAATTAATAAAAAAATAATTTGATTACAACATGCAACATAACCTAATTCGTAGTCTGTATACGCTAATTTAATCGATTTTAATATCGTGACGTATATAAAGTTTAAGTGGTTTTTCGTACAATTTTTATAATACATAACAAAAAGAAAATTTAAAATAAAATTTTTATCTCAGACTTTCCACTCTAAATTTACATAATTTCCAGCCATAAAATAATTTCGATACAGTTGCGTTTCGATTTCCAATCAAATAAGCTTTAACAGAAAATGGTAATGTATGTGTGTGTGGGTATATACATACTAGTACATACTACTTTGAATTTTGTGCATGAATTATTTTCAATTATGTTAATTTTGCTTCTTTTTTTTTGGAAAACTTATAAATGAACTTTACAAATACGATCATATCATCAATATGTGTTCAATGGTATATGATGAACAAGTAGATTAAATTATACATACAAAATCGACCGGAATTCGGAGGAATTCATTAATTATTTTATAAACTACATATATAGCATATCAATTAGGCTTATAAATGTGGAATCCTATAAGTATAGTAATCCATCTTCGATGGCAATTTGGTGCGAGGAGCTGAAAAATCCTCTGTATTTTTGAAATATTATACAAAATTGGATGCTGAGGCGGCTTAGTATAAAATAATGGAACATAAATATACAACTGTTGCAGGGATTTTCAAGTGCGTAAAAATCTTTAAAAAATTAAAATTAAAATTAAATTCGTTTAATTAAGAACATTAACATCTACAAATATACTTGTAAAACTAAAACGTCAACTTATTCTCACCAAACTCTAGAGCTTTCGCTAAAATATGACACACAGAGAATATAAAAATTTACAAAAATCCGAGAGGAAGAGTTAAGAGCTAAGAGTTAAGAGTTAAGAGTTAAGAGTTAAGAGTTAAGAGTTAAGAGTTAAGAGTTAAGAGTTAAGAGTTAAGAGTTAAGAGTTAAGAGTTAAGAGTTAAGAGTTAAGAGTTAAGAGTTAAGAGTTAAGAGTTAAAAGTTAAGAGTTAAGAGTTAAGAGTTAAGAGTTAAGAGTTAAGAGTTAAGAGTTAAGAGTTAAGAGTTAAGAGTTAAGAGTTAAGAGTTAAGAGTTAAGAGTTAAGAGTTAAGAGTTAAGAGTTAAGAGTTAAGAGTTAAGAGTTAAGAGTTAAGAGTTAAGAGTTAAGAGTTAAGAGTTAAGAGTTAAGAGTTAAGAGTTAAGAGTTAAGAGTTAAGAGTTAAGAGTTAAGAGTTAAGAGTTAAGAGTTAAGAGTTAAGAGTTAAGAGTTAAGAGTTAAGAGTTAAGAGTTAAGAGTTAAGAGTTAAGAGTTAAGAGTTAAGAGTTAAGAGTTAAGAGTTAAGAGTTAAGAGTTAAGAGTTAAGAGTTAAGAGTTAAGAGTTAAGAGTTAAGAGTTAAGAGTTAAGAGTTAAGAGTTAAGAGTTAAGAGTTAAGAGTTAAGAGTTAAGAGTTAAGAGTTAAGAGTTAAGAGTTAAGAGTTAAGAGTTAAGAGTTAAGAGTTAAGAGTTAAGAGTTAAGAGTTAAGAGTTAAGAGTTAAGAGTTAAGAGTTAAGAGTTAAGAGTTAAGAGTTAAGAGTTAAGAGTTAAGAGTTAAGAGTTAAGAGTTAAGAGTTAAGAGTTAAGAGTTAAGAGTTAAGAGTTAAGAGTTAAGAGTTAAGAGTTAAGAGTTAAGAGTTAAGAGTTAAGAGTTAAGAGTTAAGAGTTAAGAGTTAAGAGTTAAGAGTTAAGAGTTAAGAGTTAAGAGTTAAGAGTTAAGAGTTAAGAGTTAAGAGTTAAGAGTTAAGAGTTAAGAGTTAAGAGTTAAGAGTTAAGAGTTAAGAGTTAAGAGTTAAGAGTTAAGAGTTAAGAGTTAAGAGTTAAGAGGAGTTAAGAGTTAAGAGTTAAGAGTTAAATGTTAAGAGTTAAGAGTTAAGAGTTAAGAGTTAAGAGTTAAATGTTAAGAGTTAAGAGTTAAGAGTTAAGAGTTAAGAGTTAAGAGTTAAGAGTTAAGAGTTAAGAGTTAAGAGTTAAGAGTTAAGAGTTAAGAGTTAAGAGTTAAGAGTTAAGAGTTAAGAGTTAAGAGTTAAGAGTTAAGAGTTAAGAGTTAAGAGTTAAGAGTTAAGAGTTAAGAGTTAAGAGTTAAGAGTTAAGAGTTAAGAGTTAAGAGTTAAGAGTTAAGAGTTAAGAGTTAAGAGTTAAGAGTTAAGAGTTAAGAGTTAAGAGTTAAGAGTTAAGAGTTAAGAGTTAAGAGTTAAGAGTTAAGAGTTAAATGTTAAGAGTTAAGAGTTAAGAGTTAAGAGTTAAGAGTTAAATGTTAAGAGTTAAGAGTTAAGAGTTAAGAGTTAAGAGTTAAGAGTTAAGAGTTAAGAGTTAAGAGTTAAGAGTTAAGAGTTAAGAGTTAAGAGTTAAGAGTTAAGAGTTAAGAGTTAAGAGTTAAGAGTTAAGAGTTAAGAGTTAAGAGTTAAGAGTTAAGAGTTAAGAGTTAAGAGTTAAGAGTTAAGAGTTAAGAGTTAAGAGTTAAGAGTTAAGAGTTAAGAGTTAAGAGTTAAGAGTTAAGAGTTAAGAGTTAAGAGTTAAGAGTTAAGAGTTAAGAGTTAAGAGTTAAGAGTTAAGAGTTAAGAGTTAAGAGTTAAGAGTTAAGAGTTAAGAGTTAAGAGTTAAGAGTTAAGAGTTAAGAGTTAAGAGTTAAGAGTTAAGAGTTAAGAGTTATGAGTTAAGAGTTAAGAGTTAAGAGTTAAGAGTTAAGAGTTAAGAGTTAAGAGTTAAGAGTTAAGAGTTAAGAGTTAAGAGTTAAGAGTTAAGAGTTAAGAGTTATGAGTTATGAGTTAAGAGTTAAGAGTTAAGAGTTAAGAGTTAAGAGTTAAGAGTTAAGAGTTAAGAGTTAAGAGTTAAGAGTTAAGAGTTAAGAGTTAAGAGTTAAGAGTTAAGAGTTAAGAGTTAAGAGTTAAGAGTTAAGAATTAAGAGTTAAGAGTTAAGAGTTAAGAGTTAAGAGTTAAGAGTTAAGAGTTAAGAGTTAAGAGTTAAGAGTTAAGAGTTAAGAGTTAAGAGTTAAGAGTTAAGAGTTAAGAGTTAAGAGTTAAGAGTTAAGAGTTAAGAGTTAAGAGTTAAGAGTTAAGAGTTAAGAGTTAAGAGTTAAGAGTTAAGAGTTAAGAGTTAAGAGTTAAGAGTTAAGAGTTATGAGTTATGAGTTATGAGTTATGAGTTAAGAGTTAAGAGTTAAGAGTTAAGAGTTAAGAGTTAAGAGTTAAGAGTTAAGAGTTAAGAGTTAAGAGTTAAGAGTTAAGAGTTAAGAGTTAAGAGTTAAGAGTTAAGAGTTAAGAGTTAAGAGTTAAGAATTAAGAGTTAAGAGTTAAGAGTTAAGAGTTAAGAGTTAAGAGTTAAGAGTTAAGAGTTAAGAGTTAAGAAGTTAATAGTTAAGAGTTAAGAGTTAAGAGTTAAGAGTTAAGAGTTAAGAGTTAAGAGTTAAGAGTTAAGAGTTAAGAGTTAAGAGTTAAGAGTTAAGAGTTAAGAGTTAAGAGTTAAGAGTTAAGAGTTAAGAGTTAAGAGTTAAGAGTTAAGAGTTAAGAGTTAAGAGTTAAGAGTTAAGAGTTAAGAGTTAAGAGTTAAGAGTTAAGAGTTAAGAGTTAAGAGTTAAGAGTTAAGAGTTAAGAGTTAAGAGTTAAGAGTTAAGAGTTAAGAGTTAAGAGTTAAGAGTTAAGAGTTAAGAGTTAAGAGTTAAGAGTTAAGAGTTAAGAGTTAAGAGTTAAGAGTTATGAGTTATGAGTTAAGAGTTAAGAGTTAAGAGTTAAGAGTTAAGAGTTAAGAGTTAAGAGTTAAGAGTTAAGATTTAAGAGTTAAGAGGTCACCAATAGATTAGTTTTACCTCCTTAGACTAATATAGAGGCACGCAAGCTCAGCAAATCAAGTTAAGAGTAAAGAGTTATTGTAATTAAGCAGATACTTGTAATTTCAAGTATCTGCTAAAACAAATAAGATTATTTCTTATAAAGTTTATTTTAATCCTAATAAATTGCAATCCATCAAACCCGCTTCAGTTGAGGAGTGAACTTAAAATTGACATGTTATAGTTTTGTTCGCAATAATGGTGAAATCGTTTTATCCGAAAACCTGAGGCTCTTAATAATTAAAGAAGATTAAAAAATGGTTAATCGTTAGAAATGATTAGACTATCGACTGACCTGATTTAGAATTTCGAGCTGATAAATTTTCAAATTGTCAGTTTCCAAACAACTATGTATTCTATAAGAAAAGCTTAATGAAGAACAACAAATATATTGTGACGATTTCTAGATAAGCGTGCCCTTATGCATTCTTTGAAAGCATCCAATGTAAATATGTCAATGAAAATCGTCTTGTTTGGACAGATGTGGTAGCTACATTATTGCTAAATATTAGGACTGAAAAGTTCGATGATAAATTCGATTCCGTTTGATGGGAAGGTATAAGTACTAGCCGGATTGCTAAGTTATACCGGTGGTCAAAAAAAGAATGGAGATTTCAAGATATTCACATATTTTAGCTTACCATAAAAATGCGTGCAAACGCGAAAGAAATTGATATTAGAAATTAGCTCATAAATTTAGGAAATAGTACTCGACCGAAAGGATGGTACTATATACCTGATAAGGTGATTTTAACCCTAAAGAACAAAAACTATCAAAAATTAATGAGGACATTTTAGCTCGATTTAAAGGATTAAATCTTAATCTAGCATTGATCAGGCCAGTGCAAATGATGGTAGTAAATTGACAACAGCTAAACTACCCTATAATAATTCAAGGTCAAATACAAAATTGCATTATCAAATGGTCTCTGGATCACACAATAATGGCAAAAATAATATCTGGATCCAAAAAAGGTAGAATAAAAAAGGTTGTTTTATATTTCAGGAAAACATTGGATACAAATAACGATTTCTTATAGTGCCTTTCAATTTATTTCGACATCACTTTCGTATCTTCCTCGCTTCTGACATAACAATTAATGTCAAGGGTCGGTATTCTGCTTCCAAAATATTGGAATTCTCAACTGCTTGTCCGTTAACATAAGCAGGGGTCAGGTTAAATTTTGGTGGTATATTTCCTTTTGGTGAATTTTTCATCAAAAAGATTTTCCACGGATGCGGATAGTCAGCCCAGCGATCCAAACTTTCTTTAGTCGCCTTCAACAAAAAGTCAAGGAGTGGTATAATTCTAAGGATAATATGCTCGTTTATATATCGTTTACGAAAACTGAGTGCCCACAACCACAGGGGTCATTTTTTGTAAAAATAAAATTACAAAATTAAGCCAACTACCTCTTGATATGGCACGGTTTCCATCTGTTTCAGCTCATCTTCTTCGGGTTGCTACTTGTATATCTGTTCTTCGATGTCACCTTGAAGAAATGCCATAGTTACGTTCATTTGACAGACTCCAAGTTGAATTTCGAAACCAGAGCAATCCAAATTCGAATCGATGAGTATTTCACAACTGGTGAAATTTTGCATCATAATTGATGACTGGTCGTTGACTGTATACCTTTGCTACCATCTGCGCGTTTAATAAGCCATCAGAATCTTTCATCTTTTTGTCGGTTTGGTTCATGGTCAGATGTTGCGTTGCGCTGGAATGCAAAAATATCAATCGCCTCGGTTATAACTTTCGGTCAAAAATACTACTTCAATGCATTCGATTAGCCAAAAATAGTACTTTCACTTCTACTCTTCGACCACCCCCTTTGAAGCAATTTCATTTTGTTAGATGACGGCACTGATTAATTTAAGCTGTCGATTTATAAGTTCAGTGAAGCTAACTTTGTCCTAGCATTGAGGCTGCATTACTGTAATTTTACATAAATTTAATTTTTTTAAGAGTTCCTAGACGTCGCAAAGCATACCATAAAGTCCCTCGATGGATTGAGTCGAAGACTGATGAATATCCAAAAACACTGGCGTTTTAAACGAAATCCATTTTAAGAGTCACCTACAATTTTTCCTTCAAAGTAGTGATTTTTACCGATATTATATAAGACAGTAATTTTTATACTATACAAAAGGAGAGCTTTGCCGTGATAATTTTCGCATACTATACCATCAATCCGCCAGGTTTTCTATAAGCAAAAACAAGTTCCAAGTGCCAATTTTGAACCGCGTGTCTGTAAATTTGAGCGGAATTCAATTAAACAGTGGCATTATCCAGTTTTTTACGGATGTGGTTTATTCACCTAGCAATTCAACGTTTAATTTGTCACCTCCTATGTCAAACTAAGCATACTGTGAAACCTCATGCAATTTTTAACCAACAATTTCAAAGCCATAAAAGTTAAAATGAGTCTTCTATACTTCTGTGACGTCATACAAATAAATTTATGACGTATATTTTGAAAAGTCCTAACCGCTATTGGTAGAAACGAAATTTAGCTTATGCTTATAACATATGGAAACGTAAAAATATCATCAAAATCGTAAATTTAAGTTGGCAAAATATGTACATATATATTATTTGACGCCTAAAAAGATTACCCCCACTCCAAATTATAATAAAAAGAACTGTTTACAAAATGAGACCTAAAAATGGTCTTCAAATAATATATGCTCAACCAAATAACACTAAACCGATTTCAAACCTAATATCACAACATCAAGAGCAAATTACCAAAGCTTTTAAAACTGTGTCGTGTCTGTCGATGTATGTCTACGCATATATCCTCATTTTAATATTTTGTCATAATATCTCTAAATCAGAAGAAGCCCAGCAAAAATATACAAAACCATAACGAAAACGAAACGAAAAAAGTTATTATGTCGAGTTAAGTGAATTAAACTTTTTGTTTTATTTTTTGCTGAGCTTTTGGATTTTATTACACACACACATACACACTCACACTCAAGGAAAATATTTGTTTTTATGCTAATATTGACATTTTAAATGAATTCTATAATTTTTATATTATGTGTATGTGTGTGTGTGTCGAAATGGTTATGGTACGGTTATCTAATTGAAAAGCATCATTCTCTCTATTTTTTTTTTGTGAAAGCTCTAAATGTCAAAATTTTAAAATATTTTATGGAAAATGTTATTTTGTTTTTTTGTGGTTTTTCATTTTCATTTCGAATTGTTCAGTGACGCGTTTATTGAAAAATAAAAGAAAACAGAATGGCACATTTTTCAAGGACGAGACTGTATTATTTCAAAACATTGAATTTCTATTTTTCTTACATTTCTTTTATACCCGAATCTTTTACATTGTTCTCTAATATAGAATTTATTGATTAGGTGTAGAAATATTCGCATGGCTGGGTGGCACCGAGTGAAAAATGGATAATGTTCGAAGGTTAATTACTCCAGTTTTTCTTTTTAACTTTTTAATTTTTAATGTATGCTAAATTAATGGTTTAATGGTAAAGTGTTGCCAACCAAAAAAAAAACAGCATAACATCTGACAGTTTATTACTCACGATGAGGCTAATCTTCATCTAGATAATTTTTTTATAGGAGAACTTCCATTTGGTAGACTTATCTTTTGTAGACTTGTCAATACAGTCCTTTCGAATTCTTGACTATTATGAATTTATTTCGATATGAATTGAGCTACTAATGGTGAATATGGGACATATTTGACGAAACAAGTATTTCCATTGTAATCAGTGCACCACATGCTTCGGTATCAATACTGGTATAATAGCTCTTTGCATATATAGCTGAAGCAACATAAATTACAATAAATTAATTATACATTCACCATACTGTAAAATTGAAAATAAAATTGATACATTGTAAATTTCGATATGGCCTTATTACTTTCCTTTTCGAAATCGAATCAATAATATCCATCATATCTTAATCAAGTCATATTCGAAATTATATTCCAGCATCTACTTTAAAATAAAAATAAATGAATAAAAAGTTTTTACCATTCCAAGAAAATGATTTATAAAATATTTAATTTAAATTTGTTCTTCTGGGTTTGGTTTATATATACGAAAGCATTGAATTATTTTAAATGTGCTTTTTACCATATTATTTATCAACATCATCCAACTCCCGCATATCACCCGTATACATTTCGATTGTTTTTATATATAAATGTATTTTAAAATTTCATCTCGTTCCTTTATAGCAGCTTGAATCAATATTCGATTGTGTTTTGTTGCCTTGCATATCTATCATATCTCTTATAGCTCTATACCACATGGATTTCGTTTTATATATTTATATATCTTAAATGTGATGAATATATGATATGATGAACATATGTGGAATAATACACAGTACACACAAAGGTACACATAGATAGTTCTCAGGTTTATTTCCCAGTTCAAGAAGGTATAGACTTTTTATGGAAAATGTAATATGGGAATTTAGTGTTAACTCTTTGGAATTGTTTTAACTCTTTAAAAATGTATGCAAAGATTTGATAGTCGGAATACATTGACGTCTGGTGCATATAGAATTAAAAAATATGTTAACTTGATTTTTGGATGGATAACTTTCACAAACCAAAAGTTTCGAAAAAATAAGACATAAATGACGTTACTGGCGAGAGCATTGGAACTTGCTACTGGACGATCATACCATCAATCGAACATTGGGGGAAAGAAAGTCAGAGCTTTGAGTTTAATTGTTATAAGGTGCATCCTACAATGAAGAGCTAAATAAAGGAGAAAGCGCCAAGATTGAGGAGACTATAGTCCGAAAGCCTGTTAATCAAGAGTTTCGTAATCTATAAGATGATAAGGTGCAAGAAATCAAGTAAAGGAGTTATTAATCGAGAAGATGGAGAAAATCACGAACACACCCTAATGAGCTGATTAATATCTTCTGATGGAAGATATTAATCAGCTCCTTAATCGTTACCAACAAACTTAGAGTATATGCAAAGTAGGGCAGTTTTGTTTTATTGATAGCAGAGTGTCACTATCTACGCTCAGGTAAAATATAGGGCGAGCTACCTTGGACATTTGTAAACAAAACGCTCTGCATCTTGAGGTGAATTATAACTTGATGCCGAGGAATGCACCTGTGCCGACAAGGAAAAAGTTGAACAGAGTGATAAGACGACCATAGGAGTTATAAATGTCGATGAGAGACTTTTTTCATCTCTGAGGCCAACTCTTTTAAGAACGATGAAAACCGGGTATGTGAGATTATCAGATACAAATCAATGACCCTCGCTGCAGTAAGTGCAGTGAAATTGGGCATACAACAAAAAATTGCAAGGTGTCAAACCTGGCCTGTATATATAAAATCAGCAGAAAAAGGAATAATAGTTACTAATGAGGCTGAAGAAACAAGACAGCTCATCCCAAATATCAAAGAGTAGATGAAGCATAAATATGGGGATATCAACTTTTACCAACCGCATTAACTTTCGAGGCAAGAGTACAGCTACTTCTTTAGGTTGCACATGAAGGAGGCACCTAATTGTAAAATGGCAGAGTAGTAAACATAAATATTTGAAATCTTTTACACTTAGTATATTTTAGAGAATTATTTAAGGCGAACTATTTTGGTCCCTGTGGTTGGGAGACACACCCTTGCTGTCGTGGAAACTCGATGGCCAAAACAATGGAGCCCATGTGTCACAAGACTATACATTGCTCGACAATGGAGATGACCTTAATGCCATTTTCTTTGGATTTCAAAGTAGTTAATAATTGGATAAGTGTAAGCCATCCTGTCAATCATAATTGTCGAAATAGTGATTAGTGATTTTAATACTGGTGCTGGCAAGAACCAGTCTAACTTATGTGATAACATAGGTCCGTATTCCCGACATGATCTAGCGACCGATAGAAAAAGAAGTACTTTGCGATCGAGCATTACCTTATTGTAACAAGCACATTCTTTTCTCTTAAAAATATCCACTTGGAAACATGAACACAACCTCGTAAGACGTCCCGAAGTCAAATTGACCTCGTGTCAATTTAAAATTGAAGGTCTCGGGCGATCCAAGTTGTGGGATATTATCAGTCGGTTGCCAAGTTTGTAGGCAATGATCATCAAAAGTTCACTGTAAAGCTAAGATGGTAGTAGTCGCACAAGTCAGGAATCACAGAAAAACGAAAACGAAACTTACGTTTCAATTGCGTGAAGGTCTTATAAACGACTTTAAGAAAGGACAATATCGGAAACATGTTAGCAGTATAGCTACCAGTTTAGTATACCATACTCTAGGTATGGTAAAAATTAAACCTAAAAATAATTGGTTTAATGAGGAATCTTGTCGGGCTATCGAGCAACAGAAAATAAAGAAGAGTGAAAATGGTTTACAATTGCACGGGTGAACAATGCAGTGCTTGCTAGAAAAACTGCCAAGTGAATTTGTAGACAGAAAAAGCGTGTATGGTGGAAAGCTAAAGTCTTAAGAGTACCACCACTTAGCAATGAGCACATCTCTCGTAGCTTCTTTAAATGAGTCACCGGACTGCATCAGATTTTCAGACCCAGGTCTAACGCCATTCCGAAACAGAATAGAAACTACCGTGTTAACATCGATGCAGTCCTCTACAATTGGAAGAAGCATTTCTCTGATTTACTTAATAAACAAGTTGAACAAGTGTCAAATGCTGTATTTAAAAGTTGTCAAATATAGACTGCAGAAATGTGCATAGAGGACTCATCCTACGATTGACACTGGTCATGCAGAGACTAAAAAGAAACCGTTCCCT
Organism: Tipula confusa; assembly: GCA_963556175.1. NCBI lineage: Eukaryota > Metazoa > Arthropoda > Insecta > Diptera > Tipulidae > Tipula > Tipula confusa. The sequence goes on from OY744475.1 coordinate 100,564,514, forward strand.
TGGAGCTGATTGTATTAATTCCGAGTTTTTGATATTCAGAGGAGATACTTTCTTGAACTATCTCTTCGACCTTATTCGATTAGTATGGCAAAGCGAAGCTATACCTGATGAATATGGAAAGTGGCCGCGTAGTTCCCTATCCTTTAAAAAAAAGATCAAAATGCATAAATACTAAATACTGTCGTACATAATATTAGAGAGAATCACTCTCTTGGCAGAGCAAATTTTAGCTGATTACCAAGGAGGATTTCGTTCGAATAGGTCAGTCACTGATCAAGTTTTTCGCTGAGTACTCTATAAACATTCGCACCTTCAGTTGGTCTTAAAATCAATAAGTCTAGAACCAAATATATGATCACTGGTCTTAGATACCAAGATTCAATGGAATTATTAGTGGTGACCACACATTTGTGACAAGTTTCCGTGACCTCGGGTCCTTTGTCACTCATGATAACTGTGTTGGCGAGGATATTAAAGTTCCGATTGTCAATGGTAACCGTGCTTTGTATGTCTTACGTCTACTGCTAATTTCAAAATAACTTGAACTTAAAGTCTTGTGCTAAAGTCGGAAAATACAGACAAGCTAAAGTTGTTCAAAGTATTCATCAGACCTATTGTCATGTATGGATGTGAGAGTTGGACCATGATGGGTGAGATCTATGAGAGGATAATCGCCATTTGGCAGTCGCAGAAGTCATTGTCGGCAATGCTGGCTTCTCGAGTTAGAGAACGTCTTATCGGTTATCAGAAGTCCGCCTTCGAAACGAAATTTGTTTGTTAATAAAGAAAATTTGCTTGAATTAGTGCAGGTTGCATATTCGATGACATTCACTGATATTTTGGAAACAATTGAAACTAGATTTTGTAAAGCAATTTAGAGATCAACCCATAGATTGCAATATCTGTAGAATGATATAGGCTTGCAAACAAGTCCCTAAAGAAACATTTATCGAATTTTATAATGCGTTCAGAATGATTTAGCTGCTAGGGTCATTACAAATATAAATTACGCTACAGCCTTAGCACTTGCTATAATAATCCAAAGGAGTCAATTAGTTTTAATCTCCAGAAATTTAACTCTCAAATCAAAAACAATAATAGTAGTTTACTCATCTGCTGGAACTTTAAAGGAATAGGGATAGGCCATATACCTACGATATATTTACGAAAGATCGTGCTTTGCTCTATTATGGACGTGGAGGCCCTAATATTTATAAATTAAACTGTTTACGTTGTAACGCGGGAAGCGATCAAAATCGAGGTTGAAAAAATGAAATGCAATTGAAATCAAGTGCTACCGGTTTCCCAGGGCAAGAGGACACAAGCAGCAGTACCGACCCTGAATTTAAATGGAATCCTAAATTATTTCTAAAAATTTCAATAATTATAATTTACTTCCTCCCACTTACCAACTCAAAGCTAATGATTATACTGTCGGTATCAGTTATCTATGTTAATAAAACGAAATCATCAGAAACAAAAAGAACGTGTGCAATAAGGTATTGGTTTTATAGGAAAGCCATGCGCTCGGCGATTTGTGAAACTTGGTTCTTAGAGGAGAATGATGTACATCCTTACACTGAACTAAATATCACGGACTTATATGGATACTAGATCAACAATTACCGCTTTTGAATCTAGTATGGCGAATACATTTTAAATAATCCAAAATATACGAAATTCATTACATTCCTTCCAACGTCAAAACTGCCAGAGGAGACTTAAAACGTGTTTTTGGGTATTTATGGAAATACAGATAAAATATTATTTTACAGAACTAGCATGTTATACTGCAGTTTTGAGTATGAAACATTTTCGCGTGTATGTTGAAGGAAACAGCATCTTTATTATCACTGATTATGCATCATTAAAATGGCTTTTGAATAGCAACAATTGAAGCGGAAGGTTGGCTGTAGGTAGAGCTGAAAACTTCAAACTTTTAACTTTATTATCGCCAAAGGATCTTTAAATGTTGTTCCGTATACTCTTTTTGAGTTTAAATCCGTAGAATACATAAATCTCGAACATTACCAACTCTCTTAAACCATTGAAATACTCTATCATTCCAGTTGGTAAAGTTTTTGTTCACGTCGCAGGTCGACTAATAGCCTAATTAATTCCGCACGCAATTCTTCATCTTCAATGTCTAGAATTTATCATATCAGATACCTCGCAACAATTTAATGCTAAACTACTCAGTGACTTATTTGAAAAATATGGAGTCAATTATATACAGATACCCAGGTATGGCCCGCAGTTAAACCTGCCAGAGCGCGTAAATCACTCAATGTAAGCTGCGATAAGATCTTATATTAGTGATGATTGCCGCAATTGGGATTCTCATATACCGGAAATTGAAAATGCACTCCAAAACGCGATTTACGAATCTACTCAATTCTCGTCCCACTTCATTCTTTTTTGCCAGCACAAAATTTCACACGCCACCGAATGCAAATAAAATGAATAGATGCAAAAAAAAAATATTCTTCTTCAGCTGAAAAAGGCGTATGACAAGTTCGTTCAGACATACAATTTACGAAATGTCAACCGTAAAATTGTAAAAGGACAAAAGGCGTGTACGTATAAAACTAGATTCAAAGCGACGCTGTTAAAAACGTTTCACCTAAACTTGCTCGCAAATCAATTGATTAAATCTTAAATCGAATAGGAACAGTAGCTTACAAACTCGAAAGGAATAATAAAACCTCACGGCTCGGTTTACTTATTTTAACTGCCACCATATTCAAAAAGATAGTGTAACATTATTCCTTATTATCGTCCTGTTGAGTGTTTATTTATGGTAATTACTTTTGAGAGAATTATTTAACCGCTTCATGGTGCTTCCGGATGCTTTTTATTAATTATTTGCAGTCGTTGATTTTGTTGTTATTATTATATATAAAGCATACCGTATGAAGTTTTAAGATTGTTATCACAATAGTTTCTCTAAAAAGATCCCTATTAGCGCAGTGTTTTTTCTAGCCCCTTTAATGTAATGGCATTGATAACTTTTAAGTTGCAACTGTAATAGTTTTTCTGGGTGGGCCTAAATGTACCAAATCATCAGTTCTAAACTTTTAAAATCATACTTTTATACTTCTACGGCCTTATCTCTTTACTTAGTTGCGCCTGAAATCGAATATTAAACTTTTCTTTGAGTGCTCACCTATTACTGTATCTGTTCATGTTCTGTGTATGTATTATAATTATTATAGTATTAAAATTCGGAGGGGTATAACCTACAAGTATTTTAACGGTAACATTTAAACCTAAATTGATGGTGGAGAATAATCCTACAAACATAAAATGTATAAAATAAGTAAACAAAATAACAAACTTGTAAGCTGCATTAAAGGCGGCTGCCAAAGGCATATATCCTTAATTTATTTGCAAAAAAAGTTTTTGACCTAATTGAAAAATCCCAAATCCTAAATTCATATTTTGTATTTTATCCAAATCCTAGCCAAAATACCAAGAATACGAAAAACACGAAAATACTTTAATCGTGTATACGTTTTTGAAAAAGAAAAAAAAAATTCAGCCAAAATATAAAAATTTTCCAAGTTACACAAAAAAACAAAATTTGAATATACAAATTTTTCAATTCAACTTTTCTTTTTCGTTTGTTTGTGTGTACATTTTGCTTTCGGTCTTAAGTGAATAAATAAAAAAATATCAATTTAAATTCGTTTAAGCATGAAAAAAATAATAATATCCAAGCAAATCTATATTCTATATATCCATTTTATTGTAAAGAGTTTTGCATTAAGGGTGATTTAATTTTAAATTGATATAACACTAAAATTACAATTGCTGCCTAATTCGGCTTAGTTTTTTAGCTAAAAAAAATTATATTTAAATAAAATTATATTTTAATATGAAAAATACAAAAATAATGAACGACACACGAATCGACGGACATTTATAATATTTGTCATTGCACAGTACCGTAAAGGGCTGTAGCCATTACCATCATTGGTTGAATAATCTTTTACCACCGTAAAAGATTATTCAACCAATGCTTTATGCATTTAAGGGTTCTAGGTGGTTCTTATTCTCCTTTTTGCTTATGATAAAAAAAAGGTCTTTGAATTCAAACCCGGTACAACCGAATCCGAGTGCTGCAATTTTAATGTTAAATAAATTTATTGCCTACAATAAAATGTTATGATGGATCTTGGAAATTATATTCATGTATTTTCAAAACAGTACAGCCTTTGATAAGTATAGGTGCATTGGGATCTACTATAAAGCAGTTTATTACTGACAAAACGTGCAAAGCACTTTTTGCTGATAATAGCTATCTTAGCAGTAATTGGTAACAACAATATAAAAGAAGCAACTAGCGAATTAGGAAGGGCTGCTAGCATACTGAGTAACTGAACAAAGAGAAAGCTTAATGAAACCAAATCAATTCTTATATTCACTTCATCACCAAAAAGGTTAATTAGTTATTTTTTGTCGAAATAAACTCCCAGTAAGTTGCCTATTTAACGCTTAGCTTAAGTGGAAAAGGCATATAAAAAATAATAAAAGAGAGCTTAACATAAAATACACAAAAATTTACTGATTTATGGGCAAGGTACATGCCGTAGATAATGTGATAGTAGTTTATTAATTCCGGCTCGATGATAATGATAAATGATAAACTTTTGATCAATAAAACACAAATCACAATTCCCTTTTTGTGTTAAATAATAAACTTGTCTCAAATTATGTGAAAAAATTAGATATTTTATCGTTTTGATCATTTTGCTGAAAATTATTTATCGCTAATAAATAAAATTACTGTCTTTGCGCCTAAATTTATGTGTTTCGTGTGTTGTTCACTGTTTGTATTATATATGTGTGTATTCTATTAATGTCAAATTTTAATAAACAATCATGTAGTTTTAATTTTACATATAAATTTTATTTAATAGGAGGATTTTCGATTAGTTCGAGTGTTCGCCATCAGATAGTGTGCCTGGAATAAAAATTTACAAAAGTGCCAAAACAGTATAGAAATCAAAAAAGTAAAGTTTGTAAATGCAAAAATAAAAAAATATTTCTTTTAATATCATTTAATTAAAAGAAATATGGTAAATTATTGTTGTGTAACTAGAAATCAGTAGATTAAGGCATTTCGAATTGGTAAACCAATATAGCAGCATGCAACTGTATGTAGTTTACACTTCTCTCAAAGTGATTATGCAAATCAAATAAATATACAGGAGGTATAAATAATAATAATGATTTTTTTTTTATTTCAATGTATAAACAAATAATATTTAAAATAATGGAGCAGGGTAAATTATTAAAACCAGACACAATACTATAAAAAAATTACCAGTTCGGAGCCACCAGCCAAAAATTTATAATCATCGCTCTTCAAAAATTTTCCTACTGGAGCATTTTTGAAAAGCGATGATTATAAAATTTTGGCTAGTGGCTTCTACAGATAATTCAATTAATATAACAGAGCCAGGGCTAAAAACTCCATCAGAAGGTATGTCAGTGATCCCTATTTTATCTACAGTGGAAATCGATCCTGTAAAGACAAAGTTTATAAAAGTTTTTTCTATGTGAATAAAAAATTTAATATATATAAAGATCGATCCAGTTGAAAAGGTCAACACTCACATCCAAACAGAAAATACCAAGCTTTTACATTCTAATACTTCAGACGAGGAACTGCTTCAATACAGTATAATGGATAGACATTTTTATATCTTTATGATTTGATTGTTTTAGTTTTTGGTTAAGAGTTCCCGACTGATATATTCATAACCTGCAATATGAACATTCAAATTAACCATAAATTGCCAATTTGTTGTTTTGGTAATCTAACCTGTCGATTAAAGTAGCTTTATTTCCACTGTATTTAGCGCCGACAGCTTACAATTATTGTTTTAAATCATCAAAATTAAATCTGTTATTATTCAAGTTTCCCATTGTATATATTTTTATGAAAGTATAAATTCTTTAAAAATTTGTATTTGTATATTACTTAAACGACTAGTATTAATATTAAAAAGTAATACATAACCTTTATAAAACCATAAACTTAGCATTTTGACAAGTTTTGATTTGGAATAAGCTTTATTTTGAGACCATGTATTTAAATTAAAATAGACAACCTATTATTAACTCAACATAAAATACATTTATTAACAATTTATAAACAAAAACCACTCACATAACTATTATAAATTTATTAAATTCTTTCATGAATTTAAATTTTTTCACAACCATATTGCATAGGTTTTCCTATGTAAAAGTTTGACATTTTAAATTTTATCCCATATCTAAGACGCACCAAACGGCAGACATTTGAAGTAAAAAATCACCCTATTATTTATTATAACAGTTTATAACAGTTTATAACTGACATCATGCGGTAAACACTCAGAACCAATGTATTTTTTCAATTTGATAAAACGGAATCGCATTTTCGTTGTTGATAATAAAATAATGATAAAAGCAAATGATATCTACATGATAATTTTTTTTGCATTATAATATCATCGAAATAGAATCGAACCCCTGTACAGATACAGACATATATTTAAATACGAATAATTCTGTTTGGTACAGTGATTTTCTATCAACTTTATAACTGTGAATCTTTGAGAACTTTGTTAGATCAAAATTATGTTAATTTAATTTATTCATTATTTGCTTAGCAATAAGGAGACATTCCCTTTTTGATATCAGGGAGCCTATTCTCGAATTCCACATCCATTTTCCACATGTAGATATCTTTTAAAATTCATAACAGTATACCGAAATCTAAAATTATGTATGAAATTATGTAAATTTCCTTAATGTTAATGCCAAATTGAAATTGGTGGGCTTGATGTTGGTACTGGTCCAGGTTCACAGTTACTTAATAAACCAGTACGTATCGTGGTCCGAATCCATCGCCAATGTCCAATTTTGTGTTGCGTGTATTCGTGTTCAATATGGTAAATGCATATGACCAAGAAAATATAGTCGTATTGCCGTTTCCAAATCAAATGCGTATTCCAAAATATTTAAGGTAGTGTTTCACCAAATCATCATCTCCTTTATGTACTTCAATAATTCTTCCAAGAGTCCATTTAGATACGGAGTTGCAGTCATCTTTTATAAACACTTGGATTCTCTGACACCTCGCCAAATACGAATCAGTTGCTGCGGTGATTTCTTGTTCTGGAAGATACCCTTTTGAAATGACAATTAAAAAATTTGCTGGTGGAAGAAATTCGTAGTCCTCATCGATGGATGTTGACCAAAAAGGACATGTATTCAATATATGTTCTTGTCATAAAAGCGAAGCCATCTCTTCGTAAGCTAGGTTGATGTTGTTTGTCGATTTCAGTAAATGTTGTTTTTACTGATTTTATTGCGGATTCCCAGAATCCGCCAAAATGAGGAAAACAGGTGAAATTAAATGCCACTCTTTACCATTTTTACTGAGAAATTCGGAAATTATAAAATTTTGATAAATTTTTTGATTAAGTTTACAGGACTCGTTCAAAATTCTCTTTGCCTAAACCTTTTTCCATATGAAATTTGATCCATCACCTATACGTGTATACTTTATTTAGGTTATCTAGCCTTGCCGTAAATCGTTTAAGTGCAGCCAAGAATGCTTCTCTGCTCAGTTCGCTTACCGGTTATATTTGTATTGCCTTGACTGATAGACAAACAAATATTTTTGCCTTATGTTATTATTAGTAAGTAAAAGACCACCATGTATATCCCTAAATTTTGTTTCCCATAGCAGGCTATCTGTAAATATGTGATTAGGAGGAAGTATCATGGAGTGGTTATGGTCGTAGTCACAATCAGCATTAAAAAGTCGACCACGAACTCGTATAGGATACCCACAGCATCGATAATCGAAGTCCAATTACTGTCATTGTGAAATTATATCACTAAGTTTCATAGTTGTTATGTCACTTGCTTTCATAAATTTGAAATGTTGGACCGCCATTTTCTCATAGAAAACCCGCCTTGTTTCAACATACTTGTAATATTTTTCTTAAGTTCTATTTCATTTTGTAGACCTTCGGATCTGGATAAAAAATCATCAATATAAAATTCATTACATGTTGTAACATATTTTCGTCTTCATCATCACTGGCTAATTGTAAGAGGTTAAGAATTGTGAAATAGGCCAAACATGCCAGTCTGAATGTCACTCTGGTTAGTTTGTATATAGTGTCTAACTTGCTCACTGGAATTTTTTCACCACAATAATTGTTGGTAATTGGCTTTTTTCAAGAGAAACGATTACTTGTCGGTACATTCCCTTTATATCAGCAGTAAGTGCGATTTTGTTGCCTCTGCATCGCATCAATATAACCCAAAGAATGGTTATAATCGATATAACCCAAATGCAAAGAACTTCCATTTTAGCTGATGTATTACGGAATGGCAGTTTAACTATATACCACCCACTTTTCTGCTTTTCAGTTGTGTTGTTGTAAAACTATTTGCAATCTTCAGGTAATATAACATTGATTTGAGGCACGTCTGCAATCTCCTTAAATTGTCGCAGAGTTTTATATCAAATTGAACACTGAGTGCCATGTAAGCCGATCAATCCTAATTTATGTTGACCGAAAACACTCCAACCGAGTACCGTCTTATGTAGGATTGTTGACCCAAGCTGTTTTTGCTCACTCTCTATCGCTTTTTTATTTAAAAATTTTAATAACTCATTCAAAGAAGGGAAATCATTTTCTGCTGTTTCGCGAGCACACGATTCGTTTGAATCGCTATCCAATTTGTTAACTAAAATATAAATTAATCATGGAACATGACCTTCGGTGGTGCTTGTCCACTAAGTCCTTTTAAACCGCGCATAACCTCATCTGATATATCGGAAAAGTGACGTAGCGTTTTCAGACCCTTAGATACGACCACATTCATTCACAGTCAGAGCCTGCAACACATCTAGCTCAGTAAAAATCGTTTAATGATTGTTGGAGCTAGGTACCATTGCACTCTGTACGTCATCCTTAGCAAAGACACTACCGAAACGATCAAAAATATATGATCAGTTTATATGGTTTTAAGGTTCACGAAGAACTTTCCCGGATTACAACTTAAGTCATTCTTTACATTAATCATGTAATTGCTGAATAAGAATTGATTAAGGTATGAAAACTGCTTGCTCCAATTATTTCTGTATATTTGCCTGTACCTCCTTTAAGTCTTACTACCCAGTCCTCCAAATATTAGTGCTCTTTAGTTAACCACTTTTTTAGTTAGTTAATGTGACGTTTTTAATTTCTATGCTAGATAAAATAGTTTAATAGTGAAAATCAAAAGTTCATAATCAAAAAATCAAGTTCAGATAAGTGCCGCAAGTCTTAAGTACTCTGTTGATCTAAAAGCACAGCATAAGCTAAGCTGAGCACCAAAAAGCAGCAGAAATGGTAAGTTTAATGCATTTAAATTGCTGTCTTACTCTTAATGATATAATATATAATTGGGTCCGCCTTCTTGAATGACCTGAGCGGCGTGCCCGCCTCTTCAAATTAATCAACCGTAATTGTTATTGAAAAATATAGAACGGCCTGCCACTTAGATTAGCTCATTAAATGAGCCTGATTGTCTAATGAATGTGGGTTAAAAATTACAGAAGAATTATTTCAATCATTGAAAGGCCGCGCAGAAACATTTTCCTCACAGATTCGTTCGAGTGCCCCCCATATTAGAAAACCCTTTATTAAAAAAGAAAACTAATAAGATTCGTAATCGTAATAATCGTAAAAAGTAGGGAATACAAAAATAAATACATTTTCCACCCTTTTTCTATTATCTTGATATCAATTACATGAACTACAAACTATTTCCTTATACATTTTCTTTTTATAGAGTTTGTAAATTTCTTCGTCTTCATCTTCGTCTCCGTCCTCAAACTCGTTCCATATTAAACATATATTTTGTATTTGTCTAGATTACATGCTTAACAGCTTGTTGTTATTTATTCTTGTATATTACGTACGTTAAAGTTCGATATGTGAGCTTTTTAAGTATTTCATTTTTATGTTCGATTGTTAAACATTTCTAAAGCTTTTTTTGCACCATTATTGTAATTGTTATTGTTGCGTTCTAATGGCGTTTCTTAATTCATTAGAATCATATGCACGAGCGACTATTTTTGTAATTCGTTTGATCTGTATAATGGTAACGACGTGTTGGGGGAAATTGAATTTTAGGCAACGTTTTATGTTTCGACCTTAATTATCACTAAATCTTGGATCAACGATTTGAAATAGCTATGTGTATAGAGAAGAGTGTTTTTAAGGGTTTATATGACCATTAAATTTTATGAATGGTCATAGATTTTAGATAAGTTGGTGTTACGTATTTCAAATTAAATGACAAGTGTCAGTTTAGCGCGACCACGATAGAAGATAAATTTATTCCATTTTTGTTTTGCAGGCCGACAAAGCAGGCGACGTTCGAGGCATAAATGGTGCAATATTAACATCGATTTATAGAAATACGAACGCACAAATTTTTTGTCGATCAAGTAGGCACACATTTAAACAAAAAAATTTAATGAAATAAAACAATAAAAATAAAAGAAGAGTATACGCCGTAGTTGAGAATAAAACTCAAAACATTCTCCGGCGTATTAAAGTTTTGTCAGCATTAAAAATTTTACCTGTGAGTTTTTCTTTTAATTAATATTTATGTATATGAAATAATACAGGGTGTCCACCGGGAAGGTATACTACTTTGTTTTGCCGCCATTTTGGTAAACGTTAGTATTGACAGTTCATATTTGGCAGTCGTGAAGTAGACACGTGGCAAATTTATTATGGAAAAATATTCGATAAACCAACGTGTTTTAATCGTTAAAACATTTTATCAAAATCAATCATCGATTACTGTGACGATGAGACAGTTACGTGAAATTTTTGGGAGAAACAACGTGCCAACAAAACGCACTATTTATCGTGTAGTGAATGATTTCGAAGAAAGAGGGTCTGTAAGTGATAGGCTCAAGCATGGGCCACAACGTACTGCAAGATCGGCTGAAAACATTACTGCTGCTCAAGAAAGTGTTCAAAACAATCCATCAACCTCAATTCGACGCCGTGTCAGGAGCTTGGTCTTCAAAGAACAAGTTTGGCCATACAATTTTGCACAAGGATTTGCATTTGTTTCCATTTAAGATTCAGTTGACACAAGATCTTACACAAGGCCATTTACGCCGCCGTACATATGCCAGTAGGATGTTACAGCTCACCCATGACAACCCCGATTTTCATGAAAAAATCATAATGAGTGACGAGGTTCATTTTCATTTAAATGGATATGTGAATAAACAGAATAGTCGGTTCTGGGCAATGGAAAACCCTCAAATTATTCATCAGTCACCTTTACATCCATTAAAAAAGACAGTCTGATGTGCAATTTGGTCAGGAGGAATCATTGGACCTTACTTCTTTGAAAATCAAAACGGCGTATCAAAACGGTAACTGTGAATGGGGAGCGATATCGTGATATGATTGAAAACTTTTTAATGCCACAACTGCATGCTTTGGGCTTGATTAACATGTGATATCAACAAGACGGTGCTACATCGCAAACAGCCAGGATTACAATGGAATTACTACGAGACCTCTTTCCACAACAAAATATTTCAAAAAATGGTGATGTTGATTGACCTTCACTGTCGCCTGATTTGACTGCTCCGGACTTCTTTTTGTGGGGATATCTAAAAAGCAAAGCTTATGCAAACAAACCAGAAACACTTAAGGAACTCAAACAAGATATTCGTGATGAAATTAATGAAATACCGCGTGAAATGTGTGAGAATGTAATGAAACATGTGCTCAAAAGGGCTCGCATTTGTGAGGCTAACAGAAGCGGACATTTATCTGATATTGTATTCCATACATAATTGCCGACATTAAATAAAACATTTATCAATATAAGATCCATTCTCTTTCATTTAATCAAAAATTATAAACAAACAGAGTAGTATACCTTCCCGGCGGACACCCTGTACTTTTTATAATCCGAGTCAAGTTTTAGTCAGTATTTGTTTTTTACTCTCAAGCCAGCCTTGGTAGCTATAAACAACTACAATACCCTAACAGATAATTAGTGCCAATCATATTAATTTGTTCTTATCAATGTGTTCTATTGAAGGAAAGTATGTGACGTAAATTTATTCAAAATGTCTGCTAAGGTGATACAAACACACTTTATCTCTTTAATGCCATACATTTTGATAAGCCCAGCTCAAAGTGATTGCGAAATGCAAAGCTAACTTTATATTTATAATCATGTGCCCTTGCAACTGGGTCTTGGTATTTCTTTACACTATTCTTCCCTTTTTATGTCAAAGCTCATTCTTCATGCTCTTCTTCTGATTCCCAAAATCTTCGTAAACTGGCATTAATATCAATAATGAAACTTGGTTGAGCTACTAAAACGACTTTTTATTGGTTACAACAGCCACTATCAAACGAAACTTTGAATTTGGTAATATGACCTTGTCATCCGCATCTTTTAATTGCCCATCACATAATAAAAGAAATTATTAATCCAATTAAAATATCAATTTTCTTTATCCCAAGAAATTTTGAATCTGCGAACTTTAAATTGGATAGGCTATTTACGCTTAACTGGTCCAGAATTCACGACGGCTCGTCGATCTATATTGTTTTGGTGCTTGGATGTTTGTGGTGAGCTTATTGTTTATTCGTGAAATCAAATACGATTCTGAAATGCCTCTTGAGATGGCTGCATTTGTGTCATTTATACCCTTTAAAAGGAACTTCTTGGATGACGCACCCGATTCACTATTGTTCAGTCACAAATGATGTTTGAGACCCAGAATCTAACATCATCACAAAAGATCAGCAATTGATTGATTGAATCCCATACTATTACTTCTGCTGTGGAAAAGTGATCTTTCGACCGCCACATGTTGACATGCTGTCCAATTTTTACTTGCATTAGCGTTATTAATATTTTGCACTAATACAATTAAAACCTGATTTTAGGATTTTTCTGATTTTTCTAATTTGTTGATTATTTAGTATCAGCCATTCATAGATGACACTAGTAATAATATTACAACCTGTGCCTGACTATTCACCCTTCTAAATTGATGACTTTTCAAACTTCAGTGGGTTAAACCTCAAAACTGATCTCATTGGTTGCAGCCTCACAAACCCAAAAAATGTCAAAAAATCAACTAGCATAGTTCTAAAAATAGTTTCTTGGGTAAAACTTGGGTAAAATAGGTAAAATTCTACCATAAAATTTTATCATACAAGATTAACAAATATCAGGAACCAAGCATATCCTTATCATACATCAGAGCTAATTGTAAAATACATGACAAACACAATATTGCTACTGCCCTATTATATTACAAAACGAACATATTTTGATTACTGCCTATAATATGGCAGCGGACCAATATGATATAACCTTTGATGATGCAAGGAGCTATATTTTAACAAATTAAGTCAGTCTGATTATTTCAATCACCAAGTTTGCCAACTATTGGAATATACTACTGATACTCATTGCTAGCTCTTTTATTGGGTTGGGATTTATAAGGCCAGTAAATACCATTTCGTACCCCTTCAACAAAAACCACCCTTTTTGTCCTTCATTAAAAACGATTTTTCACTGGTGGAATGTAGTAGACCACAGTTTTACCTTTATGCTATCTATTTCTTACCTGATTATGTCTTTATTGTTTCTGCCTCTCCTCACACTAGGATTAGCCATCGTAGCTACTACTATTTTAATTATTTTGTAGCCAATCTATTGTTTATTAAAGGTGGGTTATTTAGTGATTTTTTCTTTATATTGTCTTTTTAAGGACCATGGGCACTTTTTGAATAGACTATCCCCCTACACATCTTTAATATCGGAGACCGATATAAGTTATGTGATAGTGCCTCCATAACATGTTTTTACTAAAAAATGCTTTTTTTAGGTTACTTATTTTTGTTTTTGAGCAAAAATGCACCGACATTTTTAGTTCACCTCTTTTTTAATAGTATGCTGCTATTTTTAGCCTAAACGCTTGTCTCAACTTTTTAGTGAGCTAGGATCACAGGGAAGGCGTCATTGAAAGTATTCATAACCACAAAAATATTGCCAATAAGGTCTATCTGCCCACTGGGTCAGAACATGTATATCAGAAAGGCCACACCATATTTTTATGGCTCAGCATGAGGAGGTCAATAAGTAAACGTATGGGTATTGGGGGTTGGCCAGGGCCATAGTAATCATTACCCGTTGACGTATGCCCCGGAAATCTGGAGGCGATATTCTGATATACGCTGATGTGCAGCTGGTATACCTACTAAGGTGAGTAATTCGAAACAGCGCATTTTTGCATCTTTTGAAGAAACTTTATTAATACCACTGAATGGTTTCCATAATCTGTTCACCAATCGTATAGATTGGATTCAGGGAGGGCGTAGGTTCCTAAAAGATCATAGAGATGCGGTTGCCACGTATATCCTCCACAAAAGACTTAAAATATCCCGTGCTATACTTTTTATAGGTATCTTCGTATGTGGTACTTATATTCGTATTATATTTTTTACCATTGGCTTAATACTAATTGTCTAAAAAAGCATAATGGGATTACACTTAAGTTTATACGTATGATGCGTTTGCTAAAAACACTTGTAACTCTAAGAAATAAGACAGTAAAAACATTAACAATTAACCCCATTAGTCATGTCAGAAAAACAGGTAGAAATATTTTGCTCTACTCAAGTTTATCTATATGAATGAGGTAACTACGGAGGACGGCCATAACTGCATTCTTTTTGAGCACCTTACGCCGCTATTTCCACAAGAAAAATTGAATATATCAAAAGAAGCACTTCAAAAGTTCGGCAATACAAAAGCGCAAAAATAAAATAAAATGGGAGATACTACTGGGTGCAGTCATTAAAAAAACAGCGTAACAGTTACCCATTCAGATGTATTGGATGAAGCGAAACGTATCTAACTTGATACTATTCAAAAATTTGATACTAATTTTGAAAACCCGCTTCCTGAATCAGATATTGATGCGATGATTGTATCTTTGTTAAAGCAAGGCAAAGAGAAATTTTAAATGACGCAGCCTACAATGACGCAGTTACATGAACGTTTGAGCAGATCCGGAGCTATGGATTTATAGAAAACCATATTTCTATCGTTCTTCAAGAGGCTACTACTAAACAATTTGATAATAGATAATTTTAAGGATACTAAAGGCTACAATCCCTTAACATCTAGTGCAAAATTGGTTTGTAAAATCGTTTCTAACAAGTCTAATACTGTACTACTAAAATCTAATACTGTTATAACACATAGAGAACAAATTGAAAAAGATTACTTTGAGCTATATCCTATTTATAGACAAACCTAAATGGCCATCCAAATTGTAAGATTTAGTTGATAAAATGATCATGTTAGAAGGTTATGCTAAACAGGTAATATTAAATCACGCATGCTATGGAGAAAACAACTAGGAAAATGACCAAATTTGCATAGACAAACTGGATAATGGAAAAGAACTACACGCACAATAATATTCCCAGATCATTGGGAGGAAGGAATAACTTAGATAACCTAAGCTTACTACATGCGCAATGTGCCATAGGCAGAGACATAGTAGGTACGGTCGAGGTGTAGCGTATATGAATTGCTTGAGCCGTGTATCAGGTAACTGGTACGCACGGTTCTTAGAGGAATGGGAAGATATATTTTAAAATAAAACAAATAAGTAGAGCGGTTATTTAGTCCAAATGTAACTGATGATTACTTCAATGATCACGATTACTTCAAATTCACAATCATAGTCTTTGAAATTAGGGAGGACCATAAACTTTTCGGTCGTACTGCACATTTTGATACGACAGCGAAGAACGATTTTAAGGTGACCTTTAATAGTTATTCTAAAGACCATCGGCCAAATCTAAAACAAAAAAGAAAGTGCAGTTGCTTATTTCCGATTAGCACAACCGAGGTTGACTGTAAAGCAACAATTGAGACACATTGTTCTTTTAGATAAAAATATTTTAGATCATTGAAAAACCCATCTCGAGCTTTTACAGGTTTCTGCTAAACAAAACAAAAAATTTTTGAAGACATGTAACAACCACAAAATAAAAATAAAACTTAAATTGAATTGTTGTTGTCAAGTTTAGTTATTTCTAGAATCTAAAATTAAAACTAAAATAGTTTTGTAAATGACGTATATACCCTAAAGTAGTATGTCTTTGTAACAAATAAAAATAAAATATTTGTGGGTATCATTGTTAGGTTTTCTTTGATGTATCCAAAAAAAATACAAATTTGATAAAGGTTTAGACCAGTATTTAGAGGGGGTTGTTCACCCTATCGACCAAATAGCCAACAAAACGTAACAAATTACCTCGTTGTCTATCAATTTTTCCAATATTGACATTGATAAGGATTATGAAATAAAAAATTTCATTGGTCTGAAATTTTTTTGTTTTATATCGAATGATTCATTTGAACTTTTTATGGTTAAAATAAAAAAAAAACATTCAAGTACTTCACAAACAGTAAAATAACATTTTTATGTAACATAAATAAATCAAAGTTAAATCATAAAAATGTTATCTTCACAAACTTTTTAGTTTTAGTCTTATTAAAACAATTATAAATATTTTAATTTTAAGTTTATTAAAAATGTAATATTTTGTTTGAATATAGAACTATTTTAAGTATCCTTTATAAAATTTTTAAAATTTTTTTGTTTTAGTTTAAGTACATCGAAAGTTAAAATAATAAATTCATAACTTTTTTTCCAGTTGAGTGCAGTACCAGTTCAAAATTCAAATGTCAGATATATTCAAATGTTGTACATATATATATATATATATATATATATATATATATATATATATATATATATATATATATATATATATATATATATATATATATATATATATATATATATATATATATATATATATATATATATATATAATATATATATATATATATATATATATATATATATATATATATATAAATATATATATATATATATATATATATATATATATATATATATTTATATATATATATATATACATATATGGTATATATATATACATATATATATATATATATATATATATATATATATATATATATACATATATATATATATATATATATATATATATATATATATATATATATATATATATATATATATATATATATATATATATATATATATATATATATATATATATATATATATATATATATATATATATATATATATATATATATATATATATATATATATATATGGATTATATATGGTTTTGTGATGATATGTTGGAACATCTACTTTATCGCCACATAGCTATATTTTTGACAAAGCAGTGATACTTAAACTATCATTATTGATGTGATTTTTGAAATTTTTTTCTTAAATGAAGTCTACACATTACTGTTTAACTAAGATGGCTTACAAAAATTTAGTCAGCCAAAAATAAGATTCAACCTGTCAGTTCATTGCTCCAAATTCCAAATCACACAGTAAAATCATTCTATTTTTGAGTGAAATTTGAAATACAATTTGAGTTGAGTGAAAATTTGAGTGATATTTAAGCTTAATTGTACTCAATTTTGATGTGAACTTAAACAGTTTTGTTATGCTATTGACTATTTTAAACTGTTGAAGTAACGTGTAAATGTAACTTGTTTGAGTGAATTTTAAAAAAAGATATACATTTAACCAACATCAAATTTTAATGATTGAAATTGATCGATTAAAATACAAAACAAATGTTTGAGTGATAATTATTCACATAATATTTGTATTTTTATTATTTAAATTAGAATTAGAAATTAAGAGCGAAATTAAGTAAAAATTCAGTAAATTCATTTAAATCTGGTTTCTTGTTCTCTTTTTACAACAATTTTAATTTAGATTGCACCAAGTCTTAAACAATCGTTACAAAAAGGAAAATTATGGAAAAGTTTTAACATATTCGGTTATCCGATAATTTTAGTCAAACTTCTTATATTTAAAAATATAAACTCTTAGAAGGAACTTTAGCAAATTTGAGCTAATTGAGTAGTAATGTTGTAAAACATATATAAATTATCTATTCGTAAAAATAAATCCCACTCAATTCTAAAGTTTAAAAAATTACTCAAAAACAATAAATTAAATTGAAAAGCAGAATGGTGTTCACCGTTCTTAACTTTTGAAAAATCTATGTTTGAGTGATATTTAAATAATTCTACTATTTTATCATAATATAATATAATAAAAAATTATTTGCAATGGAATTGAAATTATATCTTTTATTTTAACAAGTTGTAAAAAGGGCACTAAAACTATTTTTAGTTTCACGTCACTTTAAGTGATTTTACTGTTCAGCCATTTACTGTTTCCACTAAAATATAATTTGTAGTAGATTTGATGTTAACTTCGCACTCAAAAATAGGAAAAAAAGTTATGGTTGAAGTTTGAAAAATTTAATTTTAAAAATAAACTTTTAAACATTTACAAGTTAACTGAAAAATGAAAATAAAATATCACAAAAACAACACGATTAAACGTGTTTAAGTGAGAAAACTAAATGAGTAGAATTTTAAAATAAAGTCAAATATGACGTATTATTTAAATCTAATACATATAAGTTTATTGATAATGTAACTTACTGTTGACTTACGAACGGCTGATTAAAAGAAGATTTACTTGCACTCAATAAAATGTTGAGTGCCATTGAATTACAAAGCTAAAGCAATACTTTAGGTTTTAATAAAACATCGACTCTAAGAATGTACCTTTTTCTGATGTAGTCAATTAGACTGAAATTTATAATAAAATTCAAGTTGAGTAAAGATTTGAGTGAAACTCAAATTGAATAAATTTCAGTGGCATCGATTTTTAAAATTCACTAAAAAAAAGAAACCTCAACTTAACGTATGTGCATATCTAGATAAACTTTTCGTTGAACGTTTTCAAATAGAAAACCTATTTGAGTGCAATTAGAAAAAAGTCAAATATATATGTTAAAATGTTATACCTGCTTGTTGATAATGTACTGTCAGTGGAAGTGCGGAAAGTTCTTCAAGTGAAGTTTAATTTACACCCCAACATTTTTGAAAGAAAGTTGGTTTACTATTCTAAATTAAACTTGACATTTTTAAAAACTAACGTTTTTCTGCTGGCGTTAATTTGAGTATAAAATTACAATTAAATTTTAGTTGAGCAAAATTTATATTAATTTCATTTGTTTTAAAATATTCCACTCAATTCTAAAAGAGTGAATTTCAAATAATAGCTTTATAATTTGCAGCAATATCGATTTTTAAATTTCACTCGATTAAATGAAACAACTGCACTTAGGTGCGTAAGGGCTCTATTCCATGCACTGATTTACTGAAAAGGTGATTTAAAATAAATTATATTAAAGTAAACGAGAAAGCGAGTTCATTTTTATTTTTATTTTATAAATAAAAATAAAATTTAACTTTATAACTCGATCACTCTAACACAATTTATTTTCTTTCATAAATCAGTAAATCAGTGCATGGAATAGAGCACGAACTAGTTAAGCTTAAGTTAAATATTTTAATTAAGAAAACCTACTTGAGCGGAATTAAAAAAAAAGTCAAATATATAATATGTTCGAGTTGAGCGGAATAATATAATAAGTTAATAAAGAAACACTCAGAGACAAAAAATGAAAATGCTACATTTTTGAAGATTTTGATGATTTTTTATGCAAATTTAATCTGATTGAGTCGTTTTTCACAAACATTTTATTAAAAATGTATAGGTTAAAACCATGCTCTGAAATCAATGTTTGAGTGATATTTAAATAAAACTTGTATTTCATCATTTTAATATCGAGTTAACATAAATTTTAAAGTGATAACTGATATTTTGAAAGAGAAATCATTGAAACTATTTTTTGGTTTCATGCCACTTTGAGTGAAATTTTTTAACTCTGGCAAATTGAGTTAATATTTTAACGTTTAACAACTAGCTTCCACTTAATAACTTGCAGTTATTTTAATTTTTAGTTTTTTCTCAAAAAGAGTAAAAAAACTGTATTACTGAAGTTTAGTGATTTTTATTTAAAAAGGTTTTAATTTAAAAATAAACATTTTTTAGTAAACTTCTGAGATTAAGTCAAATGCACCGCAAAACCTCAAAATCATTAGGTTAAACGTTTTTAAGTTGAAAACCTCTTGAGTGTTATTTGAAAATAAATCCATATGTGTTTGTTTAAATCTAATACAAGCTTGTTAATAATATATCGTATGACCGAAGTCAAATAGTAATTGTTTTAGTGAAGTTCAAATTACAAGATTTATAATGTTAAAGTATAAATCCAGATTTAGGATACCTCGAATTTCAGAGTAGTTCCTTTGAGTTGAGTGAAACTTATAAATTGTATTTGTCCCTGTATATTTTACTCCGTTCCCTCTGTTATAGAGATCCACTCAAAGCTTATAAATAAAATTGTACTCCAATTTGATATAAATCTCAAAACAATTTGGTTATAAACATTTAATTAAAAGTTGTAGATTAAAACAATGTCGACGTCAGGAATTGAGTACAATTTTAGAAAAATCATATTCAATCACTGAAAATATGTTTTAGTTTCATGATTGTTTGAGTGAAATTCTAGATACTTGCAAATCGAATAAATTTCAATAAAAAAATAAAACTATATTACTCCAACTATTTATTTGAGTGGTTCTTTTACACTCGGATGTTCAACAAACCTGAAACACCTTTGAACAACATTTTCTGTCTTTGCTTCAACCAAGTCCTGCCATATGCCGAAGATATCGGTGCCACTGAAACGCATGAAAAACCAGCTTTCACTGGTCTTATAACCATAAAGCCAAAAAAAACATATATGATCACTGGTTTTAGAGACGAAGATGCAATGTTTTCTAGTAGTGGCGACCACTGATTAGAAGGAGTGATGGTTTCCTGATGTCAGAAAATAAAGCGAGTCTAGCAACCTTGCTTTATATATCCCACATAAACTGCTATAGATTCTAACTACCTTGCAAATTTTTATACGCTTAAGTTGTACATGATATTGATATTGATCAGACCCATTGTCTTTAAGTATTAAGGACGGCTAGTTAAGTGAAAGTTTGAGTGAAATTTATAAATATTTTTTCTAATATATCCCACTTAACTCTAAAGTTTAAAAATTACCTTAAGTCAATAAATGAAGTTTCTCATGGAAATTTTGTTTCAGTTTTTTAAGTGAAATATTAAAAGAGAATAAACTAAATTTAAAGGATTTAATTTCAACACAGAAAAATCACGGTTTTTTAGTGAAAAAACTTATTGAGTGTAATTTGGAAACGAGTCATATACATTTGTTAAAATTTAATAGCAGCTTGTTAGTAGTTGACCTTACTGCGCAATACGGAGAGTTGTTTGAGTGAAGTTTAACCGACACTCAAATAAATTTTCAGTGAAACTTATGAAATATATTTGTTCGAATTAATTTTACTCAATTCTATAAGTTGATAATAAAACACTCAAACCCAATAAATGAAATTTTACAATTAATAATAAGAACTTGAAATGCAAAATAAATTCACATTTGAAACTGATTTCTAGGTAAATTTTGTGTACCACATTTCAACACAGTTTACGGAACCCTTTTCACACAGTGTACAGAGTTCATTATTCGAATACATCCTTATGAAAATTTATAAATTTTGTATGAATTTAGACAAGGATATTATTTAAACAAAAGGAATACAACATTTTTCACTTAATGAACCTTTTTTTTGTGCTTTTTAATGATATTATTACTATTATTATTACTACTTTTATTATTGTTATGTTATGTTGTTATGAATGTGTGAAATACGAAAATTACGAAATCCTTTTTTTCATTTGTGTCTGTTTGTTGTAAATTTGCAAATAAGTGTTTGTCTTGAAAGAATGTTTGAAAAATTTTTTTTGTTTGATTTCGTTTCAAATGGAATTGCAAAGTTTGCAGATTTTTATTTGTTGAATTTTTTAGACATTCTATTTTATATAGATATATCAGCTAATTGGTATGGTTTTGTAAAATCAACGAACTAAAGAAAGCACATATATATTACAATCGTTGCAATGAAATCAGGACAATGTAAAAAGTTGTCAAAGGTGAAAAAACCTGTTCCGTAATGATGTCTGCCTCGTAGGAAATATTGATTGTTTAATAAGCTCCAACATTTTTTATTTTCATTGAAAACTAGACCAGGTAAGCTGGATGCTTTAACATTGAATTCTGTAAGAAGATTATTTATTACAGGAAGATAAAAATTGAAGATATGGAGGATATAACGGAGCTCTTCTTTTTCATTTGGTAACCGAGGATTGGCAAATCTATTTACGCATGAATGGTTCCAGTGGCGTCTATGTTTTACTGCTTTCTAGTATTTCAAACAATTAGTATGGATTGATTAAGAATGTTCGGCCAAGCATTAAGCAGGATCTCCCGGATATTTTGCCGTGCCCACCGTACACCCGTTTTTACATATATTTGGAAGGATCAGGTAGGATATTAGTTAAATTATTGAGATCCACCCGGTTACAGACACAAGGCCAACAGTTAGTAAATTTTTGTTGGGGTAGGGAAAGAAAAGGTATGTCAGTAATGATAGAATTGGTCCGGTTTCCCGGTAGCCAAAATTCTAACTACTGTTAGCATAAGACAATCACAATTTTACTGAACTGCACTGCATTCTGTCATCTCTTGTCAGCATCATCAGTGTGTCACGATTCATCTGTAATCTGCAAAGGTTCCCTGAAAATAAAATCTATTAATGAATTAATTGCTCTCAGCCGTAAGCTGTAATGGTCTGAAATGTCAAATTAGGACCAACCACAAAAGGAAGAAACCAGAAGCGTACACTATCAATGGTGTCACCAGAACCCCTTCTTCGAAACAAACCACCGTTTCGGGCAGACAAAAATTCGCCACTAAGCAAACACGCGAGCTCTACAGACCCCAATCACTCCTAGTCAAAATTCCCAATTTAGTCGGTATTGAAACGCTGAAAGTCACCAAGTTAAGGCCACTAAGCGTACCCAACAACACCAGAACCGCAAACAACTTCATTCGGTCAAAACACCCCGACAAACCAAACACTCCACTCCTGGCGGTAACCCCTCAACACTATAGCCAACCCTCTCCCAAAGCCATTCTAAGACCACAATCTCCGAATTACAAATGAACCGATCCCCGCCATCTACCACAACTTAATCAGGGCCCAAACTTATCCTCCAACCCTTAATACACAAACACCCAACACAGACAAACATTCAAAACACCAGACCTCTTTCACGTAGTGCAGTCAATAGCTGCCCTCCAGACGATTTTCACCAGCAACTAAAACGGGTGGTTCAATTTGGAGTCCTCTCCACCCGTAACTGCTCTGACTATTTTGCATAAGCAGTTTCGAGTTGATACCACACATCAAAAGCACACACAAAAGCACCTACAGGCATCCGCGGTGGTCGGTCGAAGAGCAACTTCTGCTTCAATTAAAGATTGATAGTATTTCAAACCATTAGTATGACAGAAAGTAATGATCGAAAATTTGTGGTCGATTTCACTATCTAAAATACGCGCTGGGTTAAAAGAAGCACATCAGATGAACCGGATCCAACAGTTTTGATGCAGTTTATTTATAAGGGCTCAGTCACTCTTGCTCGGTGATTAGGTCACTAACTTTGTTGTTATTTCCTTTGAATTACCATACTTTGACAGGCAATTTATAGTAGTTAAGGTATTCTGCTTGTTGTCTTTTTGCAAATTGCTGTGTCATCTACTAACAAGATAGACGATTAATCTCTAAATGTGTTATGTCAGGCTCGGATGCTACTGTAATAGGTTGTCCTTTGATAAAATGTAATAAATAATGCCCTATTGCCGGGAACATTTAAGGCAGTTTTGGATTATGGATTATACGACGAATTAATCGCTAAGTACCTACAAATCATAGACAGCAATCACACTGTGGCCTTAATATTGATAGACTTGGACTACGATGTGTGTATTGGATGTGGACTTATTTCACTAGTTCATGTGACTCAGGGTGTTTAAATGGTAAAACTTTTGGATGATTCGAATCGTATTTTATGTTTGAGAATTTCAAGCGACCAAAAACTCGTTCAATACACAGACTCATCTATAGAAATGGAGCTAGAAAATAAATATTCGATTTAACTAGCGCCAATTTGTTTGTCGCAGGATCATGTACATCACATTCTAGCTGTAATCAATACCGAAAACACCATCACACATTGTTACATCCAATAATTAGGCCAACTGAAGGAATCACAAATATAATCATGCAACGCCTATGGAAACACTTTTGCAAGATTACGCACAGTTAGTGATCACGAGCTGTGATACTACAGAACGTTAAGTGGGTGGCCGGCCCATGTCGCATATTGTACTAGATCAAGAGTCAAGTATCATTCATTTCAAAGAAAAATTTTCATAAATTACAACTTCCGCATATCTATCGGTGGTGTAGCAGCCTCAAATATCGTGTCAAGAGAGAAGTGTGCCAAAAATGTATGCTCCTTTTATAGCAAAAAGTTAACAGTAAAGGTTTTGAATTTGGACAAGATGGTATCACAATTTTTGGCCGATCCTCAATTTTTCCGTCCAGGTGAGATAGACATTTTCGTTAAGTGGGTGGCCGGCCCATGTCGCATATTGTACTAGATCAAGAGTCAAGTATCATTCATTTCAAAGAAAAATTTTCATAAATTACAACTTCCGCATATCTATCGGTGGTGTAGCAGCCTCAAATATCGTGTCAAGAGAGAAGTGTGCCAAAAATGTATGCTCCTTTTATAGCAAAAAGTTAACAGTAAAGGTTTTGAATTTGGACAAGATGGTATCACAATTTTTGGCCGATCCTCAATTTTTCCGTCCAGGTGAGATAGACATTTTATTGGGTGTTGATAGCTTCTTTGAAATAATGGAGAATGACCGAATAATAGGGCCAAAGGGGTTACATTTTGCACAAAAAACGTTATTTGGGTGGTTTATTACCTATTCAATTGCAAGTTATAAACTCATGGTTCAGCCACAGTTTCAATCTTGACGTTGATGAAACGTTACAAACATTCTGGGGTATTGAGGAGATCCACAACAAACAATTCAACATTATGAAGAAGAAGTAATTGGTACAAACCATTTTACAAAAACCACTTTGTAAACACCAGAAGAAAAAAACTTGGTGAGACTGCCATTTAAAGTAGATCAAGGGAAATTATGTGATTCATATCAAACAGCACTCGCTAGACTCAAAGCTATGGAGTGAAAGTTTAAAAGAACCCCTGAATTAAAAAGAGCATACCACTAGTTTCTAAACTAGTATTTAAAAACCAGACACATGGCAGAAAAACTTGGAAAGAACAAAGAGAAATTTTCAACGTATTTTTTTTTGAATACCTATGCTATCTGTTATAGGGCCGAAGTACACCTAAATCTTTCACGGTTACTTTTTAAAGTCCTAACTTACGCCGTCGCCAGCCAAATCGACGATGCACGAATACAGGTTCGCTTTGAATACCATCTGCATATTGCATTACTCCAGCCACCCTGTACTGGTATGGACAATGGTTCAGCCCATGGACTCTGCACGTAAACAGGGCGTCATAGTTGTGTCCGTCGTCATCATCGATCGAAATCAGATGATGAAAAATCGCTTTTTCAACCCTCTTCCGCTGGGATTTGAACCAGGTACCTCCCAACTCAAGCACTGTAGTTGTAACCACTGCGCCATTTGCTAGTTTTCAACGTATTCCAACCTACGTTATGGAGAGTTGTATAACAATTCAGAACATTTCCCATTGCACTTACAACAGACACTGAACAGATGTACCGCCAGGTACTCATAGCTGCAGAAAACAGGAAATATCAACAAGTATTGTTGGAAAAATAAGCAGATAATGCTTTTTATCCATACGTTCTCTTCATCAAGTCCCCAATACAGCTAGAGCTCAGAAATTACCTCGAAATTGCAAATATAATTACTAGTTAATTTTTATGTGGATGATCTTTTAGTCGGGAGGAAAATGTCAAAAATGCTAGAGAAATTCATACCAACTTAACAGCGGTTCTCAAGCTGGATTCAATTGGTGGAAAGCAAATTGATGAGACAATAAACTTCCTACAGAAACAGCAAGCAAGTGGGAAAGATTTGTCTAAAGGACTGCTCGAAGAAAGACTAGAACTCCAGTTTCTCAGTTGCAAGTGAAATTGAATTCGCTACCGTAGTCTATATTCGACGTAAAGAGGTATCTGGTGCATATTAATATCAAGTGGAAAAAGAAAAGACGCGAGTGGCATCAATGCGGCAAAAACCGTTCCCGGGGTCAACTCTGAGGAGCACAACTAATCAAGCCACAGAAGCACTGGTCTTATTGTTAGAGTAAGGATAATGCTGCAGAGGAATATATCCTCCTCAATTAGTGGCCACGAATTATGGTGGTATGAGCCATAATGGTTAAAAGGTGAAAATATTTGAAAATAAGAATACACTATCAACAACAAAATAATGTCTGAAGAGGAAAGGATAGTTGCATTGAAATTACTAGAAGAAGACGCAAGGAAACCAATATTTAAGCATTTTTTGTAAGACTTTCACCACACAAGCAACAATGATTTGGGAGCTTTGTTTTATAAGTAAGTTCATCTGCAACAAGACATAGACACCACAGAGAAAAGGGTTCATGAAAAGCATAGAGTTGAACAAGGCTTCTACTCAATGAGTAGAACTCAATGAGTCACAGTCGGGAAAGTATAACCGCAGAAACTAATTAAATTAAAGAGTCTAAGTCTATTTCTGGTTGGGAGTGGGGTAATCCGTGTCAAAGGAATGTTGGAAATGCAACATACTCCTACGAAACAAAACATCAAATAATTCTACCTTCAAAAATCCTGTTTCATTTTTAATTATCAAATATTTCCATCTCCGATATTTTCATCCTGTTGCATCATTTCTCTCATCTTTATTGAAGCAACTCTGTTGGATCACTAGAATCATAAGTGGTAAGCAGCCTATTTACGAAAACATTCATATCATGTTAGTATAGCATGAATAGAACAGCGCGTAGAGGAAAACCATCAAATCTCTACTCCGACAACGGCTCTAATTTCGTATAGGATCAAAACGAAGGCTGTCACAAATGGAAAATATTATGAACGCAAATCCACACAAGGAACAAATTGGATAGTATTTATTATCACAAGGCATTAGATGGCACTTAATTCCACCAGATGGACCCTACTTTGGGGATAAATGCGGGAATCGTCGGTAAAATCCATTTAACACCATTTATTAATAGCCACTGGGAGCAACAATTTTACTTACGAAGAACTTCAAACAATTCTTTACCAGATTGAAGTAATCCTCAACTTAAAAACCCCTTTTGGCCCATTCTTAAAACGAATAAAGTCAATGACATTGTGATCCCAGGTCATTTCTTAAAAATGAAACCAGTAATTGCTGCCCCTGACGAAAATATATCGAAACGAGTAGATAATCGACTAGATCACTGGCAGCGTGTCCAGAAATAAGTTAAAATTGTTTGGAAAAATTATTAGATTGAGTATGGATGCTTGGTAGTCATAGAAGTGCATCAAGGTGGTGATCAATTTGTACGAGTAGTCACGGTTAAAACCACAAGCTCCAATATTAAACGTCCGATTTCCAGCTCCATGAAATTACTCGTATAGAAAATCTGGTCTACTCTAGGTAATCTAATTGATTATACTTTAATAGGTCGATGTTGCTTTAATCATATTTAATGCTTTAATCAATGATAAGCTCAGGACAGTGACACAAACAGTGGTATTCACATTAGAGCATAATGTGCATTTTGTTAGTGATTTTCCATCTGTGTGGAAGCACTTGGCGCTTGTCTGGTTTATCGTAGGTATTTTGTTTTGGCTTCTGTTATACTTGAAAAATTACCAGGCCCCTTAAGAACTCCAGGAAATGAGCAAACTTTCCATAATGAATATCCATCAAACGTTGGATATTCATTATGGAAAGTTTGCTGTCGGCAAAGCTATAGGGTTACATCATCTTACTTTGTTTCGGCCAAAAAACTGAACCAGCAATCATATGGTTTCAACATGTGATCTAATTACAACTCAGTCAAACATGAAATTTCACGTCTATTTTAATTATGCCCGTAAAACTCAGAACATGTCAACCTGTAATCAAAATATACACATTCTTTCATCCATATACCTTACATTCCGGATTGAAACCTAACACCGAAATTCTTTTAAAAACACATAAAAAAGTTTTAGCTAGACGAAAGTTTAAATTTTAATGAGGTTTTTCCAATTTTTTGTATAAATTTTATTTAATTATATCAAAAACAGCCGCTATAGCGCAAAACCTCCGCCCAACAAACAAACGAAAACGAAGGCAGACATTGAATTTAACCTTTTTCCATTCTGACATACCATTAAGATTTTATCATTCATCTTCGTCGTTTTCTATTGCTATGAATTTTCAAAAAATTGTTATTATTATTTTGTTAGACACTTTAAAGCATTTTCCTTTTATTTTTTTTAGTATTTGTGTATTCATTTTCCAAAAGTATGTTTGTTTTGTTGTGGTTGTGCTTTTCATTAAATAAAGCAGCAACAAATATTCTATGTACACTCCTCGCGTGTTGAATACACGATACAATGTACTTAAAAAGTCTAACATAACATTATAGAAAAAAAAATGTGATTGTCATCCCTTTTAAAAGAAACGAAAATGGGGAAAAAATTAAGATAAATGAAATGGAAAATAAAATTTGTTTTGTTTAAAGTGGTTTCGGTTGTCTGCATCTTCTATCATTGATGCGTTTCCATTCACTGACTTTACCAAAAAAAAAATCGATTTAGAAGGTCTCTATATTGAACTCGATTAACATATTAATGAGATCAATTGTTTACAATTGGAAATGCCGCCGCCCATTATCTGAATACGGATTGTCGTCTATCCCAAAAACATAAATCAAAAACAAAAAGGAAAATATTCAATTTTATCTGAAAGAAAAAAAAAACATTTCCGGACCAGAATGTTTATCCTGTTCGACATGAACATTTTTTTTTTTTTTGAGAAGTTAACAGCATAAAATATATTATCATAATAATATTATGTGAATAATGAATTTATGTACATAAAAATGTTATATAGCATATATCATATTTATGCGCTCTCGTCCATATTTTAGAAATGTACTGTACGAGAAAGTATACATCTTTCTAGGATTATGATTGTATGATAATCCGTCATAACCAAAAAAAAAAAAAAAAAAAGGATTTGACCCTTACGAGATTCCATGCGATCAACATTATTCATTTATTTTCTTGTGTACATAAAAAATACCCTTCTAACCCTATTCTAATTTATTACGATGTACCTACTTATTCTGTTCATTTTCTGTCTGTGCCTATAATTTAGATTAAGCTTTCATAATTTTTTTTTTTTTGATGAATTTTTTATTTACTTCAGATTTGGCGGAGGAAGAGTAAGCGAAAATATTATAAAATCTTAATTCGAAAAAAAATTTTGACATTCAGCTTTGACATGATGATGAGTGAAATTTAATGAATTTAATTCATAAGCTACGTGAATTGGTTTACTTCAATCTGGTTTAATGGATTTGGAATTTTTTTTAGGTGTTGGGTGTGTTTTAAAAGGAGAGGGTTAAAAAGATTATGCCATGACTATCATTCCATTAATTTAAAAAACAAAAAAATTCAAAAAATTTCCTTTTCTAAGAATGGTTTCAAGGATTTTGGGGATAAGGAAAAGTTTACATTCTTTATGCGTAAATTCCAAATTCAGTAGATAAAGGAGTGCAAAGTGGTAAACCGGTAAACTTCTTACCAGAGATTTTAGAAGAGTGAAAAGTTGCCTGGCCAAATTCGTTCACTATATTATGGTAAGTGTTAACAGTATATAAATTTGAAAAGTTTAAATTTATCCAGAAGCCAAAGCAATAAGAGGAACACATCTACAGCATTCAAAGATGATGAAGTGTTGGATATTCAAAGGAAGTAAATTGTAAAACCGAAAATTACTTATCATGGCTTTATCGTTATTTGAAGATCATTTATCACTATAGAGTAACAAACCTATCTGAAAGGATTGATTTGATGATTTTTATTAGGTAAAGTGTCTTTTTAATTCGTATTTGAAAGCATCTGAAAACCCGGGAAGTTCCAGTTTCGTGAAATGATTGGTGTTGATATATCTGACAATCTCGTTGTTTTTGGTGCCAGGGAGGAAGTTTCTGATGGTGAGCCATTCGGTAATAATGTTTTGTAGTAATGGATTGTCCCGTCCCAGGTGTTGGGTCCATAAGCTCTGAGGAATAGTTTTAAATGTTACGGTAATTGGTGCAATCTGTCACGAAGAGGCACCTTGTTTCAGATAGGACAGAACATTATTTAAGCTGCGATAAATTTGTTCTAGATTGCATTCTTTGTTGGATAACCATTTCCCCAAATTAAATCCTGATTTGGGTAGGATTGATACTTTAACCCCCTTAGTTCTCTGGCCTCTTGTATACGGTATCAATATTTCAATATACATATCCTACAAATACAGTGAACAGTTCCTTAATTAGAAGTGCACAAGTTGAAGAGACTTTGAAAAATGTAATTAGCACAATTAAAACGACGGAGAAACTAATACAGCCTGTTGTTACTAAGGACCGTTGATTAACACGAGCACAGTCCAGGCGCTTAGCGCTGTTCATACTTATAGTGTAGCACAGATTTCAGCAAAATTTTCTCCTGTGGAAGAGCATTGGCCACAAACAAATACACAAGTAGGCACGGAGCCAGAATCTTCAGGAATACCATCAGCTACTAAAGTTACATCTGTTAAAACACCCTTTAGTCATCTTTTCAGAATATACAAGCCGTAGCTTCACGACGATGGTTAAGTTTGAAAGTTTCATCAAATATAAAATGAAACTTACTGAAGCGGTGTGCATCGATACCATGTCTAAACCAGTAAATAACCAGATATTTATATGACTATGTTTCAAACAGAGTTAGTCTACCTGATGATCAATTTACTGAGGCATTGCAATCTGCAATGTGGCCACCTGGGCTCTTTATGAAAAAGTTCGAGTGAAGATCCTCCCGTAAACTTTTTTCGAGCGCCAGCCCACCCTTATATCTGAAATGAACACCGTAGTTCCTCCTTCAGAACTAACTATTACTACTGTACTGAATTCCAACATCAACCAGACTTTAGTGAGAGACGCAATGTGTGAGATCAATGGTGACTTTCTCTTTTCCAATTTTACGGATTATATTTTTCGCGAGTCAAGCATCCATACTAGCTGATAAGTTTTAGAGTTCAGACAGAAATTCGACATAAAAACCTACATTCAAATCAATCATCTTCCAGTTCCTTAATAACTATAAGATTGCTGCCAAATTTAATAATTCATCTGCTATTAAATCTATACCGGAAGTCTTTTAGATGTTATCAACTTCTTAATGAGATACCAAATAAAAGTTTTACTTTCAAGAATCCTGAGGTGATTTCGTGGATAAAATCAAAATCATTACCGGACGTTTCGCTTATAATTTCTGTAGCCACGTATGAGAAACTTGATACATGTCTTTTGAAATGCTACTTTAATGCTTGTTCATCCAAGGAATCCAGACTCATTTAAAATTGCCATGGACATCACATGCAATGCGGGTCCCATTGAGAGTGCCCTGAATTATTTGACAAATAATATATTGTTAGAAGATACCGAGGCAAGAAGTGATGCATCATGTTATCGAGGTATAACATCGAATTCATCTATACCAAAATTATTTGAACCTGTAATATGTAATTCATCCAAAGAAGAGGTTCCTCGACATGTTTCGCCGTACCAATATGGATTCATGCCAAAGAGATCAATATCAACTAACCTTATTGAATTTACTAGCAGTACAATCAAAGTTGTGAAAAGCCACAAACAAGTTGATGTGGTGTACACTGACCTTACCAAAGCGTTTGGCTCCATTAGTCACTTTAAAGCTTTTGAACGGTTATACTCATTTGAGTTTTCAAGTAACTTTGTTGCATAGTTTAAGTCTTGCTTGAAAACCCGTTTACAATACATTGAAATTAGAGATATGAGGTCCAAGTCAGTACAAGCTACCTCTGGTGTTCTACAAGGTTCCCTATGGATTTTTACAATTTTCATTAACGAAATCACTGAAGTCATACAACATTCAAAAATCTTAATGTTTTTCTGATAATCTAAAAATATACAGAACTGTGGAGAACCTAAATGATGCCGAAATTCTCTAAGAAGATGTTGACGTTGTAACGAATTGGTGTGAGTTAAATCTTTTTTGACACTGCATGTCAAAAAATCCATGTATCTGAGATTAAAGACCTAGGTGTCATTTTCGTGGAGAATGTGAGCAATAACAAACAGATTGATCAATGTGGTGCTAGAGCTAATTCCATGTGGGGTTTTATTAAATGATGATCGGGAGATATTAACGACCTCGAGACAATTAAAATGCTGTACTACGCTTACGTCCGGTCACAACTGGAATATGCGGTTATAGTTTGATGTCCGTTTTATGATGCAAACATTAGTAAGTCAGAGAGCTTTCAGAAAAAACTTGTCCACCGCATAAATTGGAAAGACGGGTTGGAGTATGATAATTAATTACCGTACCATGAAAACCTGCAACCTGAACAGATACAAGCTGTTAAAGTGTTCATTTGTTGGGAACCTTTTATTGGGTCTTATAGATGTACCACCTTTGAAAATATTAATATCAATGTACCCAGCAGAAACGAGATAGCTATCTTTTGCGATAGAGTATCGACGTGCTTCAACAGTTCATCAACAAAAGTGAAAATTTCATAAGGATGGAATATTATCAGGAATTTTATCATTCGGATATCAAGAGCGACAGTCTCTTTTCTACCGGAAATAATTAAATAATTGCTGGTTCTTCTTTCTGCACGCGGTGCCAGCTAATTTGACCCAGATGTAAATAACAACCATTAAATGGCACACTCGGAAACACAGCTTTTTGGTGCAGAGTAAAATCAGCCAATTCAAAATATGGCTTATGAAATGGTTGCAAGCTACATTTAAAAATTTCATACATCATAACATTTACGCGACTTTGAAGTCATCAAACAAAAAGTGTCGGTACGGTAACGCCATCAATTTTGGCGAAAATTGTAAAAAGTTGGCGAAACATGCATGGAACAACTTTAAACGTGCCATCCATCAGCCAACAGTCTGCTGTTTTCAAGCATTTGCAAAAACTGTCAAACCGCTTTTCAGATAAAGTAAAACATTCGCAATCTACTATTCTCAGATGATCTAGAATATCGATGTCACGAACTGAAGTTGGCTCGATTTGAAAATCGATAAGAGGATGCGATTGCTTTTTATATATTAACGACAAAACAAATTTGTAGCATGTAATATACTTGTTGTATACTCTTACAGTTTAAAAGATCTTCAAACAACCCAAAATGGTGGATTGGACATATCGCATATTCCACCATATTTTTGTGATTTTTAGGAATCTTTTGGGCAAATGATTTTTAAGGGAGCAATTTTTAGGCTAACGATTCATCAAAAATCGATGTTTGAGAAAATATTATTTGGAGAAATAATTTTTGGGAAAACAATTTTGGGAAAATGATTTTGGGAACTCATCATCCCGAGACACGGCACTTTCCGTAGTCTTCTGCTATTACAATAAATGGTTGAATCATGAACTTTTTTATAAACATATAGATTGTATATTTTCTCCGATCGTACCTTTCCCTAAGCATCCTGCTGCTTTGCCAGTTAGCGTGCTTTTCAAGTAACTTTTGAGACGGTGTTAATCGTGGGTTATCATGGATTATGAGGCAAAATAAACCGTAAAACGATTACCACCGATCACCGGTAAAGGTATAGATATTGATATTTTTCGTAGCTTTACTTCGGTATGATTATCGGATACATTCGTTTCTAGCATGGTATAGTTTAAAGGCTATCATCATTGGATAGTTATCATTCATCATTGGTTTAGAATTTGCTCGTAATGCTAGGTTTAGGATTACGACAATTTTGTAGTGGTTGTCCTCAAATTTCGAATCCGTTTCTTCTTGGTCGCTCTAAGTTACTATCTAACTATTGTATCAATCTGTTCATGTCAGTTATGCCTTAGCCTCTGGACTAGGAGGATTCAGTGGGCCAATTATTCACTAATCCGAATTCAAAAATCATATCAGAAACGAATATTAGAAGAAATATCACACACCGGTAAATACAAATAGCGATCATAGGCTTTCGAACACGGACACGAATTGGAAACTAGAACCCTAACAGAAGCGTCAGGGCTAATTAGAGCATAATTAGAGAAATAATAGAAACGTTACAAAATATAAATCCTCGGAAGCAGTAAAGTGAGATGGAAAAACAGTGATGAAATAAACACAAGTGAACGAAACTACCTGATACTTTCTGGACAAAAGAAACACATGAACAAGTCGTAGGAATATTAACAACAGCCTAAGCAAAGAGGGCACAACTGAAATGGAAACCGATAAATAGTAGAAGCGCTCAAGCTCAGACTTCAAACCAATGAAGCAGCCATCAGTATCGAATAAGAGTAGAAATAAGTCGAAAAAGATTATATTGATACTGCTGGAAACACACTCGGAAAGTAAGGTTACAGACGCAAACCCTGGATCAGTGATAACTCTTGGAAGAAAATTGAAGAACGCAGACAACTTAAGTTGCAAATTTACCAACAAAACACGTCAAAACTATAGCATCAATTATACAAGGACACGGCACGTGAAATCAAGAAAATGGCAAGGAATGATAGTATAGACAATTCACTGGAAATATCTTCAAGGCAGCAGAAGAGGTGGAAAAAGATGGAAGGAATATTTCGAAGATAACTCAACCAAGAATACCAAAATCTTCGAATTATCAACTATGGCGCCATTAACAAAACTAGCAACACTCATTTGCCAACATAATGAGAAGTTATCGGTGTCATTGCCAAATTGAAGAATAACAAGGCCTCTGGAACAGACAACCTACCAACTGAAGGGCACATATCCACAACTGCAATTGATTTAACACCAATATTAACAGAAGTATGGTATTCTGGTAAAATACCGAAAATGGAGAAAGGCTTGACCATAACGATCCCCGAGAAAGGTGACCTGAAAGAATACAAAAATTGACGGGATATATCTCTCCACAACACAAGTTTAAAGGTATTGGCAATAATAATTCTGAACAAGATTTAACTGATAATTAACTCGAAACTCAGGAACGTGGAAGCTGGCTTTAGACCAGGACAAAGTACCACTGATTATATCAATACAACACGCATCATCATGGAGCAATCTAATGAATAGAATTCACCACTGTACCTATTCTTCGTGAACTTTAAACGTGCATTAAACACAACACACAGGAACGCAATATAGAAGGTACTTTATGGAAAAGGCATCCTAAAGAAATTAATAAAACTGATACAAGATAAGTACATGTATGCAGATAATCGAGTTCAAAACAAAGGCAAAAAAAGTGAATCCTACAACAGCAACGAAGGAGTAAGTCAAAAATGCGTACGCTCGCCACTTCTGTTCCTAGTGGTATTAGATAGTGTCATGAGAAAATTGGACAGGGCGTCACCCAACGACATCAAATAATACACAAACGCTGATTAGTAACATAAAGTGAAGAAGTTATCAGATCTAGCGAAAACGGTTGGCCATAAAATAAATATCAAGAAAACCAAGACGATAAAGCTGAACACACCAATATCAAATATCAACCAAGAGAAAATAGAAGAGGTTAATTAATTTGTATAACTTGGATCACTCTATAGCAAAAATAGGTGAATTAGATGAAGACATCAATAAACGGATTAGGAAACGCAACTAAAGATGGATTAGCCCAGCTAGGGAAGTCACCAAATGATGATACAAGAAGAGCTCTGAAGTGGAATCCGCAAGTAAAGAGGGAAGTTGGACGACCACCAGTAACATGGAAAATAACGATGCTGGCAGAAGTGAAAAAAAACGGGAAATCATTGGCGAAAATTAAACCAATAGCGCCATTGAGCGCGATATCTAATTAATATATCGCAATCAAATATAAAATCGAGTGTTTTTTGTTATTTTAAACCAAAATTCCATTTTGCAGCCTCCAAAACTTTAATTTTTATGATTCGAGCAATTGATTTTGAAACGATTGCAAAAAGCACAAAGTTTAGTCTAATGTCATTTTAATTTTGTTTTGAAACACCACACACAACATCCAATACATTTTGGTTCGATAACAAAAAATAATAATTTCTGTTGTTGAATATTGCTAATCGAAAATACATTAATAAAACAGCCCCAAAGCAATTTATAACATAAAAGGTAACTCCTTTCTGTTCCTGATGTATTTATACATATATATGTATATCTTTATCCACAACCTTAAAACGAAAACAATTTTTCGACAAACATATTCATTCGATTTAAATCGATACAAATCGATATCATATTTTATTTTTCCATTCATACATAACATTATACCCCACAAATATTGATTGGATCGAATCGAATCAAACCGACACCAACAACACAACATTATTTTTGTCCCAACACAGTAAAATTGATTGCAATTTTGTTATGTTTCGTTCGAAAACATTTTTTTTTTTTGAGAGTTTGAGCTTGCACCACCATATACTATTGTGTTTCTAGTGCTATATTATATAGTTAACTGAAATTTGTTTTATCATCACATGGTGAAAATTGAACCTAATCAAAATTTGTTTTCTATAAACATTTAATGGTGCTAGCTATACACGAGTACATAGGTTAGGAACAAAGTGTACGTGTACACGTCGAGACGGTTAAACAAAAATTGTCGGTTGCTATACATAAATCTAAACCAAACACTGTATTTATGTATGGACATCGAATACATAAAATATAACCGCAATCCTGATGTCACACATGGGAATGCAATGTATTTATATAGAATTTCGATTAAAATGTATATATATATATATATATATATATATATATATATATATATATATATATATATATATATATATATATATATATATATATATATATATATATCTTGTTGTATATATGGTTCTGCTTCTGGTTTAAATTTTATTTTTTATCAATAAAATAAAAGCTCTTAATAGCCGTATGTACACAAAAAAGGTCAACCAGGTTTGTATCGACAAAAGCTTTATGTGTGTAGCATTAAATTTTAGAAAGATCGAAATTTGTGTTGCTAAAAATAGATTAAGCTGACGCCAATAAATAATAAATTCGTTATTCGCAGCTACTCTCAACATTGTTTAGCTATATGTTTTTTCTAAACCATCGTTGAACCTCAAGTTTCAGTAAGCTTTAGGCTAAACTATCCGGTCTTATAGTCGCTGGACGACTATATTAAGTCAGTATAACTAGTCTTTAGCAGTATAATCGCAATTCTATAGAGTGGTCCTATATTTATCACCTTCCAATTTATCAATTTGGTCATCAATCAGAGGCATTCGGTGTTTGTTTTTAGCCACCACCTTGTTTAATCTTCGATAATCGACTAGTCAGCAGCGTGAAGATTAGTTTTGTAAGGTCCGATTATAAATAATGCAAAATTATATTGTATTCTTGGTACGCGAGTGGGACAAGGAAATTTTGACTAAAGATTTTTGGTTTTGTTACAAATGCTGTCGATCCTCGCTGTTGTATACCAATATTGCACCGATGTCTAAGTTTTATTTTTATAAAGGCGTATTTTAAGCAACCGCCTACAACGTGCATATACAATTTATAGATTGTATTATATATATATATATATATATATATATATATATATATATATATATATATATATATATTTATATATATATATATATATATATATATAATATATATAATATATAGGACACACATATAAATTGAAGATTCTGCCATTTTTACAGAAATGTTTTCACCATCTTGCTTATATTGTGTAAATTCACAAGTGCACTGGGGAGTTAAAAGTTTTACAAATTCAAGCTATGTATCCTTGTAGATTCGCTTTATGCCATTTCATTGTTACGTCGAACATCTTCTTTACTCATTTTTTATTTAAAAATCAATGACGGAATGCAAATTGACTTCTTTTTACTCTTTCACATATGCAGTCAAACTATTTTATTTAAATTTGACATCGATTTTAGACAAAAAATATGTAATATCCCCAAACATTTATATATATATATATGTATATAGTTAGATAGAGGAAGTAATATATAGAGGAAGTAATATATTATAAAATGAAATAACTGATGTAGCAGTATTGCCGAACAGATAATTTATAAGTAACACAGATTACGAAAATATTCATATCAATGGATTGACATAAGTCAGATGTTAATTCTCAGGCTCTTAATTCTAAGGTAACTTTGTTATAAGACCACTTGTCAAAAAAGTTATAATATAACCACCACAAATAAGACATTTTTCAAAATCAAATGCATCCAAATGATCTTCATTGGCTTTTTTTACCCGATGTTGATTGTTGATAAAAATTAGAGTGGGGAGGGGAAAACAATGCTTAGAAACTCATTGAGAACTATCATTTATTATACATTGAGAAATAGCCTTTGATTCATGGTATTGGTCATAAACCGGTTAATTCAATTGATTTGTTAATGTTGAATCAATTTTTTAAAATCTAATTTATATTAAATTTAAGTTTTGTGTCAAATAAAGTGTATATAAATTAGATTTTCGGAGATTACATGACGTATTGATCATAAAAAGATTAGTTTAACTGATTAGTAATGTTTAATGAATTTTTTAAAATCTAATTTGTATTAATTTTAAAGTTGTGTGAAATAAAGTATATTATTCGTCAACTAAAAAATAAAGTTGCTATTGGTCTTCCAAAATTTCCAGTATTTTGTAAATCTGAGCTATTTCGCGACTACTATGTTTTTTTCTGAGGAGGAAAAATCCTTTTTTATAATGGAACTCACCATCTATAAATGCAAGTTAAAAACTGGGTCATGTAAACATCTGTCGTATGAATTTGATATGGTTACAAGAGTTTTATTCCCATTTTTGTAATGAGATTCGGAGGAAAAATTATCTCAACAGGTTGCTTTCATTTCTTGGTGTCTTCTAGCAAAATTATGGCATATTTATAAAGTTTTGGTTTACATTTTTTGTAAAATACCGATGTTGGCCTTGTATCGCATGGTCCACATGTGTATTACAGGACCCATTTCTCTTATTATTCTAAAAAAAATTATTTTTAATAAACCTCTGTAGTTACATTAGTTATAAAACTTGATTGTAAATACACTCCTGGTGCAACAAAATCTTTATATTCCCAAACAGCCCCGTATTTATATATTATAGAGAAAAAAATGTTTTTTAATAGGAAATTTTAATGATAAGCTCACTTTTCGATTCCATTCTATATTTCACTTTTATAAAACTGCCTAAAACTATTTTATATTATTAACTATTAGCTAATACTTTATTAATTATAAAAACTTAATGTCCCTTTATATAATCATATTTTTTCGATGATAAGAACAAAAATGATTTGATTTTGTCAGATATTATAGTGTAAACATAAAAAAACGATTATCTTTTTTTTCTATCATCTTTTTGAAAACTGTTTCTATTTTCACTATCGGCAAGTGTCGAAAAGTAAACATTAAAGAAGGCAGTGTATAATTTGAATGAAGTGACATGAAAGTGAGGTTCCGGATACAGGATAAATTGTATTTTCTTGTTTCTTAGCAGGCGTCTGTATTTTTTTAATGCCACTACACTTAAAGTCAATGAAATTAGACCAATCGCAGTGTGGACAAGATGTACATGTAGTTCTAGTAACATAAATTTTAATTTAATTTAAGGACGTGATTTCGATGACATTGTAAAAGTAAATTTTGAAAATTCCATCATCTTTTTCCATTAGTTGATTCTTGTCATCTTTTTTGAATGACGGCCCTTGAAAATGTTAACAAACAATTTTACACGCGACCAATTTTATTACACTTTTTGGATTTCCAAAAAGGAATTATCACAAGAATCAGAACAGTACTAAAATCTAGATTAAATAAAATAAATTATAAAAAAAATTAACTCTATCATTCAAAATAATAGGGTTTAGATCTACTTGCCTTTTAACGCAAAGTGGGTGGCACCTAACGATGTTTTTAAACTACGCCAAAGATGGTCATAATATTTGACATTTTACTGTTATTAATATCGATAAAATTTAAATTTAAAATTTTCGAAGTATTTAATCTGTTCATGTTGAATAATTGACTAATATAATAATAATTATTAACCGACCATGTGTCAATTTTTTTTATCTAACATCTGATAAAGCGACATTACATGAAGAGAACATCTGTGTCATTTGGCTAGACTTAATCGCGTTAAAATAAAACTCCTGCAAGGCAAAATGGAGTCTTAACAGGTTTTGCAAATACCTCTATGCTCTGCATAGAAGGTACATCACGTCAAACAAAATACTCGAATACCAACTACCAACATATTTTAGCCTCGTCTATGTGTGAATGTATAAATGATTGGTCATGTCAAAAGAATCATATTAAAAAAGATCATATTAAAAGGCTTATATAAAAAAGAGATTTATGTGTTTTTTAGCATTTATGTGTTTACATAATTATATTAAACCTTCTCGCATCCGTCAAAACAGTGTTTGGTATAATTTTTAATTTATTAAGAAAACATCAAAGTATCCAACATAGCTCAACTTTGCAAAATAAAAACTTTAAAGCACGCTTACTGTATGAATAATACTTAGATTTTTTCAAAATAATGTAATAAAATTTTTTACAGGTTTTTCTAATATTAATAGAAGATGTTTAAGATGTAAATTAATTAAGATTGTAAATTAATAGATTTTGGGTCAT
Organism: Tipula confusa; assembly: GCA_963556175.1. Taxonomy (NCBI): domain Eukaryota; kingdom Metazoa; phylum Arthropoda; class Insecta; order Diptera; family Tipulidae; genus Tipula; species Tipula confusa. The sequence continues at coordinate 100,605,514 of OY744475.1, forward strand.
AAAACTAACCATACGCTAGTTTTGTATGTAATATGACAGATAAACAAATGTTGACCACCTATGGCTCTTACAAATCGTACAAGAGTGTACAATGACACAACATCACATTTCTTATGGTCGACGAGATTTTCATAATCGAACATTTTACCACCCGTTTATACAACAGTTAAAAAATAGCATGAAACTTTTTGGCAGCATACGCATTTTGCTGCTTGGTGACTTAAAGCGACCTCCACCAGCTCGAGACCATGCTATTTTAATCAATTGAACAACACAGCACAATATAAACTCGTCATTCTGCATATTTTAGTAGGCGTATAAGTACTCGTTGATCGTCTGCCTGCAAACTCGGTCAAAATATGCGACTACAAGCAGACACGACTTTTATTGACCTCCTGAAGATTTACGAGTTAGTGAACTAAAGGCGGATCATGTTATGATTTTTCTTGATAAAATCAACCAAAACTACACTGGTGAGTTAACAGTTAAAAAAGCAATCCTCATTGATCCAAAAAAACGCGTTTAAAAATAATACAACAGATTTTCAAAAGTCACTCAAAAAAACTAATGACCAAATTTTCAAATGATGTGAAAAAAGTCTTGAAACCATTTCTCGATCCTGGTGCCAGAATTCTGGCGTCGATTAAAATGGTTGTAATAGCGGTACGTTTTTGTATATGTTAATTACAACATGCAGCATCAAGGTAGTCAAATACTGAACTACAAAAGCCTCTACCACTTACAGAAGCGACAAAACCAACGGCATTAACAAAATATTATTAAATTGAAAATGCGACTTGATAAAGTTGTGTGCGTTTCAATGTTACAGAATCGATAGCATGATTACAAATCTTTTCGTATTAGTAGAACAATTTCTAACCACATTGCATTACACAATGTGGTCAAATGGACTTTGGTAAAGGAATTCGATTGAATGTATCGCCGTCAAAATTTTCGGAATTTGACGTTCGATAATACACACCAAAAGTTAAAACTCAACCCTTTTTTCGAATAATACCCTTTTAAAACCATTTCGAAGCAGTAAAACTTCAAAACCTACATTCATATATTACCCTGCAGAATGTTAACAAAATGTCCTCCAAGGCATTTAATTTCCACAATTTGGTATGTACAACACAACATCCAATTTAAATTATTACCGAGATATCATTTATAGCGAAATTCTTAGCTCGGAATTCTTCCCATGTCAATATATGTGGTTTAGATATGATCGCTCGATCAAATCAAGCTGCAAAGTCATCTGATATTATCTTATTTACGGAGATTTTAATTTACCATACTTATCAATTTGACTTACGATGAGGGGATGCTTCATTGCCGCTCGAATGTGTGCTCAAATACGGAATGCCTTTTCCTAGACACCGTTTTGAATCTAAATCTTAACCAAATTTGCAATTTACGAATAAAAACTGAATAGAGTTCTTGATCTGATCATCACTAATGATCCTGGTCTATTCAGAATATATGAACGACAGCACCTTTGGTCGCGAATGATGTTCATCACAAATCTAAGAAGAAAATGTACTGAAGAACGACGGCCCTTATGATACAAATTTTAATCAACAGATCTATTATAGTTTTCAAAAAATGGACACAGTCAAGTTTCGCCTTTATCTAGAGAACATCGATTGGGAAAGCAAAAGATAAGGCATATAAGGAAATGCCGAAGCAAACTTCAAAAACAAGCCAACAAAATTTCACAGGTCATTACCATAATTTTTGACATATTATAAATTTAAATACAAGTAGTATGTCACTTGTAACACAGACAACATCAAATATGATCCAAAGCACTTTTGGACTTTTTTAAAACTAAATGTTTAGTTACGGGGTTTTCTGGTGGTTGTGACATAAAATGGGTAAAAATCATGTAACCCTACTATCATATCAAACAGGTTTGCTGAATTTTTTCAGTCGGTTTAAAAGCTAGACGATGTAGATAAATATGATAGTCCCAGTAGCTGTGAAATATATTTGGCAATAGAAGTCCCAACGATTTCAACAGAAGACATAAATTATGCTTTAAAAGATGTCGATAAGGGATGCGGCCCTAATAGCATACTTGCTTCGGTATTAAAGGAAAATCAAGCTTTAGAATCAACATTTTGTTTGATATTAAATCAACCTCTAGGATTGCGATAATTTCTGCAGATATGAAAAACTACTAGAATAACACCGATTTTTAAAGCCTGACATAAAAGCAATGTTTCATATTGCAGAGGCAAATCATCAATATCTTCAATTGCCAAAATTATTTGAACTTGTTGTATGGAACTATTTTGAAAGGCTCTTCTCCCAACAAATATCACCAAGTCAACGTGGTTTTATGTTCAAGAAATTATCAACATTCGACTCTATCAGTCACTGCAAAGCACTAGAAAGATTATACAAATACGGATTTTCACACAACTTTATCTTATGGTTTAAATCATATATAGCGACCGTTTCCAATAAATTGAAACTGGAAATAAGAAATAAAAAACTATTAAAGCAACTTCTGGGGTTCCACAAGGCTCTCACATTAGTCTTTGGATCTTTACTATTTTCATTAATAGCATTACCGAAGTTATCCAATACACCAAGAACCTAATGTTTGCGTATGATCTTAAAATATATAAATCGGTATTATTAACGATACCTACCGGGGATTCTCATTTACTCAACTTGAATATCAGTAAATGTAAGATGATGTTGTTTCATCGAAGAGAAATTCCTATATAGAACTCAACTATCATATTAATGGCATTCAACTACTAAAAGTAGCTGACATTATAGACCTAGGAGTTACTTTTACTGAACATATGTCTTTCACAAGTGTTGCTAAAGCCAATTCCATGTTCGGATACAGCTTGATGAACAAAAGATATTTATGAGTTGATTACAATTAAGATCTTGCATAAACTATGCATATGTCCGATCTCAACTCGAGTATCATGGCGATATCCGAAAAATTAAAAGAGCACAGATAGTTTATCACGTAGAAAGATGGATGGGAATACAATCATGAATTATCGTACCATCTAAATATACAACTATTGCCACCCTATGAAGCTGGCTGCCAAACCAACGTACTTTGCAACTTCAAGGTCAACTTTAAATTAATTATTTCTGGTAAATGGTAAAATATCCTTAAATAAACGCAGTCGTATTTAAAAAAAATCACCTCACAAATCACACCGATCAATCATGAATATGGGTTTTCCTAAAATAAACAGAAGTTACCGTACTGAGGATGTTTACCGTCTAACTCATTACCGATATTTACCGTAATGTTGAAAAGCCAAAATTAAAATGAATGGTGAAGAAGTCTCTACACCAAAATAAAATTTTAATTACCTAAAAATAAAATTCCTTTTACAGCTTTTTGTGCTTTCATAAATTACGAAAGCTTTTTTTTGTTTTCATATTTTCTTCTACAGAACACCATTAATTAGGTCACCACCGTTTAAACAAAACTTGTGTAAAACAAAAATTTTCGCCAATGATTTATTTCATAATATTCTGTTAATTGAACTCCATATAACTTTTTGAAAAACTTATGTCAGACAAACTGTGCGCTATTCATTTTTTTGTGCGCGAATTTAATTATATTTTAAATGAATTAATCTTATACTATCATTTAAATTTAGGACAGACTCAATAAATTTGCTTCTCGCACTCATCCACAGTGCTTTCCATTCCACAAAATAATACTAAAACAAAAAATTTATAAATAAAACAGTTGAAAGTACCAAACTTTTTGCCTGACTTTTATTTTTTTTGCTTTACCTTTAAATTAAAAAAGTTTTTATTTTTTCTTTTTTTTTATGAAACCAAATATTTAGTTTTAATTTTGGAAAATGGAAAAAATATTTTACTATTTTCATTTGAGAGGGTGTATAACTTATTTTTGGTTACCAAATTGTTGCGTTGTACGAATGTGAGTGCCCTTGCCACTTTTTATAATATTTTATGGGGTGTTTTATTGCAATTATGTTTCGAAAAAGTCATTATGGAAATTTTATGGAAAAGAGAAATTAGGAAAAGTTTTATGTATTTCTTTGTGTTATGGTGACGACGGTACTTTGTATATTAGCCTAATATTATGTCTTTGATGGTAATATGAAAAACTAAACTATATGGCCGTAAAGGTTTCATAACACGTCTCTGAAGATGCCTTATGAGCCACTTAATATGAATTGGCAAACGATATATATATATATATATATATATATATATATATATATATATATATATATATATATATATATATATATATATAGTTATATATATATATATATATATATATATATATATATATATATATATATATATATATATATATATATATATTTATATATCACGTATGAATATACATCACGTTTATTAATTCATTGGAAATGTACTGTAAATAGAAAAATAGAACAATTAAAATCAATATTTAAAAAGCTAAAGTGGTGATTCCTCTTCTTTATAACCACATCATTGGTTATTGAGAGATCCATTTAATTTTTGAAGTTGGTCAAACACTTCGTAGGAAGTTGTGTAGTGTATAGAATTCCATTTTTTTCAGGAAGAATCTGTAATTTGGCAATTGTGGTTATTGTTAGTAGTGTTAGGTTCATATTTTTGTTTGTATTTTTTAAATTTATTTTTCTACTTTTTTGTCAAGATTTTACTTTTATTTTTCTGTAAAATGTAAATATAATTCATCATGTCATGCTCTATGGGCGTAAAGTAGGTTGTTTCTCCGGATCATAATTATTAGATCTTAAATAAATTCACAGTTAGAGGGAATGTCGCAGTTACCAACGTATGGTATTAACGTAGGATAGTTAAAGTATATAACGAGACTGCTGCTAAACAACACAATTGCTGTTTCTTTCGTTCAATTTACGAGGGCCAAAGAGCCCTCAATTGAATATATGGCTTACGCAATCACCTCACAAGAGTATTTAAGCAATTACTGTTTAGGCGCCATGAACATTTATTAAATTTCTAAGAACATAATATAAGGCAGTTTATTATCACTTACTTCTATATGATACCAATATTGATAGCCTTCAGGATATGGGCCGTATTGTTTTTGGATAAATGTCCAACTTTATTATAAAACTAGTTTATTTTGCCCAGCTTTATATATATATATATATATATATATATATATATATATATATATATATATGTATATATATATATATATATATATATACATATATATATATATATATATATATATATATATATATATATATATATATATATATATATATATATATTTATATATATATATATATATATATATATATATATATATATATATATATATATATATATATATATATATATATATATATATATATATATATATATATATATATATATATATATATATATATATATATATATATATATATATATATATATATATATATATATATATATATATATATATATATATATATATATATATATATATATATATATATATATATATATATATATATATATATATATATACATATATATATATATATATATATATATATATATATATATATATATATATATATATATATATATATATATATATATATATATATATATATATATATATATTACAAAGGAACAGCAATGTATTGCCGATGCTGCACTGAATAGGGTCGTCAATAGGAAACGTAAGCTTTTCAAAATTTGAATTGGGAGGATTCGGGTGGGACGATCAATTATGTCAAGGCCAAATTGCTAGCTGGATTGAAATGTAGAACGACTAAATACTAATCGAACAAATCCGAATTCCAAGATGGATTATGACAGAGAGAAGTAAAGAAATCGATATGGTTATCTGCTGCAGAGCAACAGATAACCATATCGATTTCTTTACTTCTCTCTGTCATAATCCATCTAATTATTTTAGCCGCAATAATATGTGCCATATTATAGCGTCTAAAATAAAGGTACCGTAATTCAACAGATGTGTTTACCATGGCTAGCACTATGCACAGCGCAACTTTTAACTTAGCTGTAGAACATCGTTAAAGAGTCACTCCCTGAATACAATAGTTAATGTGATGTGATTCGATCATCGTATTGACATGGCTATCATCACATCTTCGCATAGATGTAACACGTATGTCGAGAACCGAGTTTTAAAAGTTTTGTACGTCACAGACAGAACCCAAATTTGATTGGAAATCCGTTTTGGTAATATGTTCTGAAATAGCTCATTAAATATAAGGATTTTTAACCAATAATAAGTATTACAACGGATAAGGCAACTATGTGGGACGAAATCGGCAACGACTGTCTTTCTCCCACTCAATATTGGCACCACTTTATTGATAGCGTTAGCAAAAGGAATATCTAGGCATACAAAAATATTGATAGTATTATTAAATATCAAATGGCTGAAAGCAAATCATCATATCAGCAAGAATAACTGTGCCAGAGATTCTCGACCAATGCTAGAATCGAGTTATAAAAGCATCTGTCGTATACTTCCATCAGAAGCAGTTGGTGTCCTCGAAATTGATGGATCTGTTACATGAAGCTCTAGAATTATGAGGGTTTTTCCATTCGAAAGAGATGGGGTCCAATACGTTGTCGACATGACAACAGAAACTTTTTCGCAGCGTAAAGAACGTTCACATTGCGTCGCGGTTTGTGCTATGAAGTTTTCAGTGCCAAAAACCTTTTTCGCAAATGGTTCGAGTTTTTAGTTAAATAAAGCAATTATATATCAAATTTTTTATTAAAGAGACTAATCGGTACATGATTCGACCAGGAGCTTCAAACTTCGGTGTTCAAACTCTTCTAAAATTCAGAAATTAATTTAAGAAAAGCAAAAGATTATAAATCCTAAACTAGTAATCGATGAAATATTATGAAAACATCAAAAAAATATTATGAAAACATCTCAAAGGTTCCATTTTCAATAGCAACGCAATACAACGTGTTTCTCAACTTGACTTCTCATAACCCAACAATGAAGGAGGTCTATAAAGAATGAGCTAAAAATATTATCTGAGCAAAAGAAAATCTCTTTGAAACAAAAACATACCCAGTGTATTTAGAGCTTCCCAAATATTATTTTCAGGAATATCGTTAGGTGGCAGGATAATAGAAATTTTTAAAATTTCAGAAACGTTTGGTATTATCACTATAGAAAGATAATCAAAATTCAAAACCAACTTTTTAAATTTTCTAGTATACAACCTCAACTAGTGACATGGAATCATATGCATTCTAAAGAAACCCCAACGTATTTAGAGTACTTTTAGGGCCCGAATCATGGATTTTTTAAGCATGTTGTAGAATGCAGTATTGTTGGAAATGATTTTATTGCTTACTCAAACCAAACGAAGAATGGCCAACCAAATATAAAGATGAACAAATTACATTAAGGGAACTGCCGGGTTCATTGATATTACATCTCAAAGAAAAGCCACAACACTTACTTCAAGATATGTTTACACGAATTGATAGGCTGAAAAAGTATGTGTGAAATGAGTTCAAGCAGAAACATCTCAAGACGAACACCAATCATTAAAAAAACCAAAACTATTGGCTGCAAATGAAAGATCGTTTCATTGTCACCCTTTGTCGGTATGTGTTTAAACAAAGTAAATTCGTCATTCGATATCCGACATCAGTGATGTTACCTGCGAAGTATATTTTTATTAAAAACGGTTAATAAAAAAACCCAACCTCAATATTTACAACCAGGACCTTTTAGGATATCATTATAAAGTATAAGAATAAATAAAGGCCTCCGTGAGCATCAAGTAACTCTACAACTAAGTAGTAATCGGGCAATGGAACTGTCGTATGCCAGACTGTATCAAATATTTTGTCTATAACCAAGATGACAATCAAATCGTTTAAAATTTTTAAATGTGTGGTTTAACCACACTGTTTGAATGTCCTGCACGAAACACGAATAGTTCTTCTGGAATATAAAGGTGCTACCCTTATGACAGAACTATTATATCCACTACCTTACTTACTTCGTTCAAGAGTAGACTCCATACTATTAGAGTGGTTTCTTGGTTTAGAAAAAAATAAGGGCTTTGCCAATTTTCTAACATTGTGGAATATAGTCTGAGTTTAGTTTACCGGTGGGTATGTAACTGGTTAAATTTCTGGCAGAATAATTATTAGAATTTAATCCATAAAAATAATTTTACCTCGATGTTCCTGGTGGTAGTGTAAAGAACATTTTTACATCTGGCATTGAAGCAGAAGATCTCTAATAAAGTAATAAAAAAGTATTGTATGTAGCTCGGACTGGCCTTGCCACGCGTTAAATATCCTCAATTATCCTTTAAAAAAAGCCAATTCTTATTATCAACTGACTGTTTTATATAGGGTAAAGTACCAAAGGCAACAGGTACCACATTGGAAATTGCAATCTAGTTTTTAGAGATTTAATCAACACAGATTTGCTGTTTAAAATCACAGTTAAAATCACAAAAAATCAGAAAATGCAACAGTTTTATATATACTGAATTCAGTGAATGGTCATTAAACTTCAGTAACGGTTGGTGTGGTTAGGTAAGGTTGAGGTGACCGTTCAAAAGGGCAATGCATAGATACATATGATACATAGCCTTATCATAGAAATTGTTACTCCGAACTCACTTACTGAACCCAATTTGAGCTTCTCACAAATCAGTAGCTATCTCTAACTCTCAATTTACTAAGATCCGTTAGATCGCGCAGGAGGTGATCTCTCAAAAACTTGAGTTCTGTTTTGAGATAGACTCAGATGCATAACAAATGACGTATTGTTTCTACATGGTTTTCTCCCAGCAGCTACTAGACCTTTTTAAGTCTAGATTAGTCCAAATCCTAGTAATCACATTTGAGGTGCAATTTGCCCATCTATTGTTTGTAATTTTATAAGCTTCTTGTTTAAGGAGCAGTTTGCACGTTGCAAGTGGAACTTCAATGTCCACCTTGCCTGGTAAGATGAGGCAAGTGATATTTTGTCACGCGAGTCCATCGGCTTTGATATTCCTCGTAATATTGGAATGCCCTGGCACTGATATGAAAAAGATGTCGAATTGTTCAGTCATCTCGTTAAGATATGAAAGACAGCTCCGGGTTACTTTCTGCGTGATAAAGCCTGATTTTAGAAATTGAATAGCAGCCTGACGGTCCCTTTAATGCCAAAATCTTTTATATATATTACATGATACTTCATCCAATCTATGGCTTCCTTGATTGCTATAAGTGCTGCCTGAAAAATACTGATTAGGAAGTCGGAAAAAGAGATTTACATTAAGTTCTTTGCAGAAAAACCCACCGCCAACTTAAAACGACTTTAAAACTGTTTCACTCGCTCAGTCTTCTCTGAAAGAAATATCAGTTAGAAATTTAACTTCGAGGGATGATTTCGAGATGGTATAGTCGATAGATTTGGGGATTTCTCTTTTCAGTAGAATAGACGGGTATCCCATTATGTTACAGGATGTCAGTGAAATTGATTTAGGCCTTATAGCTGTACTTGCAGCCACTTACTTGGCTAGGATATCCAGAGGAATAAGATGAAAGATAATCTCCAATGATTGAGTAGAAGTACTCCTAAGTGCATCAGTTAATACACAAGGCGGCACAGTTTTTTGCTCTTTCATCAGCAACTTTTGGTTTGCCACTGTATTTAAGGCGGGCCACCAAACTGTAAATCTATATAATATCGAACTGGTCTAGATAGGTGTAAATTTAATTCTAATAGCATTTTTACAAGAGTACACAGTTAAAAATCTTCTGTTTAAATGGAATAGAAGCGTTGTATTAAATTTTATACAATACAATATTATATTATAATTTAATGCAAACCACCGATAAACAATTGTGTAATACAATACTATTAAAAAATAATGATATTGCATTAAATATTTATGTTAAAAATGACTGCAGCGGTAAATCCATTATTTTACTCTTATTTTTACTCAATTTTACTCTCATCGACATTTATCATAAGCAAAAAAAATTATAATATGTACTTTTTATATAATATGTAAAGGATAGCTATATATTTTTTGTTTCGTTTCTCGATTGGTAAATTTTTATATTCTCGACTTATCCTGAATATTTCATTTATATTTGTGTAGCGTGTAGTGCAGATCCATTTTAAAATGATATTTTTTGTTTTTTTTTTTATTTTAATCAAGAGAAAAGTAGAGATATTTAGGTTTGTGATAAAAAATAAAATATAATATGTGGTCAACATGTGGTAATAAAAATTATTAAACATAGTGATAGCGAGTTTAAATATAAAGATTTCGTAATTTCAGGTAAGTCGCACGTTTAATTTGTTGATTATTTAGTTTTTAATATGTAATATTAGAAGTATTAGTTTTTAATATGTAATACTGGAAGTATTAGTTTATACTATACTAAGGTCACATGACAGTTTCTAGTAATTTTATTGGCTTATTTACTTAATAGAATTAGTATTAAAAATTTAATACTTAATATTTAATTAAAAAATAATTTATTAAATAATAATTATAAAAAATTTTGATATTATAGTTCTTACTAAATATACTAACTTATCTTACTAAATATACTAACTTTTAGTTTTTTTCAAACTTCAATATTTTAGATGACATATCTCATTTTGTGGATTGCGAAGAAACGCTTGTTCCAGCCGATATGTTTATAGGAATAATAAAACAATAAGAACCTACATCGTAAGATGTTATTGATTATATTAATAGAAACAAGTTGCCAACTTATAATAATAATTTGATTAATTTTAATTTTTAATCAAATAAAACAATAAAAATGTATTAAAAACAATGATATCTATTGAAAAATAAAAACCAGTTTTATAAAAATACAATACAATATTGCATTATTTCTTTTAAATAGAGGCTGCATTTGAATATAATGGTTCCATCCATTATACTAATACAATGGTGGCACCATTGAAAGTTAATAGAAACAAAAACACACATTTTAATAGATCTTGTTTTAAAAAAAAACTAATGGTGCCTGTATTAAAATCTAATAATTCAAAATTGATATTTTTTAATACAACTTGCATTAAAAAAATGTAATGATTTTCTTCTATTAAAATGTAATAGAAAATTGCGTTGGACTTATATACAATAGAAGTAGTATTGTATTTTCGTAATTTTTTTTACTGTGTAGAGTGCTATCGTAGCCTTTTTTACTCTGTGCAGAATATTTGGCTTCCAGCTTAGTTTGCAATTGAGACCCAAGAATTTCACTTTGTCTGCGATATTCAGAACAGTTGGAGGGTCAAAACAAGGAAGTTTGTACTTCCTGGAAAAAAGAACCAATTTAGCCTTCAGTTGATTAACACTATAAGACCACAACTATTAGTCCATTAAGTTAGAATGTCAAGAGCATTTTGCATTATATCTCTGAGGATACAAGGATATTTACCACAAGCACCAATAGCAGCATCATCCGCATAAGCCACCTCTTTAAAACCAGTCCCTTCCAGGTTTAATAATTCACCTCCTTGCAGTGTACCCCTACTTACATTTTTTCAGATGGGTAATACACCTACATCCACCGTTACGACCCTGCCTTTGAGCATTTGATCAATCCTACATCCAAGTACCACAACCACCCCCAAATTTCAAAGTGCCTGAGTGATCGCCTCTGGTTTGACATTAATAAAGGCACCCTCAATATAACAACGGCAACAAATAATATATTTCTTGAATATCGTAGTACGCTTTATATTCCACATGCCATAATTTTTACGTAAACCATTTATTTTCAATCTAATTAAAAGTTTTAGTAGTTTTAATATTGTGTTTGATCCGTTAAAGAGTAGGCGATGATTATGAACTCCTTTGTTTAATTTTGAGAAAAGAAACAAAAATTAAATATTTTTATTAGTTTTGAGAAATTGTCTGGTGTATTGTGTTAGTGTTGTGAATCAAAAATAAGAAAATTAATATTATGATGGCACAATTCTCAGGTGAGGAAAACATAGATACTCATTTTGTTTAAGGATTTTGCGATGGTATTGCATCACGATTCACGAGCTCGCAATGAATATGATACTGATTCCCAACGCGTCGCGAAAGGTACATACTTAGATCTTAAATATATAGCATATAAAATTCTCAGTCAAATAATACTAAGTTGGTTGCTCTCCAATATTTTAAATAGTTTAAAATATAATTTTTTAAAAACTATGTTTCTCAAAGGATATCAAAGAATAACCTCCCTCCTATACCAAGTATTTCTGTAAAATGAACATAGGAAATGCTAGTTGCATCGATTGAATTGTCAGAAGGCGATTTCATTTTATCGTACCAAGAAAGATCAGAAATTTAATGAAAATTGGCTTTTCCCAGTAAAGGATGAATTGTCTTCTTCGAGTTGTCTATATAGAACAATACAAAGAGCAAGCTCGGGAATAAAATCGATGGACACAGTAATGAGTTGCAAAAACCGTATATTATTTTATAGAAAAACTCGAGACTGGGCCTCATAATCGAATGCATGAATCTTTATCGCCACCTTGACACCAGAAACGAAATTCGATTCAGTTACTTTCGTAATCGATTACCTATGATGAATACTCATTCAGCCACTTCATCTATATATTCGTTTTATGATCAGATCTCGTATGTCATATATGCAAATAGATCAATCTATATGTTAACAAGAAAGCAATTTATTATTTTTCGAATAAAGTAGGAATAAACGTAAGGGTATAGCGGAAAACTCCATTTTCCTTTTCAACAGGAAATATATTATGTAAAATTTTCTCGTTATAAAAAATATCGTACTGTAATCAGACAAGATATTATCAATAAATCATATGATTGATTGATAATAATATAAAATATGACAAAGCTTTTATCATCTTTTTTTACAAATAGACTTCCTATATATACATTTATATTATGATATTTACGAACGTACGTCATATATAGGTGCACTGAAGAGAATGATGAAGGTTCAAGATGGAATTTTTCATTTTTATTTTTAAAAGTCATGAAAGAATTTGTAAAGACGAATGAATGGGTGATTGGTGCGTATTGGGCGCGTACAAAGTAAAATTTCATAAATGGAATCGACATTAAATGAAAGAAAGTTTGTCGATATCATCACTATATATTGATATATATTTGAGAATGATGGGATGATTTTCTCAGCATGCCTCCTTTACCATTAAAATGATATATACGTGGCGTAATGGTGTTGTTACATTGTGATATTTCATTAGAATTAATTGGAAGACGTTTTGCTCGATATCTTAGATGAATAGAAGATTTTCTAGGATGTGGTTACATGGAAAAGGGTACAAAATGTTACACTAAATGTTTACTAACCTTTGTGTTATGGTGGGTAAATGGTTAGAATGAATTGCATTTCTGTCTGTACAGATTTCTTGATTAATAGCTAATTGATAATAAATTTGGAATGATAGTTGAAAGTAGTATTATATTAATAATTTAAAATGACGTAAAATTTTTACCAAAAATCACTAGTGGGGTGGGAAAACGAAAAAAAACTCTATTGGAGCCAGCTACGGAACAGGAGAATGCTTTCATGCCGAACAATGTTAAAATTCGAGCAATGAGGTCCGTTTCTTGGGCCTTCTTTACGATTTCTCTTGCTACGTGATGACTACCTTCGAGAACTATTGGATGCTTCGGTTTGTTCATTTACGTGCTCTAACCGACCACTGACTCACATTATTCTGTAGATTTAAGGGTAAACTATTGTGCAAAAGGAAGATTTCATTAGGTAAACTTAAAAGTGGCTCTTCTTTCAATATCGATTTGTACGACTCGTACAGATCAGCTTTTGTCAAAGGTTCAATAATTGTTGGGTTTACTTTAAAAAAGCTACTGCATCAGTAATTGTTTCTTTGAATTTTTATTAGAAATTAAATCTTTGATGAAGAAGCTACTCAAAATCCCACGAGAAGCACAATTTTCTCCTTAGAAAAAACATAGGCTCTCTGCTGAATATGTATTGTATGCAGTTTTTCGACGACTCGATTAGGTACGAATATATTTTCTTTTCTAGGAGGTTTTGCCAAACAAGCTAACAAGGTATAGTAGAATCAAACCACTAAATAGACCAGTGGTGGTATTGCTAGCTTTTTATGACTAAAATGACCATTCACGTGAGCAAATGAGGAGGTGTATATATTTGTTTCTGCTTTTGTAAAGATACCTGTAAAATCAGTTTCCGCTGATTTTGTTAATCTTGCTATTTTAGTTTTCTCTCTTAATTGTAGGTTTTCTGATGGTATTGGTTTTCGACTTCTTTGAAGAGTTTGTCCTTGCGAATAATACAAGTTGGCATCTGTTAAATAAATTTGCTCTGGTGTTACAGGTGCTTTAGGACTTCGAGAGAATTCATTCATTCACTTAAAAATTCGAACAACTCTTCGATTGTTGGGAAATATTTTTCCGAAGATTCATAAATGTTTTCGTTTGTAACGTTTTACTCGAAAGTGTCGTACTTAGACCTTGGCTGGACCCCATAGTTAATCTATCAAGTACTGACATTTTTGAGCAGGTGAAAAAATAGTATTATCGTACTCACTGGGATTGATGCTAAATGATGGTAACGTTAGATGTTGTAAATCAAATTCTGCTACGATCCCTGAGGACGACGAATCCAGCGCGGTTTCATTGAACTTGCACGTTTTGTTTTTGATTTATGTTTGCATTATTTTTTATAGCACCTCTATCTTGGGAAAATATTTCATCTTCAATGCTCACGAAACTTTTGTAATGCTCCTTTAATTTGAAAAATTAAATTTTATTTTTGGTTTTCTGAAACTGAAGTGGCAAGTTCCAACATAAACTATAAATCTACCGGCCTTCTTGATATAATCAAAGCTACTTGCCACCATAAACACTATGTCGAACCTCCATTTACCTATACTATGGTCCATTGACTAAGGGACAATAGATAGAAAATCTAGAAAGGCTCATTCTGTTGTGTCATTGTTTAAATTAAGTGAGGATCTGTCATTGCCGCATTGTTCGGGCACGGCAATCTGCAACACAAATAAAGACTGAAAATATGCTAGTTTGTCAGGACCTTTGAGTTATATTTACCGTCGCTGTCATCATACATCAATTCATGGTAATTGAATACATTGGGTGAAACATTGACATCTACATCACTATATACGGCTAAAGGAATAAATTCAACAAACGGAATAAACGCTACTGTAGACTTAAATTAAAAAACATCGAGTATTATCTGAACTAGTCACGTCACTGGAAATAGTCTGAAATTCCATTAGACTGCCTATAATTATATTTAACCTGTTAGACACACACGGTAGACTAGTTAAATGCAGATTGTTACTTGACTCTGGTTCTCAAGAAACATTAATCTCTCCATCTTGTGTGGAAAAATTACAATTAGAGCAAAGAAATGGTAGAACTCCAATAATTGGCTTAATATCACCAATATTGCAAATAGCAAGGAAGTTTATATTGTAATCGATGCACTAATCGCAGATAAATTCAATTGAAAGCTGCCCAAAAAAAGTCCAAAAGTTCTTGATTAATGGCCCATTTACACAGTTAAGCCGTTGTGGATACACCATCAGATTAAGAACGATTAGTATGGTCGTTGGTGGAAGTTCCAATTCACGGAATTGAGATTCAAACATGGAAAAGATTATTGGGCCACATATGATCAGAGTTCAACTTTAATACAACATTAGAAAGATTTTGGCCAACAAAAAGACCATTGTCATATTCATAAATGGTATGTTAATGTTCAGGCAGATATTGTTAGATTATTATTAGATCCCGATAATTGCAATTATCAGCGTATTGTATGGTATTCCGTTCAAAATCTAGCGATCCAGTTAAATATTTTTAGTTACTTCGTGTGACAAATGGAACTATATCAGCACCTTGGCAACGTGACGTTTTAATCTAGTTGATGACAATTCTAATGATTAATTACCATTAGCAAGCCATTCTATAAAACGGAACTTTTATTTTGATGATATGCCTATACTAATGCTGATAATGCTAAGAGTTCAAATTCCTCCAGACTCGTAAAGGAAATCGAAGATTTTGATACGACGGATGACCCAGTTATAGTATAACTCTGGAATCAGATAAACGGCTGCTTTCAATTAAATGGTTAGCCACCATTTCCATTGCAATAAAAGTGATGTGCCAAGAGTTATGGATGCTAGAAGCTAGAAGGAGACGATTCACTACCACCCGATTCAAGTCAAACGTGGATTGAGGTTTATACTGAAGAAAAAGTTTGAGAAAAAATAAGTTTCAGACGAAATTTCAGAATTGATGGCGAATCATAGCGTTAAAGGGTTTTAGTAGCTAGCAAGATAGCATATTCAGCTTGCGTTTATGTTTATAGTTCTAATGGTTCCACAATCAAAGTACAAATACTTGCTGCAAAAACAAAATTAACACCCATCATTAGCACTAAATCCCTTACTCGCTTTGAACTGTACAGTGCAGTGTTACTTGCCAAGCACGTAGGAAAAATTTTACAAATTTTAAAATTAAACAACAACCAAGATTTTCACTAGCCGGAATCAGAAGTTGTACTGCATTGGTTATCCCAACATCCATCTTAATAGAAAACATTCGTAGCTAATTGATGTACTAACATTAAGGACATGGTCCTAAATGCTTGTGGTGGTATAACGTAAATCTAGAAGACAACCTTGCACATTGTGAATCGAAAGGCATACCGCCGAATCGGCTATTATTGCTTGAATTCCGAATCAGTTATTAATATTGATATAGATGTACTGAGACAAGTTTTTCTCAAGAGACTTCAAGCAGCTACAGGATAAACGGTAAGTAGCCAACAGTGATGTTCTGCGATTAAATAAATTCGTTTACCATCTCTGGTCGTTACTGCTGTTTTTATAAATGTGAGTAGTCAATTTTATTGGATTATTAAAATCCGGAAGACCACTCGAGAGATTCTAACAAATTGTTACAAAAAAATTTACAGCAGATTTAATGCTTGTACAAGCTGTATTTACATATCATTCAAAGCCATACGTCCCAATGTACTACCAATTCCTTCATGTTAATAGAAGAACTTGACAAAAGAAATTCATGGCGACAACTGTACAAACTTTAAGGCAGCAAATCGAACACTTCAAGAAGCCGAAGCAGCTTTCATAGCGTTATATAATAGAGTTACAACAGTCTGTATCCCAAAAAGATCCAAACTTCGGTGGCCTGTGATAGTCAGCGGTCAATATTATGAAAAGCTTGTTTATACAAAAGTTACGACAATACAAAACTCTGTTTTAAGGAAGATTTAAACGCTAAAATTTTATTTTAAGTTTGGTTAACTTTGAAAAAGGTCTGTAAAGCTTTGCAGTAAAATAAAATCAATCAAATTAATTTATTCTGTTTATTTGTTTGAAAAATAAATTTGATAGATTTAGGCTATTCGGCTACTTAAAACTTTTGGCAAACTTAACAACTATTATACCGAAAAAATGTAAGTTCCGCACACACAAAAATTTTAATAAGTTTATTTTTTTTCAGTCGAAATCAAACTCTCATAACGAATAGAGCTACAAAATAAAAAATAAAAAATAGGAAAGTTCATATTAAAATAGAAACTTGTTTTTTCCTTATAAAAAAAAATTTTTATTTTTTTTTTATGCCACAATTTGAAAAAAAAATTGTTTTAAATCTATAATACAAACTTTTAATTAATTTCTTAATATTTAAGTGTTATTTTTATAGTGTACAAATAATAAAAAACTAATTATCATCAATTATATAAAAGTGCTATCTATATATAGTGGGAGCCCTCGTATGGGGCTACCCAATTATATAAATTGTAACTTTCGATTATTTAATAAAAAAAAAAAAATAAAATAAATTTTCACAAAAGTGTCTACGACCTAAAAAATTCTTCAAAAATTTTGTGTTTAGTTTTACATTATCACGTACATTTTTTTTTGTTTGTTTTTTTTTTTTCGTGTGAACATTCTTAAAGTCAAATAAATCCTAATTATTTTCTTTACATTGTGTGTGTTTTTTGTTTCCTGTGTGATACTTTTTCCGGCTTTTTCATTATTGTGTAAAAAAATAAAAATATTCATATAATTTCATTTATCTCTTTCTTTTAATTTTAATATTTACAATATTAAAAAGAAAAATAATTTATCAAAGATAGTTAAGGGCCAGAATGATCTGGTCTCTTCCAATAAAAACAATCTAGATCTTCTAAAAATAAATAAAGCTTTAACAATGATAACAACAATTGCAACGATTCATCATCAATCTGATGAAAAAGCTTTATCTTTGGCAAACCCTCTACCCATCACAAACGAAAATGAAGATAACATCAACAACAGCATCGAATCAATAAATATTGATTCGCCACCAATGACAACAAAACCAGCACCAACAACAGTACAAACACATAAACTATCACCTACTTCAAAAAAAAGAAGTGCAACCGAGAATACTAAGGCGGGTGAGTTATTCTCTTTCAAAAATACTATTCAAAATTTAAATAACGAGATAAAGTTATTAAAAGAACAATTAACAGAGGCACACAATAATAATTTTATTTTAAAATCAAAAATGACGAACAACCAAATTACTAATAATAATAATAATAATACTGACAATATCTCATTCATCTCAAAAAATACATTTGAGTCTCTCACCCAAGAAAATGAGGAAATTTATGAAATGAGCTGCGATCAAAACGAAATTATTATTAATAACGATGACCCCTTCGAAACCGTTAAAAAACAGATCAAAAATAAAAATAATGCTAAAAAACCAAACATTAAAATCAATAACAAAAATCTGACGAAGAAAAATTTGTCACAAAATAATACAAATACAACACATATTGGTAACATTAACAATAAGAATAATAATAACATGACATCATCATCGTCGGCTGATGATCCATCGGTGACATTGAACACAACAACAAAAAATCGGCGACCACCACCCTTACATATATTTGGGCAAGATATCAAAAATACTGTTGCACTTGCCAAAGGAATCAATATCGAAAAATTCCAAGTTAAGCGAATAAATTCCAACAAGCACACGCTTACGACGGACACATTACAAAACTATACTGCGATTAAGACAATTTTTGACGAGGTCAAAACAAAATTCTTTACATACACACCGAAAGAACTGAAGCCAAAATCTCTAGTATTACGGGGACTAACGGAAACCGAAAATTTAGACGATCTAAAAGACGATATCGAGACGGACAACATTAAAATTACAAAAATTATACAAATGCGATCAAGACGGACGGACAATTACAAAAAACCTTTACCACTATACATTGTACAGTTTACGCCAGATACTTTATTGAATTATGTTTATAACATAAATGTATTAAATTATCAAAAAATAACATGGCAACCACTAAACAAAACTGATGCAATAATACAATGTAAAAATTGTCAGCGTTATGGTCATACAGCATCAAATTGTAATTTAGAGTTTCGCTGTGTTAAATGTGCAAACGAACATTTACCAGGTAAATGTGCAATCACAGATGATATTGCAAAAGACGCTATTTTTTGCATAAATTGTAAAAAGACTGGCCATCCAGCCTCGTACAAGGGTTGCCCATTATACCAAACGATGTTGGCCAAACTACGTAAACGGGTCGAAGAAAAAAAAATGAAACAACAAACATCAAAATATATTCCAAAATTGTTCGATTCAGTTAAAGTGTCAAAAGAGAACGGTACCTTTGCCGAGATGATGCGAGGGGGGCCAGACAAATCACAACCACCGCAACCACAACTGCAACAACAACACATCAACGAGACAACAATTATAAATTTAACGTCACGGATTGACAAAATGTCAAAAATTATGGAACAACAAGGTGAACAGATCGCGCAACTACTCCAAATCATCGCTTCATTATAAATTTTCATAATCAAACATCATCTTTTCGCCAACTAAATTTTCAAAATTCTTCGTCTAAATTTAAAATCATCTCGTTGAACGTCAACTCCATAGTGAGCGTTCAACGCAGACTTAATTTATTGAATTTTTTGACTACACACCATCCGGACTGTTTACTTATTAACGAGACGAAACTGAACGACAGACACAAAATTGAATTTAAAAACTACAATATTATACGACAGGACAGAATTAATTCGAAACAAGGAGGCGGCACTGCAATTTTACTAAAAGCAGATCTAAAGTATAAAATTATCGAACCACAATCTTTGACAAATCGGAAAGGATTCGAAATTGTTATAGTTAAATTAAATTTAAAACTTTCGACCAATAAAATATATTTAATCTCAATCTATTGCACGGGTAACACACATCAAATCACCGATGAACAATTTTTAGTCGAGTGGAACAAAATTTTTGATATTCTAAATTTAAGTCATCCGAATCACTTTTATATAATAGCAGGTGACCTAAATGCACGTCATATTAATTGGGGGAATGCGCTAAATAATTCTCGGGGAAACCGACTCAACAAATGGATGATGGAAAATGCAATGGATTTTCGAGCTCAATTATATAAAAGTGACAAACCGACGATGATTCGGTCCGGTAACTATATTGATTTGGCCATCATAGACGCACGCATCAAAATTTATCAAAATTCTGCACACGAAATACCGACTCTACATTACGACAGCGACCATCGAGCCATCCAAATTATTATACAAGGCGTGGGAGAATTTGAAAGAGGGACCAACCAAATTAATGACAACAACGACGAGCAAATTCGGTACAACTTTGTTGGAATTGACTGGAATAAATGGACCAAAAATTTAGATGATGCACATCGGAGAGCACTTCTCGAACAACAAAATGGCAATGACGACAACGACGAACATTTAACACCCAACAACAAAAATCTAACGGACAATGAAATTAACAAATATATTGAAAAAATTACAAAACTCATTTTGGACAATGTTAATTGCAATTCACCAAAAAAACGTCGAATCAATAATATGATGTGTTATTCGAATCCAATTATCGAAAAACTATACCGACATAAATCTTTTCTCATTTCCAAAATTAAATCACTAAAAAGAAACCTATTTCGGCATCAGCATCATCAAAATTCAGCATTTGGCCGCAACAACAACATCAACAACATCAACAACAACACCAAAATTAAAGAATGGAAGACAGAAATTAAAAGGACAATTCAATTAATAGAACAAAATATCAAAATTCAAATTGAAACTTACTGGACAAATGTAATGAAGGGGATTCGGCCAAGCTCTAAAATGTGGTCTGAAATCAAAAAATTTACCAATTCAAAAAATTCGGACAGTATAAATATTAAGAGACTGGACATTAACGAAAACGACATTGACACATACAATCATTTCGATATCGACTGGACTCAAATCATGAAAAATTCGGAAAACAATTATCAAATTTATAATGAAAATATCAACTTAAACATTATCGGACAACACATCGAGGATCATACAAAAATAAATTCAACTTTAAGCTGCACAGAAAACGAAGCAGAAATAAGAAATATAATCGATCCACTAATAACAAAATTCAAAATTGACAAAATAAATCACCACACTAAAATCAACTTTTCGGCAACAAATCGAGCAAATACACCCAAGCAACCAAAGGATGATCCAAATTTTTTTATTACCACAGAACATTTATCGGCAATTTTAAATTTGGCTAATAATAAAAAATCATATGGACCCGATATGCTGCCCAACATTGTTCTAAAACATTTACCACGCTCGATCATCAACGAAATTTGCATCATCTTTAATAATTTACTAAACAATAGATCGTTCCCGGATTGCTGGAAATTGGCGAGAGTTTTTCCAATTTTAAAAAAAAAAAAAGTACCCACAGACCCTGAAAATTATCGGCCCATCAGCCTATTATCAAATTTGGGTAAAATATATGAAATTATATTGTATAATAAAATTAACGATCATGTTTGCAAAAATAAATTAATGCCTGATAACCAATTCGGTTTCCGTTTCGGCCACAGCACTGTGCATGCAATTACCAAATTAATGACAGACGTATGCTACAACCTAAATTATAAAAATCCGACGGGAGCTATCATGATCGACATTAAGAAAGCTTTCGAGTCCATCTGGCTGGATGGACTACTAGCTAAATTATCAAAAATGAACTTTTCGGCAGATCTAATTCAAATTATTTATGGACTATTATACAATCGAAATTTTATTGTTACCACGGGCAAAATTCATTCATCGGAAAAATTTAAAATTCTAAATGGTGTACAGCAGGGCTCCATCACAGCACCAATCCTTTTTAATCTATACACGGCCGAATTAATTAATCATCCAAAATTAAATTCAAGAAATATACAAACATGTGCGTACGCAGACGACATGATTCTTTATAGCTCTAATTATCTTGTTGGCAACATTGAAAAAAATTTACAATCGGCTCTAAATTTTCTTCAAAATTATTTAAAAAACTGGCACATTGAAATAAATACATCTAAATGTGAAACAATATTATTTCGGCAACCTTTAAAAAATGCACAACGTGATCTAAAAAGAAATTGGAAAAAATTTTCATTAAAAATTTACAATCAACCGATAACATTGAAAAAAACAATCAAGTATCTGGGCGTAAACATAGACAATATGTGTTACATGGCCAATCACACGACAATTCAACTAGAAAAAGCACGTCGTGCTTTTATGGGGGCAAGACAACTTTTTTACAGTCGACACATTGACAAACGAGTAAAAATTATAGCATACAAAGCACTAATAAGACCAATACTGACATACGGCTGCCAAGTATGGTATAATCAGACACCACGCTACATGGAACGGTACAGGATTTTTGAACGGAAATGCCTCCGACACTGTAACGGGCTATTCAGAAAAGCTAATACAGATTTCACGCATTATATTTCTAATAAAATACAATACGAAAATTATGATTCGGACCGAATTGACGTACACATTTTAAAATTAACTCGAAATCACATAAGACGGGCCACATTAAACTATGACAACTCATTGATATATGGACCATATTATTTGGATACACTTTTGACAGAACGATATCCGACGACCGAAACAGTACCGGGACCGAATTTATTCGCTTTTCTAGATAAAAAGGGATATATTCAGAATAAGGAAGCAATACCATTAATATACCATGTCCAGAGAAGGCCAAACGAAAAGTGGTTCGATCCAACAAAGTTTGAGAATCCAGATGAGCATATTCGATTCGACACATCAATAATTAGTAAATCAAATGAGTACGTCGAAAGATGCGAAAAGTATTGGTGGTTAGCCGAGAACAATCCTGTAACAGTTCCTGTATCATCAACATCTTGACATGCAATATTATTATAATAAAACAAATAATATTTTACATTAAGATTAAATTTAAATTTGAAATTTTAATTATTTACATTTGTTAACTTGGGTCCTTCTGACCACATCTCAAAATAATTTATGTTATAACATTTTTGGCATGACTAAATTTTTGTTAATCTTTTCTTACTTTTATAGTGTGTCTGTGGTTGTATGAATGTGTTCGGGAGTCCTTCTTGTATGAATGGTTTTTATTTAATTATTATTTAGTTCATAAGCTCATTCAAGAAAAGATATTGACCAAAAAAGTTTCTTAACATTTTATTTTTCGTCAATTAATATTTAACATTAAATTTATATAAATTATTTACACAAAATTTTTATACATTTACTATTGTAATTCTAAATTTTTAATTTTTTTGAAAATTTTACAAAATATATATTGTTTAATGATACGAAAAACCTGAGTGCCCATTTTAAGGACAGTGGTTTTATTTATTTTTTATAATTTTATGAATGTCCTTTTGACAAATCCAACATTCTATAAAAAAATTTTTGTTAGTAGTTTTAAGTTACCTCTGTAAAAAAAATGTTTAAATAAATTGGATTGTTATTTATATAAAAAAAAATAAGTTTATTTTGAGTAAACCATAAATTCCGCAATTAAATCAAAAATCCTCCAAGCAATATATTTAACAATTTAAAAAGTTTTATGTACAAAAATAAAAAAGCTTCTTTCAAGTTGAACATCGTTATCGCCACTGTACTCTCATCTACATATTTTGTTGTTGTTGTTTTGTTTGTGTTTATTTATTGATTAAGTTTTAAGTTCTGTTTTATTTATAATGTCTGTCTGCTATGAGTATTTAATATAGAGTAAGTTGAGTAACAACAGCAGCACTCATTGAAACGATAAAAATAGATAAAACAAAAAAAAAGTTACACACACAACAGACACAAAGCTCACATTTTTTAACCAAAAAACTTTTGTCATAATGGATTTTTTTGTGTTTTTTTTTGTTTTGGGGTAAAAAAAGGCTTTACAGCTTAATGATTAGCTATCAAATAGGTTTTTGATGATTTTTATATATGTGTAAAGTGATACCTACACAAAATCTACCACATGTGAAGCACATAATTCAAATGTTGCTTAGTTTTATATAGCTTTGTTGATATGCCACAAAAAAAGAAAGCTCATGTTTGGTATAATAATCAAAGTTAAAACATTTAATTGTTCATATAGTGTATAAATTAGTTTTGTACAAAAAGGCGCCAAAATTTCATCAACAATCAAAAAATATATAGATTCAAGCAAAAAAATATTGGTATCTGTAAACAGGCTCTGTAACTATCTTCATAAAATAAATTCATCGTTTATCTTTCTGTTTTTGTGGTTTCAAAATTAGAAATACATAAAATGATAGATTTAGTATCGTGCTGGAAGATACCCAAAAGCTACCAACACATTTTTATTATGCGCTGTCAAAAAGACATTTACTTCCACATATATATTTGCTTATATATATGATTTCCTTTTTTTCTTTTGTTTTTTCTGCTAGATGTGAAAATTTTCTAGACTAGAGAGACCGACCGATGTTAGATTGGTTTCAAAGGATTTGTTTTTATGTATATAGGTTTAAGTTATGATTCATTTTTTATGCTTATTTATGACTATGTAGTTAGTGCTGGTGGTATTATGTCATACCGATAACAAATTACATGACATTGCTTCGTTTGCAAGATGCCAGATATAGTTTAGAAATATAATATATATGGGTTTAAATATTGCATAATAGTTTGGTAACCAAATACTTTTTGGCTATAAAAAAATGGAATCTTCGCACTTCGAATACGAATTCTCTTGCAAACTTATACTCACTAGCATCGAACTAATTCTTCATTTTCCATTATTCCATTAGTAAAAAGATATCACCGATAGTGTGGTTTCATATCGTGGGAGACAATATACTGTCAAAAACAAAATGTGCATGATTTCAATTTTTCGCCAAGTTAATTTTAATCAATAAAACACAACGTGATCCTTCACTTCAGACCACAGCAATCTATAATACCAAAGCCAAGCATAATTCAAGTACTCGCACAACGGCTTTTATCAAACCATCCGGATCCTCTGTTGTTTCAAGTAATGCAAATTTGGAACTTGGACCGTTCTAAAATACGAAGTTTAGATAAGTCGTTTATGGAAGAGCTAAATGTGGTATTATTAAGGTTATGCATCATCATCATCATCACAAATATCAGTTATTCTTTGCAGTGTTTAAACACTCAAGACAATGTTGGGAGTTGGAAAATACCACTTAAGCCATTTCGTCTTCAGAGGACACATTTTGCAAACAAAACTATTACAACAGTATTGAAAGATTACTGGGTGGGTCGATATTTGGTTTCTCTGCAAACAAAAGCTGACATTACTAAATAAAGAAAACAGAAATATCAGCTAAAGGGCATGATCAACAACAAATAGAAAGTTCATTTCAGAAGTGACCCACAAATTTATTACCTGCCGCATCACTATGTGCAGATCATGTGAAATAGTCATTTCATCCCGTGATGATCGTAACTATTTATTTCTTTGATCTCTTTGCCATCAAACCATCGTTTTGAACTTCATGAATTAAAAAAGTTATTTTTATCTAAAATTTGTTTCTTGAATGGCGCTTGACTCTCCCTTGGTCCCTGTATTTTAGAAGATTGTGGTAATTCGCTATTAAGAGTGCTACTTCATTTCAAAAAAAAAAAATTGCATCATCCCATCGCTAAAAAATTTAAAACTCTAACAGCAGATCAAATCTTACTTAAACTCTAGATCGTAAACCGCCATGTCTAGTGATCCATCAGATTTAAGCGTGTTTAGATTCCCACGCCATTTCATAATAGATTCACCACTCATGTCACTAGCCGAGCCATTCTTACTTGGCAAAGTCAAGGACAGTACCACCAACTGTGAAAGGCATAGTAACTATGAAGATAAACTGTACTCTTGTTGTTGTGTACAAATTTTGCACTCTAATACAGCGAAAAAGCTGTACCACCATTTTCACGGTTTGCAATCCAGTGATGAAATTTGTATTAGCTACCTACCAATCGAAAACTTGCAGCTTTAGCCACTGTGTTAAAATATTTGGTTAATTCAGAAATTTGTGAAATAGAAAGTTTGAAAACAGGAAAGTTTCGGACCAATCATGGTTTTAAAAATGAGAGTTTCTCACATTAATTATGCCAATCAATGAAGATGAAGCAATGTCTTTGATGAAATAAATTTCCAAGATTAATAAATGGATGATATACCCTGACTATAACTTATTTATCAGTTTTTTTTCAGAATCTGATGCAGGTTTCGATGAGATTGCCGTAGAGCTTATTAAAATCGGAAGAGCCACTTTTGCAACCCAACTGTACGATGCAATTATTGCCATTTGAAATCCAAAAGAGCTACCTGAAAACTGGCAAAAAGTTTTTATATGCTCGTAGCATAAAAAAGAAGGTCATCTGAGCATATGATAACATCACAAATGGAAAGCTTTCTTCCACGCTTAAATGTTATGGCATCTCAGAGAAACTTATATCTTTATATCAAAATTAACTACAACTGGATTGAATTGTAGAATACTAATCAAAAGAACAGTATTTGACTCCGTTATGCTAACATCTGGTTTGTAGTACTGATATGCACTTGCACCTACCTTTAAGCTTGTGGATGTTATAAGGGAAAGCAGGATTCCTTGGCAAATCCTTGGCTATGCAAATGATGTACTTCTTCGCTGGACCGAAATGCCAAACAACTCGACACAAACAATGATATACATTTTAAAATCAACACAAACAATGATATACATTTTTGATGACATCTAGGAGCATTTACGGTGCAAATTTTAGAATTGATGGCCATGCCTATTGCTTACAGTGGAAGTCTTTAAATTCCTGGAATCAAATATAACAACGAAGAATGATTTACAGAGCGAGTAATTGGCGCAGTGGTTAATAACAGCAGTGTTTGAGTCGGGAGATACCTGGATCGAATCCCAACGGAGAGGGCTGAAAAAAGGGATTTTCCATAACTTAATTATACGATCGGTGATGACGATGAACACAAGTATGATCCTCTGTTTCAGGGCAAAATTAATGGGCCAAATGATCGGCCATGTCAATAAAGATTGCTGGAGTAATGCAATGTGCAGATGGATATTAAAAGTGAACTTGTATTCGTGCGTCATCGATTGGGCTACGACGAAAAGTAGGACGTTAAAATTAACCGGGAAAGAGTTGTGTGCGCTTCAGCTCTGGAAACGATTGGCTAATGAATCACAGGCATATATGAAAGGTAAGAAAATTTTTATGAGCCGTTGAAATTTCTACAATCAAAACATCTATCACGGGGATACAAGCTCGCACTTTTAAAGAAGTAATACGACCAGTGCTAATCTACGGAAGAGAATGGAAGTAAACTGTGCGGGAGGCAAAATTACTGCATGTGATGAAAAACAGGAGTTCCAGAAGAAATATCTAGGTAGATAAAACTAACCAAATCGATAGGGTGATCATAGGGTGATGAGAGTAATATGTGTAATATTAGGAGGTAGAAAATAATGACAAACAGCAAAACCTTATTAAAAAGCATTTCAAGCATAAAAAAACCTTAGGAAATGCAATAACATAAATTGGTCGTACGTAAGTAAGACGGTAAGCATAAAAGCTGAATTATTTATTTTCAAGGGTTAGTTTCCAAATCTGAATCAATGAATATATTAATGAGGCTTCCCCAAAAAATAGTGTTTTAGAAAAAAGGTTCTCAATTTTATTATTTTCCACAATATATCGAAGAACTGCAATTAAATGTGTATCTTTAGAACTTCAAAGTAGGCAGTTTAGAAACAAATTGATTGCAAATATCTTTAGATCATCAAATATCATTAATTTGCATTCCAACAGTGTTTCATTACTTCTTTTTTTTTTTTTTTTGTTTCTGAACTCTGCAATCTGTTCTGGAGCCGAAGCTCTCCCAACTCTTTCGCAGTTAATTTTTAACGTCCTACCTTACGCCGTCACCAGCCAAATTGAGGACGCACGAATACAGGTTCGATTTTAAATCCATCTGCATATTGCATTGCTCCAGCCAGCCTGCACTGACATGGACGATGGTTCGTACATTGCTGAACTTGGTGACCATACGATCACCAAGCTCAGCAATGTAGGAGCTTGAACGGCAAGTCTAAGCTGTTTTGGAAGTGTGAAGAATATATTGCAAAGGGATGCTGCAATGAGCCAAAATGCATGCTTTGCTGTGATAACGCCACGGGAGGAAATAGATACTCCAGTGGTAGTTTGAAGTGTTCAATATATCAGAAGGTACTGCAAATGAAACAGACAAAATGAGGTTGACCAACTAAATTTTAACCACTGTAAAGCTGCGGTAGATCTGCTACAGCAACCGCAGTACGTGATTTGGTCACAACCTGCTGTCTGGGTCTGTGGGAGGTTCCCTATTCAAGAAAATGCTAGCAGAGCTGAATCTAGACTTGTAAGATGTAAAATCAAAGATATTCATGTCTTTAGCTGCTATATGCTCATCCCAGTGCAACCATAAAAGAGTTCAAAGTCTTTCTTCGTCGTTTAATTAGTGACGCCAGCAATCACAGCCCTTTGTTGTGTGCGAACGATTTTAATGCCTGGCCCATTGAAACCGAGTTACTGATAATAAAAGTGAAGCTCTTTTTACTTCTTGTGTTACTTACTACGTTCTGTACTGCTACTTCCAGTGGTAATGCTGGATTTTGATAAATCCTGCACATTTTGTAGAGATAGTTCTAGCACGATAGTTGATCTCACATCGAATTGTAAGTGTCTCCTAACTTATTATTAAGTTAGGAAGTAAGTGATCTATACACACAGCAATCACCAAATTACATCCTGGTTATGTGTAAATCATCAAAATATAGGATGAGAAAAAAGTAATTCCACCAATTTCAATGGAAGAGGTTCTAAGAGCATGTGGCGATGTGGGAAACAACAATGTTTCAGTCTTGATAAAATTCTTAATGTAGCATTATAAAACGTGATTCGTGTATATCCGGGGCGGTTTATTAGTTTGTAAAATACTTCCCTAGAAGAATTATTCCCTATATAGTGGAAAGTGCAACATCTAGTATATCTGCCGAAAGAAATAAAGACTAAATTAGAAAATCTATCATTATACCATCCAATCTGCTTGCTGGATACGGCTGGTAAAATATTAAAGAGGATCATATGCGAAAGAAAGCAGTAGGTTTTTAAAAACAAAGAGAAACTGTCTTAAAATATGGATTCCAGGCGCGTGTGCCAATTGCAGATATCAGATGGAAGGAGGTTAACAAATATTGCGCGGTGGTTACGTTAGGGGATTTTAGACAAACTCCTTAAATATAGAGGCATCCATATATTTAACAAGGCTGGTAGCTAATTATACTTTAGAAATAGAGTTTTAAAGTATAACAGCAATGGTGGCACAAAAGATTATCATGTAACCGGAGGAGTTCCACAAAAGTCGGTGCTAGCACCTATACGTAAATTAAAATGTATGACAGCCGATACCAGATGAATCCAAAGTTGTCGACTTTGCGGATAATGTGGCTCTGTTATGGTGGCAAAACATAGATAGGTAGTGGAATAGATATGTAACTGGTTTAGGTACACCTTGCGGAGATTAAACCGTGAAGAACATTTGTAATATGTTTCGTCCGGAGACTGTGAGCAAGGTGCGATGGGCAATTTGCCGAAAGGATGTTAAACTCATTGATTAATCCCTTTGGTTAATAAATGGTTATAAAGAAGCCAGATTTCTTTTTGAGTCAGTTCCTAACTTTACATGGTTGTTTTCGTGCTAATCTATATAAATTTGAACACGCTGATTCTGCCCTGTTGCAAAGTTAAACCTGGGAATACGCACTTATTTTTGAACGTCTACTCTATGGCAACGATAGATTTGACCTACATAGGCCTGTGGAAGTTAACCTAGCATCAGCAAATATTATTGACTGCTTTAATTTGGAAATTAATCACGATCGAAATTTAATGAATAAAAAATTTTTTTCATCCCTCCGTCGTTGCGATTTGATCCCGGTACCTCCCGACCTAAACATCGCGCACTGCAAAAAAATGTTTAATCGCGCACTGCAAAAATTGCACGGTACGAATAAATTATACCACATTTTTAACGTTCTTACTATTTTTTACTAAACAATACATTTTATTTATATAATTCCTGTGCATTTTGTATAATTGGTTTAGCATTTTAAGAACTCATTCATTTGTTTACTAACTAGCTGTTATTGGCATTATTGTGGTTCGAAAAAAAAAACCAAAACAAAAGTAGACTTTTGTTGAAACCATAAATTGAAAAAATGAAAAACCTTCATTATTATGTTTGTTTTGTATTTGAAGTTTTTCCTGAACATTGGAAAATAATACCGAGAGAACTTAGAAAACAATTATTGTATTTTTACAAACTGGTTTCATGACAAAAACTATCGAGTTTTGTTTTTCTTTTCAAATTGTGTACCGTATAGAAAATCTTCAACTTTTCAAGAAAAATTAATAATAATATAAAAATCTACTGTGCTTTTAACGAAAATAATAAGATGCGTATCGTGTAAGAAAAAAAAACAGCTTTTCTGAAAATTTATTAGCTATATTGGAAAATTGGTAATTTGTTTTACTCCATTATATATTTACCATGTGTTTACGAGAAGAAGATAGTTTTTTGATTTTTTTTTGCAATATTTTTTAACTTTATAAACCAAATTAGAAAATGTTTAACACATTTGTCGAAACTTTTTCATTCTTACTTCAATTACATGTTGATTGTATTTTTAAATTAAGATGTTAAAGATAATTCCATCCAAAAACGGTTATGTAACTCACCTGAAAATAAAAGAATGAAAAAATGTAATTTAATATAGTGGAAAATAGTTAACTGAAATTGAAAATCAATATTATATATATATATATATATATATATATATATATATATATATATATATATATATATATATACATATATATAATATATATATATATATAATATATATATATATATATATATATATATATATATATATATATATATATATATATATATATATATATATATATATTATATATATATATATATATATATATATATATATATATATATATATATATATATATATATATATATAAATATATATATATATATAAATATATATATATATATATATATATATATATATATATATATATATATATATACATATATATATATATATATATATATATATATATATATCAAATCTATCCGGATAAGAAATCCAAAAGTGATCCGCAAGGGACACTCGTGGCGAAAAAAACCTAGAAAAACAGTAAGCAGGGAAGTTATTGGCGAAGATGAACCACACAGAGAAACTGCTTGAGCATTGCAAGCCCACAAAGAAATGAAAAGCGGCATCATCGCCAGAATATATTAGGAAAGCAGCACCCAATCAAAGAAATGGTAGAACATAGCGTAATGGAAAACAAAAGCAACTAGAATATATTGAGCAAGTAATCCCGACAACTTAAACGGCTAATAGAACAACTCAATGCAATCAAAACCTATCCATTATGAAGCTTAACGCTGACAAGTTTCAGTGGTACACTTATGAATATAATAAAGCTTGGCTAAATTAAATATATGGCCATAAGAGCCAATGGCGAACAATTTTTCAAAGATAGCTCAATATTTTAATGCACGAAAGGTAAAGCTATAATCGTACTCATATACGCACTACGGCCGTGACATAAGATTGGTCAAATGTGCTGATAAGCATTTTACAAGTATGCGTGCACATATATAGAGAAAACATTCAGCTTGATCATAAAATCACAGTATATAGCTACTACAAATGGAGTTTTATTTAACGGCGGAGAACTTTATATCAGCAACACTGTTTGTTTGTGGCAGCCCATTTGACAGTTTTTGGATGTTGTGAGGTTAGGTTGGTTTGATAATTCTATATGTATATATAGACTCACGTTGGAGCAACGTTTACAAATTGTTCAAATTTGATCTACCATTTCATTTGCAAAATTTGTTTAGTGATGAGGCACTTTTAGGTCAAATACTGTGTCAATAAACAGAGTTGCCGCATTTGAAACTATCACAAGCCGATGTCTAAACACGATTACATCTAAAAAAGTCACTGTTTGGTGTGCTTTATGGGCCAATGAAATCAACGGTTCATATTTTTTCAAAAACAAAAATGGTCAGATCATTACAGTCAACAGTGAGAGGTTCAAATAGAAGGTATTAACGTGCCTGATTGGAACTCCAGATTACAATATGCACCAGCCGCGGCGGCCACATGCCCAAAATAAAATTCAATTCAAATATTAATGTCATAATGACACAAAAACCAGAAATTCAAAGAAAAAAGCTCAGGTTCTTTTGCGGAATCTAGTTCTAGTTGTTACAGAAATTGTTTATTGAGTTTATTCCTGCAGTGTGGAAGTTTCTTGAAAATGGTTCATACCATTTATGATTTCTTGACAGAAAATCATTTATTGTGCACGATGAAAGACGATACGAACGAACAATTGGCGCAGTGGTTAAAACTGCGGTGTTTGGAACGGGATGTACCAGGTTCGAATCCCAACGGGGGAGGGTTGCAAAAGGGAATTTTCATCACTTGATTACGATCGGTGATGACGAAGAACACAACTATGACCCCCTGTTGGAGTGCAGAATCCATGAGCTGAACCATCGTCCATGTCAGTACAGGCTGACTGGAGCAATGCAATGTGCAGATGGATTTAAAATCGAACCTGTATTCGTGCGTCCTCGATTTGGCTGGTGACGGCGTAAGGTAGGACGTTAAAAATTAACCGCGGAAGAGTTGGGAGTTGGGCCATGAATTTGTATGGGCCATGAATTTCAGTACTCATGAATTTGTTTAGATTTTTGTCATTGTTCTGGATTGGCCAAAATTGGCCCCAAACATGTAACTCGTAATTGATAGGACCAATAGAAAAATATAGTGGGCTAGATGTCCACATCGCAAAATTTGAAGTTGTATTCAATTAAATTAGTAAAATTAAGATATAACCAAATTACTTGTTTCGGCTCCAGTTTTGGTTAATAGTTCAATAAAAGCAACAATAAATTAAGTGAATGATTTTTAAATATAATTTCGCCTAAATGTTTTTCTGCGTAACATTTAATTTATGTGCTCACAAGCACATTGAAACTAAATTTCATGGAGAAACGATTTATTAAATTTTTCACAGCCTTACTCCCGCGTGTGAAGTTTTTGCTAAACCATTTCTAAGGATTGTTTTTGTATTTAGGATTGATTTATTAGGAATTATTTCACGCGCATGTAATGAAACGAATTAATTGAAATTGAACGAAAGCTTTGTTTTGTAAAAACACTCGACAAGTTTACAGCTAGTGTAAAATTGCGTTAAATTTATAATGTGTAATAGGAAAGTAGGTGAGCACGTTGGCCCAAAGTGACATTAATTTCAGCTGAGCTTGTGAAGTTCAGAAAGTATAATACTACCTTGGATAACCGTTTTTTTTACACAAAAGAGGGTTTTGTGTTAGTTTTTATCAAGGCCCTGAACAATAAATTACACTGAAAGTTTTTTGCTATGAAATATTGCACATAATATTTTCACATAAATAACAATAAAAAATAATATATATATATATATATATATATATATATATATATATATATATATATATATATATATATATATATAATATATAAACATTTTTGTTTTATATTTAATGATTATAAATATGCAAAATCATTATAAATTCATTAAATAAAAATTGAATTATCATGGACACGAAATTGAAAACCACCCCAAAACCAATTAAAATTCTTAACAAAAGCGAAATGAATATTGAAATTAAAAATAAAAACAACAAAAAACAAAAATAGAAAAGCTTATTTATAAAACATGAACTTTTAAACTTTTATATTGATCAGAACATAAGCATACAGTTAGACTTTTTTGTTTTTTATGTTATTTGCCGAAGAACTTCCATAAACTAAAATGAATAATTGTTTTTCGTTAAGCCAGGATTCAATCCCAATCCTCTAGAGTTTAAAATATTATTATGATATATAAATATAGAAAAGTTTTATTTTATTGTTGTTCTTTTTATTGAAGGTTAACAATTTCCTTTTCGACCGACATTCAATGTGACTAGGTTAATAATAAAAAATTGTCTAACCACATTTAGGCTCATTTTTTAATTTTTTTTTTGGTCTAAGAATTCTCTTGATATTATTTAAGGATATCATCGGATTTTTCTTTTGTTATGGTATATGTTAAAAAAAAAAACGAAAGTCTTCGAAAACTTTTTTTCAGGTCATTGTGTTTTGTATTGTGTGTATATCCTTTTTGTTAACCACATACTCGTATATCAATATTAATTTTAAATGTTATCGACGAAAATAATTAGTTTGCGGTTACGAAACCAGAATCATAAATTTTTAGAGAATTTTTTATTTTTAATTTAGCCTTTACAGACTTGAGTAAAAGAGGTTAATGTTAAAACCCAAGGGGGTAATAGAATATATATATATATATATATATATATATATATATATATATATATATATATATATATATATATATATTTATTTATAAATATTTATTTTTTGTTGTGTTTTTCATATTATTTATTCATCCATTCGTATTTTTTGTTAGGCTGTGGGACCCACGGTTGACCCGCTAGAAGGTTTTAAAATTGTAAGGTTTTCACAATTTTTGTTTTTGTTAAAGTGGTCACGTAAGTTTTTTTTTATTTCAATTCTGTATTGTGCACTTATTAGAAAAGTATTACCATAGATGGGTACTAGGCCATTCTAAATTAACCATTAACAATGTTTTTAAAAGAACAGTTAATAAAGCATTTATTTGACAAATGTTTCCTCATGTTTTGATCGGTAGAGGGCGCAGCCGCCACTCCAAGACAGATATACCACAAGGAAGGGAAGTGTTTGTACTTTATACAAATATAAATTTGTGAATGCACTATTTCTAGTTTGCCCACAAAATCCCTTTAATGCTAAAAAATTAGTAATTTTACTATTTGTTTAT
Organism: Tipula confusa; assembly: GCA_963556175.1. Classification (NCBI taxonomy): domain Eukaryota; kingdom Metazoa; phylum Arthropoda; class Insecta; order Diptera; family Tipulidae; genus Tipula; species Tipula confusa. Next base: position 100,640,963 of record OY744475.1, read on the forward strand.
GCTCAAGTTGTATAGAATAAGTGCAGTTCTCAAAATATGTTATGTTTGAAAGTAATAACTGTTAGATAATAACTTAGCCTTTAATAAAAATGCTACTTTGTAAATATACATTGAACTAATAAATTTGCGTTATACTAGTTTCTTTTACATTAAAGTAAAGTAAAAGGTACCTATATATTTAAATTTCTTAAATCAACAATTTGATTTGCGGACTTAAAGGCCTTCAACGCCAAACATGATCAGAAATATTTTTTTTACAAAAAATATAAGAAAATAAGTTAAAAAAATATTTTTTCCAACCTCAACATTCTCTAGTGACCAAACTAGGAATTGTCCCAGGAGGACGCAGCCCTCTACAGATCAAAATAAAAAGAAAAATTTGTATAATTGTGAGAAAGAAAATATAAAAGAGCGGCGTTGTCATGGCTGGGTGTGAGAGTTAGCTCCTGGAAGATATGTATAAAATGGCTGATGATATACGAGAAAAGAGTCATGATGTAAAACAAGAGGGAGATCGCTCATTTGGTCACTTTCTGCAAGCCGATGCTAATCAGAATGTGCAGCGATATGTGCGAGTAAATCTACTCAGTTCGGCAGATGCAAAGGTAGCTTTAGGCAACGATTTTCCCTTGGTGTAGAGAACGACCTGGCTTCTGTTGGTTGTCTTATAGAACCGAATTATAGTTCGATTATAGTTGAGTAAAGGTACGAACCAGCAATGTCTTTAAAAAGTCGTCTATTATTAATTTGAATAATTAATAAGATAACTAATACACCAATAAGTTTCAATTCTCAAATTTAAATATTTGATTTGCAGACCACTAGCAATCTATTCATACGGCCAATTTAATTAGAAATTACTTTTTTTTCAGCAATATAGCTTATTGCTCTTTAAGCTTGTTTTAAACATGATTTCGGCTAAATTTTATGGCACGTTTAACGACAGGCGTTTTTTGTCAAACATGAAGTAGAAATGTCAAAGTGTTAGTATAAAAAAGCGAACAATGGTAAACAATTCTTATAAACAATGTTATTGATATATTTAGCAAAAAAATATTTAATTGAAGTTATATCAAAATATATTGACAAAACAAATGCCAGATCACTGTTTTGTTTGACAGTAATCCCGCTCAATCACAAAGAGAATCAATGAAATTTTTTTAAATTAATTTTTCTGGTATCTGTTAAAAACATCGACTCTCCGAGCCACAGTATAAACCAAAAGGGCTTTAAAAATAGTAGAAATTATATGTTTAAATAAGCTACAAGTTCCAGTTACATGTGGGCCATTATAATAGCCAGATCAGGAACGGATGAAGAAAGTATATAGTAATTTCACATGTTACCTATCTTAGCAATGGGAGTACACAGCAATCAAATAAACCGGTAACAATATTATTTTCTGATTGTATATTGTCGTCAGTCCACAACTATTATATAGACGTATTGTCTTTCGGTCCACAAATCAAATTGTTGATTTGCAAAATTAAAACATATTGGTAATGTGGAATAATTTATTAGTCATCTTGTTATGTAATTACAAACAATTATATTTTGAAAAATGTTTAATTTTTCTTTACTTTTAGTGTAAAAAAATAACATAACACACATTTATTAGTTGAAACAGTAAACCAGATGAGCTCAAGCCTTGTTCATTTACAAAGTAGCATTTTTTTTTAAAGGCTGACGTCTAGTTTGCTCTTATTTGTGCGTTTTCCTCCCTCGTAAGATTTGTCAGTGGTTTTGCAATCTTTTCCAAATCCTAGTAAAAATGTATAGTTGATTTCCAAAAAAAATGGTAAAAATGTATTTACCATTTATCTTAATTGTGTTTTGGATCAATCGTCTATATAAGTCAACACCCCGATTTTTACGTTGTTTATCTGTACAGATAGTTTTGCTTTTAACGGATTCCTGATTGTTGATGACATGGTAAAAATATTACATTTACCAAAATCCTTGAATATTTGTGCTGACAATAATTCCTGTTAAGTCATTATATCACTCCCTGATGTTCTATCTTTTGATGTTGAACGGTTTTTTTATTGGGTGAGCGTCTGTGGCGAGTTCGGTTTTAATAAACATTTTGTTTGCCTTGATGTCAATAAGGAATCTTAATATTTTCTTATGCTGGGTTTGATATTTTATATAAGAAGCATTTGTCGTTTAATTTACCTCAATATCATCTTCTTCTTCTGCTTTATCATTTGGTCTATAATGGCGTTGGTCGTTCTAGTTAGAATGACCTTAGTGATGGTGCTCTATGATGCTGGTGTTATTGGTACGGCTGCTGTTGATATGTCTGATTGCTGTTGTTGATGTTAAATATTGAAGCCCATATAGTTTGGGTTCAAAGAAAGTCTTGTGAAAATTTGATTGTCAGGAATCTTTACAAGATTTGGTTTACACATTCTAGAAATTAAGATTTAGTATATATAATGACATGATAAGTATGTTTCTGATAAGGTCATATGCCTTTATTAAGATTAGCAGGCTTTTATGACACTCCAATTGTCATCTGTATGATGTGAGTACTGCATCGGTTGTCCCTCGGATTTTTTTCGTAATATTGTATACTGGTTTAGTTTTCACGATTCGATAATCTTTCCATATGCTTTCGATCTAATACTTTTTATCTTAGGTAAGTAACAGATTTCCCTGGAATATTTGAAGTTCTTGAATGCAGTTAAATCTTATTTTTTTTTGCACAGGGCACGTTGTTTTTATTTGCAATGTTGTTTGCCCTCTAATTGATTATTAAAAAAATCAAAATTTTTTACTTTTGCCTTAAATTGACTGGTCTCTGTTTCGAAGCCAGTTAAAATTAAATATTAATATATTAAAATAAATGTTTTTTAGGACTTTAATATAACCCAAAAATTTAGATTGCTCTACAATTTTATTTCTATATAAATAAAATCGAAATTGCTATCAGTGGTAAGATATTGAACTGAACCAACTCACTGGAGCGAATTTAACGGAACAGGATTTAACCCACATTAGCAGACTTCCGGATTGTGTGAAGGAATTACAAACGTTTATTGAAAATCCGATGCAATACATTTCTTGGATTCACAATGAAGAGAACATTTTGTGAGACCATTGGTACCGATCGTTCCTACAAAGCATAAGGTAGAAAATGAGAGGGAGAGCTTACGCACCCTTAATATCATACAATTAAACTGAACTCATATCCAGTATATCTACAAAGGAAACCTGTCAATATCCCAGTACAACAAAGAAACATTGTTTACAACATCCAGCAGCAGAACTATAGATTTGTCAATTAATCCATCAGTTCAGACAAGACAGGTCAACAAGATCATAATCAACAGAATTACCCAAACCAAGAAAATTATTAATCAGCATTTAAACGCGAGTATTTCGTTCAGAATGAACCACGGAAAAACCAGAGAACCTACCACCTAGAAACCAAAGGTGCTGAAGAACTATATAATCGTACCGTACTTAAAATTCAAAAACTAGAGATACTAAATTGCTCATATTTCTCATCGATTTCGCAACAAATAAAAATTTTATCAGACTGGAATTAGCTAAAAGTACAATGACAACTAACAACCAATTCAAAATAAAATCAGTAGGTGGAAGCAAAACTAATTATAAGGAAAAAATCGTTGCATCATTTTTTGGGTGTATCGGAATACACAAAACATCGGAATTTTTCATTTTATCAAGTTTTCAATCATTTGATAGAATCATCGGAGACGATGATACCCTAAAAGAATTAGGAGGCATAATACGACAGGAAAAATAACACGCTAATTCTAACACCAAACATAAGGATACCATTGAAAGAATAAAAGTCATCACAGGTCAATAACCGAGACGAATCATTCATGAAAAATTCAAGATCGTTCATATCATCAATCTTACCATTTACGAAGACATAGTTGAAAGAATCTTACTCGAGATCAACCCCACATCGATCAAGAAAACATTTTTAAACCTTAGACGACTCATCAAGTTAAACAAATCACACAACTAATTTCAGAACTAAAGACTCAAAATACACGGGCGAAACGGTCAATCAACTGGATTGGAACGGAATGGGTAGTAGGTACACCAGATTCCACTGATTGGGACCAGATTGTCAATAGTCAGAACAAGATCATAAATAATAATAACGAACAAAACCAAATCAACACCGTCGTGAAGAAAATGGCACATAAAATCTTTAGCGGATACAACCAAATTATTGTCTCATTTCTTGAAAATGTGGTTTGGAGAATACAGTAAATTCTGTTCAATAAACTAACAATTATCAAAGAGGAAATAAAATAAATAATTAGATCTGCGCAATTGGCAAAAAGCAAAAATCAGAACCCTCCCATATGCAAATTAGATAGAGGCAATTGAATACGCAAAACCTCTGATGTTTGTAAAGAGTTTCATAATACTGTATGTAATATCTATACTAAAAACAAGCAAACAGAATTATAACCATATTCAGGGGCCGCAGATCTTTAAAGAAGAAAGAGTTTTTATTTTTTTTAATTTTTTTTTTGTTTATTTTTTTTTAATACAACATTTTTGCACTAATACAACAGTTTTCTCATCACTGCTGTACTTTTGAAATATTTACAAAACTTTCTATGGAATCACTTCCGGTTAGCCGATTTAAGCCAAAATTAATTAACCTCCTTACTTATTTTAAACCGGAGAGTTCGAATCTGCAATAAAAAATAGAGGTTCCTATTTTTATTTCAAAGTTACCCCTTCCCACCGACAACGAAGGGAAGGAGGTATTAATTTGTCGAAATGATTAAATTTTGATCTGGCACATTTTTTTCGTAGGGTGCTTATTTTTCGAGATATTTGAAAGTTTCAGTTTAAAAAAACACCCGTTATATATATATATATATATATATATATATATATATATATATATATATATATATAAATATATATATATATATATATATATATATATATATATATATATATATATATATATATATATATATATATATATATATATATATATATATATATATATATATATATATATATATATATATATATATAATGTATGTTATAAGTATTTTATGTCCTTAAATTAAACTTTCATTTCACAAAACTGTCGTTCAACTTTAAATCATGTTTTAATTACAGTATAAAAAGTTCTTTTTTGATTCACAATCATCTTAAAACTTTTACCCAACTTCACATTTAAGGTACAAATAATACAAATTAATCACAAAAACACATTAAATGTCAACTAACATCGATCGTTAAAAATAATTTCATCCTTACGATACTTGACGAGCTACAATTTTGCAATATTTACGATACAAAGTACAATAATTATTTTCAAATTACAATGTACTCGATACAACATAATGTAGAAAACTAATTTTCTCGATAAAATTTTGTTTATTTTTGTTTTTGTTCAAAATCAAAAACAGTTGAATGAAAAAAATAAAATTAAATTTTCCTAATGATTTATTGCCGCAATCGATCGCCGAGATGTTGATGTAATATTGAATTTTTCAACATAAGGAGGGTAAAACTTAAAAGCTTTATGGCAACGTAAAATATATATATATATATATATATATATATATATATATATATATATATATATATATATATATATATTATATATAATACTTATTCATTTTCTCGATTGTGAAAATTATAATACACAATGTGTCAGATCACAGAATACATGTTGAGCTTTTGTACTCAAGCTTTTCAAAAAACAAAAACAAAAAGAAGTAAAAGAATACGAAAATTTTTCATTTAATATATTATCAAGGTGTAAACATTTTATCATATTTTTACGTAAGACAAAAGCTTTGTTTATAAAAAAAGCTTCTGTTTATTTGACGATATCATTTTTCATAAATAAATTGTTGAGTGCGGGATTTATAGAGTTGTAACAAATACAATATTTTTTTTAAAAGATGAGTTAGGGGAACCATACATCCCCACCGCACATACCATATTTAAACTTTTTGTCCACTTAAATTTAAAAAAAAATAAAAATTCGATTCGTTTAGATACAAATAGCTTTTTGATATAAAAAAATAAATACATAATTTAATGGGATTTTGAATTTTTTGCTTGGTTAAGCTTATCCTTTCGGACAACAACACTAAAATGAAATGAAATAAAAAAAATCGAAACGGGAAAAAGCACACGCCCTAAAACTTTTTCGTTGTTTTGAAAACTTATTTTTAGATTTTTATCTCTTTATAGATTCAACAATTTTCAATTTTTTTATGTGATTTAGTTTAATATTAAATAAAGCTTTGAAAGCTTTTTAAAATACAATTTTTTTAGGTTTTTAACATATTTATTTAAGTATATAGGCCCGTTAAGTTGGTGAAAGTTTATATAATATAAAGTGGAATGAAGAGAAGTTTAAAAAATGAATGAAACTATAGAGTGTACATGCAAGTACTAGTGCAACTTTGTATTGATCAAATGCATGCATTATTTCCACGTTGTGGTCTTAAATAATGGCTACCTAACTCGTATCATCTATGTTCTTCATATTAGGTGTGGCTAAAACGGGCGTCGGTCATGGGTCAACCGGTTTGCTATAAAAATATGTAATAAAGATTCCAAATATGGGGCCTTACCACTAGTACCTGATCCACGCATGTAAGAGCTGGTGGAGCGCTTAAAAACTTTACACAGATTACGCTATATAAATAACCTCTTAGGACATGAGAATTTCTTCGTGTTACAATGGTTACATTATCTTCTAATTCGGCCATCACATTGAAAACTTATGGCGTAATTACCCTTATACATCGCCGCTTGAATCATCATATCATTGATTTACGACCGACTAAAATGCGAATTTCTACAATTCGAATTCACACCAATAAATTCAACAAAAGATCACCAATCATGCCCCCTCTGAACATCAATAAGGTGATGGCCAAGCTTTGTCTCTTGTCAAGTTAGAATATATCATCAATAATAGCTCCTGTCATGACATTAAAATCATCGTAGGCGTTTTCAATGCTCAAATCAATTTGAATAATGGCTAACGCGCTTTAAGGAAACTCAAAGGATTGCTTACCCAATGCCAAGAATTTTATTAAATATTTTCACCCTTTACTCACCAACATCAGAAGCGACAGTGGTGATTTGAGTACAAATATAAAAACTTATGTTCTCTTGGTGTGGCAGCCCTACTTTCAAAACGTACCTAACTACACGCCAGTAGGTTTGGAGAATTTAGTTCTACACACCACAGTAGAAGTGGCAGAAGCAGCTAACGAGGTCCCGCATAGCTCGTAAAAAAAATTTGCTCCATTTATACAAAGTAACTACATATGTATCTTTGAGACACCATCCCTATGCTGGATGCGCTCTCGCCTGCCTTATTTGTCAAGTAAATCGAATTAAAATTCAATTCCCGCAAAATCAAATTCTTGATGACGTCTAGGAGCTACTACTGCAGGGTTGCAAATTTTAGAATTTATAAATATAACTACGTTTGTATGGATGCAAAAAAATTTAAAGGCAAATATAAAAGCCCACATTGCTGCTGGTTACAAAGTTTTATTCGCATAGCTAAAAATTCTGCAGTCAAACCTTTAATTGCGGTCATACAAATTCGATAATTAGCTAATTTGTAGACGAAAAATTAGCTAATTTGTAGATTAGCTAATTTGTAGACGAAAAAAGCGGAAATGACAGGGCACAACTCAGCAATGATTGCAGTTCGCGTTACTTTTTTAAAGGAGTCACTAAACTACAATAGACTTTCCAGCCTAAGTGTATTGCAGTACCAGCATGGAAACCTCCGTGGTAAAGTAAAGTTATCTCTGATTAATAATTCTTATACAAAAGATCAAATTGCATCGCAACTTTCCTTTTAGCCACTGATCAAATGTTTAGACTGAGGATGATTCTTTCTAAATATTACAAAACATTTCGTTATACACATTAGGTGTCCTTGGATTTCCAGGTCCTTTAACGATAACCGACATTTTCTGAAATTTAAATAAATAAAGAGAATAGTTAACAAGATCATTTTTAGCACAACAACAATTTCAATTTTCAAACATCCCACCGTAAACAAAAAATTAGAAAAAATCGCCTATCAAATTCACCCAAAAAACCCTTAAAAGATTTATGAAACGGAAACACGCAAAACATTAAGGAATTCTTGGTTATATATCGATTAGTTGTTTGTGCTTCGATATGTTGCAAAAAAAAAAATTCTTTATGTATCTCCAAACACAAGTCGAAAAGCAAAATGTCATTAAAATAGGGCAAAATCAAAGATATTTACGAAAATATCCGTTCTCGCATAATATATGTTTCGTATATACACATAAAAACTGAGTAATTTTTTTGTTGTCTTCCTTTTTTGTTTGGTAGGAGAAAGTCAAAAAGACCAACGAGAAGATGGTACGAGAACAAGTACAAATTCAAGTCAATTATTCATTTGATTTAATCGGAAAAGTAACCTTTCTCATTTCTGTTTCAGTATGGGTAAGTTAATTTTCTGTTTTTGTGTGTATAGTACGTTTTTTTATCGTAAGCCTATGTGAGTGAAGGCATCCTAACAACACTCATAGAAAACAATGAAATTTGAGACTTTAGAATCCGATGTGGAAGCTTCGCTGTCGTTTCAAGTTTTAGTAATAAAAAACCATCTACCTTAATAGCATTATCCATCTTGAAACAATTTTTAAGTTTGTCAATGGGGATAATAAATATGCTGAAAGCATTTTAGAGTGCAAATATCATCTGAAATAAACAATTCAAGGATGAATTGGTCAATCAAAAAAACCAGCAAAAATCAAGTTCGGTATAGTGAGTTCTTACTTATACTGCAACAGAAAAGTGCACATCTCCCCAAGCCAGAGAATAGATTTTTTCAGAAGGAAACAATTTCCACTCAAACTAGGCCTCTAATGCTTAACGTCAGTAATAATTAAGAACTAGCCCAAACTCAGAGGTTCACAAGTTTTCGAAGTTAGTAGTGGTACTGGCTGAATATGTACTAATAATATATTGAACAATGTGAAACAATTTATCGACAAACGGTTAAGCGGGTTCCAAGTGCATGGTACATGGCAACCTTACAGTCACAGGAAAATGATACCAGCATTATTAGTGTTTCAAAACTCAGAGCCGTAAGTTTGAATGATACTTTCCATGTCGGAGCTCCTCTACAAAACATCTTATGGTCACCAATTATATGGTGAAAAAAACACATTAAAGTATTCGAGGCGACAGAGTCAAAATGTATCAACTAATTGAAGTGGCAAAGGGACATTAAGGGTATTAAAGAATATTATAGAGGCAGAATCCGATCCAACAGTTAATTATATTAGTGGAAAACAACTTGGCTACCGTTGCTATATAGCACATCAGCGGCTCCATTCTTGGCAAAAACAACATTAATTCAGCTAAAGCAATAGAATTGGAGTTGGCTGGAACTATTAAAGCTAAAAAAATCCATAGGAATCCGATCTTCAGCTACTTTAAAGTTAAAGTTAACTAAATATCAACAGAAGCTGAACTTACAAAAAGAAATCTAGCCATCACATCCAAACTTATATTATAAAAATTGTGAACCAGAAAAATAAAATTTGGCGAGACTAGTACTGGTACTGCCGAATTGAATTTTCAGAACAGTTATCACACGATTATTTACGCATCGACAGATCCTATCATTGATTTGGATTGGCTATAAAACCAGCAATAAAATGGCAAATGTTTGTTTCTGATCGAGTATCAGGAATTCAAAATACCACTTAAATTGAGAGATGGAAACACATAGCCTCAACAAAAAACATTACAGACCATACTTCCTGTGAGATTTCACTACCAAAATTTAGATCTCTAAAAAACAAAAGAAACCTGTAACAAAAATGTGTTTCAGTATTTTAAAACATTACATGGTACTTTATACATCTAAGACTCAAGAGCTTCATATTTTGGAGGATTATGGAAAGTTGCAGTTAAAAGTCTTACCAATAATATTTATCTTAGCATTCACACTGAACAAAGTAAAAAATTAAGCACCCAAACATAAAAATATAGCACCCAAGAGGTTGACTTAGTTCTGATGAAGGAAGATAACTTACCGCCTTTGATGTGGGCAAGGGGTTGAATCAATAATCTTGCAAGAGCACATCACCCATTTCCACTCTTTAAGAATTTAAAACTCCCTACTATAAAATGTGTACTCTACCAAATTTAGAAGATGAAAGTGGGAGCCACTGAAGAATCAAAAGTAAACTTTAAGAAGTAGATAATGTTATCTTCCTAAGGCCGCAGTAGTATTTCTCACAATATTATCAATTTTATCTAATACTATATTTGCTAAGACCAACCCAACCAAATTGCAGATGCAGAAGGCTTATATTTCGACAATGTAGGTGAGATTCAAGTACTTGCTGCACACTGGAATCTAATAATTCGATATAATATGAAAATATACTGTGATGAAGTCACCATAAGGAGAAAATAACCTTCAGTTACATGATATAAGCGATAGACCAGCGATGGCGTGTAAAAATCGTTCTTATTATTATTATGGTTTTCCCTAATGCTCTATGTACTATATATATATATCCGGAAAATCGATATAATTTACTCGACAAAAACAAAAACCAAACTATGATTAAGTTAAAAAAAAAGAGTTCGGTACATTATTTTGATTGATCTAAAATGTTTGGTACATATATCGCTTTAATAAATGTATATCCTTTAATATATATGCTTGGTATTGTATTTAGTATACAGATATATACATATTCCAGGTGAAGCATTTGAATTGAAACCATAGTAAAAAAAGCAGGTCTTAGATGCACCTTGAGATAGGATAGTATAACGAATATGATTTGCCATGGCATGGGTGATGTATAGCTAATATGCCACAAGCTGCAGAAAACATTATATAGTCTTTCGAATATGTTCAATAACTCTGTCACATTTTGTATGAAAGCCACTTTTTGAGATTGAAACTGAGGGAGAATGCTTTTGCAAAAGTTTTGCTGTCATTTACCAACTTTGCTTAAAATAAGTGATACAGACAAATGGTTCAACTGTAATTAAGTCATAAAACAGCAGATTTTGCATCTTGAGAGCAGTTCAAGAAAATGACGACATAAAGCCTTTTGACCAATGATCGTCATCCATTTATTGGACAAACTTAAAATGGTAGCACTAAAATTGCTTTTTATGTTTTACTCCAACATACGCAACTGTTGGAAAGAGAGTCATGAGAAATATGGTAAAATATAGTAATATGGACATCTTTCCGTATCCGGAGCTCTGATATTTAAGCAGCCGAACCATGTTTGGATAGGCGAGTACGTATCGGAGCTAGATTTGGCATTATTTGCCGGCATTTGTCAATTACTGTGCCACTGGTTGGCGGTATGTAAAAGATATTTAATAATCATGGCGCAGGTTAATTGTTTGCCTTTCGAGGGAACCACTAGAAGAGGAACAACTTACTGCATGGCTTGACACTTAGTGACAGAAAGCTATCTCATTTATTGAGCAACATAAAATCGAACGCCGATAATTTAAACGAACCAACAATACGTCAATTCTGAATGAAAAGGAGGCGCCAACAGGTTCAAATGCTGCTCACTTCATTTAAAAACTTTTTTACTGTGAAACCAGAAATATTAAATTACTTTAGAGTGACAAAGACAATCGTTTTTTTTCAATTTTTTTTTTGTTGAAACAAAAAAAACAAAAAAGATGGTCTGATTCATTCTAAAATAATTTAGTATTTTTTTCTTCTTCTGCTTTCGCAGTAAAAAAAAATACTGACAGTAAATGTTTCTTTCTGGAAAGCGGGTATAACTTTCGATTTCGCAAAAATTATATTTTTTGACGTCATCGCAATACTCGGTCTTAAAAATAGTTCTATAAGTCAAAACAAAATTTACCAAATCAACAAAATTTTAATCACTAGCAGAAAATAATTTTACTTGTTATTATCATCAACGTTTCGGTCTCGAAACTTTAAAATATAAACCTGGCTGTCAATTTACTCTCAAAAATTCTTCTGATAATATAGTTTGTCAAGAAATCTGAAAGTCATTTGCAGTGGGCGGCATGCAATGACTTCTCAAAATCCAACCATCTTTTAATTTTCGAAATTAATTTACAATTCCACTTTCGGTAAATGCTTTCGGTAATAATATTTTAAAACCAGACATTGGTCCGCGCTTCGAATGCTTTATGGAGTCTCTGCAAACATACAGTACAATTTCTTTAGCAGCCGATGAGCTCAGAAGTATTAAAAAACTTCCAACAGTGATTCACGATAATATCAACATCGGCAATATCAAACATCACAAATTTGAGATGAAAAGACCTCCGATTGCATTGAAACGAGACGACTGGTACCGGACAAACTAAATATTGCGAGGATTGAAATCGAACACAGGTTGATACTTGGGGTTTGCCAACCTAACAGCAGTTTTTGGAACAATCACTTAATTTTTGTAGAAAAAAGAAAGAAAAGTGGAGATCGTGAAGAGATTTCCGGACAATTAATAAAATTTCGATTCCAGATCGATATCCGATCCCACATCTCCAGGATTATACTCAGCGTCTTGAAATCTCCAACATTTTTGCAACGAAAGACCATGTTCAGGCCTACCATCATATCCCTAAAGAAACGACGGACATTCCGAAAACTGCGATTTTGACACCTTTTGGCCTTATCAATATATCAGAGTCGTTTCAACATCTTATGCTTACAGTTTTAAGAGGACTTGACTTTTGTTTTAGATATTTAGACAGTGAACATATCTTACAACATATATCTCGAACACAACAATACCTTCGCTAAATAAGAAGGACAAGGTATATTACCGTCGCTAAACGTTCGAAATGGTTGTAAAACAACTGAAACGTTTTTAGGAATCATAAACTTTTATCGATGCCTTATTCCTAGTGCTGCTTAAACGAGTTATAGTGACGAATTGTAAGCTAGGCCCACTGCACTAGTATTCAGATATATGACACGGGTTCTACGAACGATCAAATTTTTCGTACCGCCTTCTCGCCACGTTCTATACCGGCTTCTCGCCACGTTATAGACTAAATTTTTATTAGCAAAGATCTGTATACTTGCTCTACATTCATCATCTCAAACTTAGCTATTTGGACTATATCCGTTGTAAAATAAAAACTATTCAGCAAAATTGACAAATTGCATTTGACAGGAATTTTGTTTATGTAAATCTGTCATTTGCAATTTTTTACAAAATTTATACTTGGTGACATTACTGCCATCTATGCTTAAATTATTCAATAGTTAATAATTACCACTCAGATTTTTGTGATTGACAGTTTTTAGGGTCCCTTACTTTTTGAGAATACAGCAGCGGAACCATAGGGAAACAAATTTAATTAAAGAGAATTCATAATTCGCGTAAATAAAATTTTTTGAAGACACGGTACATCTCAAAACATAGACTAGGCAAACTCGGGGTGTGTTTGTACTCTACAAAAAAAATTCCAACTTGTTTGGTCAACAAATTTATAATACTTATAAAAACTTAGTAAACTTAAAATACATTTGTTAAAAAAAAAAAAAAAAAAAAAAAAAAAAAAACAACAGCAATAAACGAAATGTTTTTGTTCCGGTTTTTTAGTTTTAGTAGTTTTAGAATTTTCACCAAGCTGTAAGCCTGTAAATGCAATTACAGAATTATCAGAATTATCAGAATTATCAGAATTATCAGAATTATCAGAATTATCAGAATTATCAGAATTATCAGAATTATCAGAATTATCAGAATTATCAGAATTATCAGAATTATCAGAATTATCAGAATTATCAGAATTATCAGAATTATCAGAATTATCAGAATTATCAGAATTATCAGAATTATCAGAATTATTAGAATTATCAGAATTATCAGAATTATCAGAATTATCAGAATTATCAGAATTATCAGAATTATCAGAATTATCAGAATTATCAGAATTATTAGAATTATCAGAATTATCAGAATTATCAGAATTATCAGAATTATCAGAATTATCAGAATTCTCAGAATTATCAGAATTATCAGAATTATTAGAATTATCAGAATTATCAGAATTATCAGAATTATCAGAATTATCAGAATTATCAGAATTATCAGAATTATCAGAATTATCAGAATTATCAGAATTATCAGAATTATCAGAATTATCAGAATTATCAGAATTATCAGAATTATCAGAATTATCAGAATTATCAGATTATCAGAATATTCTGATTATCAGAATTATCAGAATTATTAGAATTATCAGAATTATTAGAATTATCAGAAATTATCAGAATTATCAGAATTATCAGAATTATCAGAATTATCAGAATTATCAGAATTATCAGAATTATCAGAATTATCAGAATTATCAGAATTATCAGAATTATCAGAATTATCAGAATTATCAGAATTATCAGAATTATCAGAATTATCAGAATTATCAGAATTATCAGAATTATCAGAATTATCAGAATTTTCAGAATTATTAGAATTATCAGAATTATCAGAATTATCAGAATTATCAGAATTATCAGAATTATCAGAATTATCAGAATTATCAGAATTATCAGAATTATCAGAATTATCAGAATTATCAGAATTATCAGAATTATCAGAATTATCAGAATTATCAGAATTATTAGAATTATTAGAATTATCAGAATTATCAGAATTATCAGAATTATCAGAATTATCAGAATTATTAGAATTATCAGAATTATCAGAATTATCAGAATTATCAGAATTATCAGAATTATCAGAATTATCAGAATTATCAGAATTATCAGAATTATCAGAATTATCAGAATTATCAGAATTATCAGAATTATCAGAATTATCAGAATTATCAGAATTATCAGAATTATCAGAATTATCAGAATTATCAGAATTATCAGAATTATCAGAATTATCAGAATTATCAGAATTATCAGAATTATCAGAATTATCAGAATTATCAGAATTATCAGAATTATCAGAATTATTAGAATTATCAGAATTATCAGAATTATCAGAATTATCAGAATTATCAGAATTATCAGAATTATCAGAATTATCAGAATTATCAGAATTATCAGAATTATCAGAATTATTAGAATTATCAGAATTATCAGAATTATCAGAATTATCAGAATTATCAGAATTATCAGAATTATCAGAATTATCAGAATTATCAGAATTATCAGAATTATCAGAATTATCAGAATTATCAGAATTATCAGAATTATTAGAATTATCAGAATTATCAGAATTATCAGAATTATCAGAATTATCAGAATTATCAGAATTATCAGAATTATCAGAATTATCAGAATTATCAGAATTATCAGAATTATCAGAATATTCTGATTATCAGAATTATCAGAATTATTAGAATTATCAGAATTATTAGAATTATCAGAATTATCAGAATTATCAGAATTATCAGAATTATCAGAATTATCAGAATTATCAGAATTATCAGAATTCTCAGAATTATCAGAATTATCAGAATTATCAGAATTATTAGAATTATCAGAATTATCAGAATTATCAGAATTATCAGAATTATCAGAATTATCAGAATTCTCAGAATTATCAGAATTATCAGAATTATTAGAATTATCAGAATTATCAGAATTATCAGAATTATCAGAATTATCAGAATTATCAGAATTATCAGAATTATCAGAATTATCAGAATTATCAGAATTATCAGAATTATCAGAATTATCAGAATTATCAGAATTATTAGAATTATTAGAATTATCAGAATTATCAGAATTATCAGAATTATCAGAATTATCAGAATTATCAGAATTATTAGAATTATCAGAATTATCAGAATTATCAGAATTATCAGAATTATCAGAATTATCAGAATTATCAGAATTATCAGAATATTCTGATTATCAGAATTATCAGAATTATCAGAATTATTAGAATTATCAGAATTATCAGAATTATCAGAATTATCAGAATTATCAGAATTATCAGAATTATTAGAATTATCAGAATTATCAGAATTATCAGAATTATCAGAATTATCAGAATTATCAGAATTATCAGAATTATTAGAATTATCAGAATTATCAGAATTATCAGAATTATCAGAATTATCAGAATTATCAGAATTATCAGAATTATCAGAATTATCAGAATTATCAGAATTATCAGAATTATCAGAATTACCAGAATTATCAGAATTATCAGAATTATCAGAATTATCAGAATATTCTGATTATCAGAATTATCAGAATTATTAGAATTATCAGAATTATTAGAATTATCAGAATTATCAGAATTATCAGAATTATCAGAATTATCAGAATTATCAGAATTATCAGAATTATCAGAATTATCAGAATTATCAGAATTATCAGAATTATCAGAATTATCAGAATTATCAGAATTATCAGAATTATTAGAATTATCAGAATTATCAGAATTATCAGAATTATCAGAATTATCAGAATTATCAGAATTATCAGAATTATTAGAATTATCAGAATTATCAGAATTATCAGAATTATCAGAATTATCAGAATTATCAGAATTATCAGAATTATCAGAATATTCTGATTATCAGAATTATCAGAATTATCAGAATTATCAGAATTATCAGAATTATCAGAATTATCAGAATTATCAGAATTATCAGAATTATCAGAATTATCAGAATTATCAGAATTATCAGAATTATCAGAATTATCAGAATTATCAGAATTATCAGAATTATCAGAATTATCAGAATTATCAGAATTATCAGAATTATCAGAATTATCAGAATTATCAGAATTATCAGAATTATTAGAATTATCAGAATTATCAGAATTATCAGGATTATCAGAATTATCAGAATTATCAGAATTCTCAGAATTATCAGAATTATCAGAATTATTAGAATTATCAGAATTATCAGAATTCTCAGAATTATCAGAATTATCAGAATTATTAGAATTATCAGAATTATCAGAATTATCAGAATTATCAGAATTATCAGAATTATCAGAATTATCAGAATTATCAGAATTATCAGAATTATCAGAATTATTAGAATTATCAGAATTATCAGAATTATCAGAATTATCAGAATTATCAGAATTATCAGAATTATCAGAATTATCAGAATTATTAGAATTATCAGAATTATCAGAATTATCAGAATTATCAGAATTATCAGAATTATCAGAATTCTCAGAATTATCAGAATTATCAGAATTATTAGAATTATCAGAATTATCAGAATTATCAGAATTATCAGAATTATCAGAATTATCAGAATTATCAGAATTATCAGAATTATCAGAATTATCAGAATTATCAGAATTATCAGAATATTCTGATTATCAGAATTATCAGAATTATTAGAATTATCAGAATTATTAGAATTATCAGAATTATCAGAATTATCAGAATTATCAGAATTATCAGAATTATCAGAATTATCAGAATTATCAGAATATTCTGATTATCAGAATTATCAGAAATATTAGAATTATCAGAATTATTAGAATTATCAGAATTATCAGAATTATCAGAATTATCAGAATTATCAGAATTATCAGAATTATCAGAATTATCAGAATTATCAGAATTATCAGAATTATCAGAATTATCAGAATTATCAGAATTATCAGACTTATTAGAATTATTAGAATTATCAGAATTATCAGAATTATCAGAATTATCAGAATTATCAGAATTATCAGAATTATTAGAATTATCAGAATTATCAGAATTATCAGAATTATCAGAATTATCAGAATTATCAGAATTATCAGAATTATCAGAATTATCAGAATTATCAGAATTATCAGAATTATCAGAATTATCAGAATTACCAGAATTATCAGAATTATCAGAATTATCAGAATTATCAGAATTATCAGAATATTCTGATTATCAGAATTATCAGAATTATTAGAATTATCAGAATTATTAGAATTATCAGAATTATCAGAATTATCAGAATTATCAGAATTATCAGAATTATCAGAATTATCAGAATTATCAGAATTATCAGAATTATCAGAATTATCAGAATTATCAGAATTATCAGAATTATCAGAATTATCAGAATTATCAGAATTATCAGAATTATTAGAATTATCAGAATTATCAGAATTATCAGAATTATCAGAATTATCAGAATTATCAGAATTATCAGAATTATTAGAATTATCAGAATTATCAGAATTATCAGAATTATCAGAATTATCAGAATATTCTGATTATCAGAATTATCAGAATTATCAGAATTATCAGAATTATCAGAATTATCAGAATTATCAGAATTATCAGAATTATCAGAATTATCAGAATTATCAGAATTATCAGAATTATCAGAATTATCAGAATTATCAGAATTATCAGAATTATCAGAATTATCAGAATTATCAGAATTATCAGAATTATCAGAATTATCAGAATTATCAGAATTATCAGAATTATCAGAATTATCAGAATTATCAGAATTATCAGAATTATCAGAATTATCAGAATTATCAGAATTATCAGAATATTCTGATTATCAGAATTATCAGAATTATTAGAATTATCAGAATTATTAGAATTATCAGAATTATCAGAATTATCAGAATTATCAGAATTATCAGAATTATCAGAATTATCAGAATTATCAGAATTATCAGAATTATCAGAATTATCAGAATTATCAGAATTATCAGAATTATCAGAATTATCAGAATTATCAGAATTATCAGAATTATCAGAATTATCAGAATTATCAGAATTATCAGAATTATTAGAATTATCAGAATTATCAGAATTATCAGAATTATCAGAATTATCAGAATTATCAGAATTATCAGAATTATTAGAATTATCAGAATTATCAGAATTATCAGAATTATCAGAATTATCAGAATTATCAGAATTATCAGAATATTCTGATTATCAGAATTATCAGAATTATCAGAATTATTAGAATTATCAGAATTATCAGAATTATCAGAATTATCAGAATTATCAGAATTATCAGAATTATCAGAATTATCAGAATTATCAGAATTATCAGAATTATCAGAATTATCAGAATTATCAGAATTATCAGAATTATCAGCATTATCAGAATTATCAGAATATCAGAATTATACTTAGAGGCGTGTTTTTAAATCAGTGAATATTTTACCTAGACTCAAATTACGTTTCCTAGTCAGTTATGATGGCATTTCCTAGTCAGATATTAGGACGCAAAATCGTGGTACGTATCGTACAATAATTTTTAAATGTGGTGTCAATGCTTGTTTCTGAAATGTTAGTCATGCAAAATATTTCTGTTCAGCGTGTCAAGTGATCGTTAAGAAACGGTAATAAATTACGAATATTTAGAAGAGGGTAGATATAAGAAGCGACTGTATACATATGGATATGTTTGTATCGATCCTGCGAATACAGATGCTTCCATTTAGTGTATTTCTGTGTTTTTACCTTAGATATTGGGAAGGGTAAACCAGACTATGAGAGCCCAATGGGCTACGTCTTTGTTTTAGCTAGGCCAAAAAAAACGAACAGTAATCAATTTACAAGGAGCTTAGACCCGAGGGAGTAAATATAGTGTAATTTGTCGAATATTTTTCGACAAAAGCATATCGACGATGGATGTTTACATCCTTTCAATGGATGTTTACAAACAATTTTGAGGCCAGATAATTAAAAAGTTTCTAGTTTCTCGGTACAACTAATGTGTCGTTTTTTACGAAAAAAAAATGAATTTTGAAGTTAGTAAGCAGTGAAATCCTGACTATCTAAAAATTATAGTAAACTATTGCAAGAAATATTCCAACTAGTCCCCGATCTAATGCAAGGATGTCTATTAAACATCCGACAGTTTCTTTACAGAATTTTCAATAAATGTTAGAAAAGGTGTGGTTCCTGTTTCAACCTCAAAATTCAACGCTCAGTTTGGCCGAGGTAATAATGGTCTTTTTAACAAAGTAGCTGGGAGGCTGAAATCTGAATACAGTTGTACCAAACTGGTTAAAACAAGAATTCAATCTGTGGCTGCTGTTGTTTGGGCTGCCAGCGATTTTTTACGGTATCTGGGAGGTGACAAAAATCGTCGAACCCGTGAACTGCTTATGGTTTAGTTTGGACAGTTTTTCTAATAAAGCATCAATTTTAGCGGTCTTGGTTAACTGATTTAATTGATTATCTGATGCTGAATGATTCAGATCACTTTAGGCATTTTGTTACCACAAGCGACATGGTTTTTAAAATTAATTCTGCCGATTGTTGTTTTCCACAAAATTTCGACGATTTTCTGTTCTAGGTGCTGTCTATTGTTTAATGAATATTGTTTAATTTCGTTTGATGGTGTCCGACGAGTTAAATGACCCCGCTTAAGGTTACCATATCTGTACTACTTTTGTGTATTTTCTAGGATGTCCGATACACCATTACTGATGTTCAAAGGCAAATAAGAAAGAGCGGGGACATTATTTTATCTGTTTTAATGACTAGCATTTAAAATTGTAATTCGAAGGCGCTTAACTAATGTTTTTTTTAAACCAGAATAGCTTAAGTTGTGGAGTTCGAGATTCATAAACAATAGATCAACAAAATTGAAGTTAAATAAATCCCTGCTATTTCCATTTTCTAACAATTATTTTCCAGGTGTGTGCTTGTCTCAATTTAAATACCATACCCCGTGTTTATATATTTATCAAACAATTTTTAGTCAACAACACCCTTTTCGTGTAATTTCCGCAACCTGCCTACCAAATATCGTTCATGATTGATAAAGGCCTATAATATAAAGATTATAAAATGGATCATTGACTTAAATAACACCATGACGATAGTACTTCTTGTTCACTTTGACCCTTTTTCAATTTGATTTGTAATCTGGATGTCGACATAATATACGAAATGACAATAAAATCGACAAAAATAATTTTCGGGGCCGATATAATATAGATAACAAAATTTATTGCGGTGTTTGTTAGCGCACAACCAACAACTATCCGGAAAAATCTTTATAATTTTTCGTTTCTGTGCGATTAACGTTGAATAGGATGGATGTGTGTAATGTGTATAACTCATACACACACAAATACAAAACAACTGAATCATCATCATATTTTCATATCTATACAGAATATTGGATAATCCTTAATGTCATTCCGTATGTTCGTTTCAACAAAACATTCTAACAATTTTTTTTATTTTTATATTTTACTGCCACATTAACATAAATCATCACACAAAATAGAAACCAACATAACATATCCACAATTTTGACATGATTCGAAAATTTAGATTTCACTTAATTCGTTTTTTGTTGTTGGTTGTGCTTTTCAATAATTTTTAATGCCATCAAATAAAAATTAGGCCGGTTATCGTATAACATATTTTCTCGTCTCGCAAAATATTTCCATATCAATTTTGGGGGTATTACATTTGTCGGCAATAAATGAAGGTAGGAAAATGGCTAAATTTTCTTTTCACATTTCAATCATTGTCTTATAAATATTTACCTCGTCACATGTTTTATAGCATACGGAGCTACAACAAAAATACGTCAAACAAAAAGGTTAAGCATAAAACAGATGAAAACTCTTGACATCGGTGAGAAATACATAAATAATACATAGCTTTTAATGATATGGGGTTTAGGCTTTTACCGTTTATGTAAAATGTATTGGCTATGGCTTTTTTGCAATTGTCTGTTGAGGTTAGGCAAACAGACATCGTTAGTTTTATGATATTTTCTAATGTAGGTCATAAAAAGCCTAAAGTCTAATGATTAATTGTTGGCATGAACTCTATCGGTTTTGATAAAGGTTATCGACACTCATTTTTAATTTTTATCAAAATGGGTCAAATCATTGTCCTTGCTATTTTTCATCACCTGATTTCGATCGGTGATGACGATGAACACAACTATGACCCCCTGTTGGAGTGCAGAATCCATGGGCCGAACCATCGTCCATGTCAGTGCAGGCTGGCTGGAGCAATGCAATGTGCAGATGGATTTGAAATCGAACCTGTATTCGTGCGTCCTCAATTTGGCTGGTGACGGCGTAAGGTAGGACGTTAAAAATTAACTGCGAAAGAGTTGGGAGAGCTTCGGCCCCAGAACAGATTGCAGAGTTCATTGTCCTTGCTAGTTTAGGATAACTGTCTTATGCATTATGTACAATAAAGTCGGTTTTCGAGCGTTTTTATGATCCAAACGATCTATGGGAAAACACAAAAATATGAAATTGATGGAAATGTTCGACTTCTTTTTTTTGTTGCATTAGGATACACAGGAAAATCATTTCCACTTAATTTGATACTCACTGAAATTCGAATGAAACAAGCAATTGTTCTGGCATTATCGAAGATTACAGCAACGTTTGTTGATGAAAGACGCTCTATAACGACGGCGGAAGTGCATGTTTTATTTAAAATATTCAGATGTAGATGGTGTGCAAAGCAAAGCTCAGTTTCGATCTGATGAGGAATTGTTAAAAATTAGTTGTTATCTCATCAGTTCAGTTATAGCCGAGTGCTATATGTAAATGCTACTTTACGCTCTACATGTATTTATGTACAGTGTACATGTAGCGTTAGCGAATTATATAAATATGCACGAAATATTTAAATAATTATTTGTATTTGTGTAGCGATGGATACTACACAATTATATGATGCCTGCACAATTATACAAGTTTACCATCCCGGATGTACTGATTGATCCGCCAAAGGTTAATCCATATGCACACATTAACTAATAGTTACTATTAGAAAGACTGGCACCTTCCGACGAACGGCAACTGGAGGCACTGTTGAGTGGAAATGATATCGGTGATCGAAGACAATCTGAAGCATTTCGTCACATCACAAACCTGGCTGGAACAAATTTCAGTAATTCTATTAAACGTTCGTTGTGGACCTGGAAAATGCCAGAGATAATGCGCATAGTACTCACCGCTCAGCCAGATACCATATCCCTTGAGATTTTAGCTGGGATGGCAGACAGGATGCATGAGACGATGAAGGTCCAACAAGTACAAATACATGCAGCACAATACATTAATAGTCCCCACGTCAAAATTTAAATGCGTCAAGAAAGAAACTACTACAACACGCCTAATACACGCCAGGATATCAGAAACCGACTGTCTCACTCATCGTTATTAGTATCACGAATAGCTTACATCGAGAAGATGCTAGCAAGGATAAACATGGATCATCAGGCACCACGTGGTCGCCAACTCTCACGATCTAGTTCACGTTCACCAGGTGTGTGATGGTATCACGCAAATATTAGAAAGTCTCACAACTGTACACCACCTTGCAAAAACTCTTCATCTGGTTCTCACCAAAACATTCTAAAAACGATTGGACAACACAATTGCAACAAAAACCAACATGAACAAACCTCATGTAAGTCAACGTCTTCACTTGCATGACAAATAAAACAACCTCACATTTCTCATAGACACAGGAGCCAACCTTCCGGTACTACCTGTTCGACGCTTTTCAACATCCATATTTCTCAACGTAAAATCGTATGATCAAGTTTTATCAGCTGCTTATGGCACACTTATTAATACTTACGGCACAAAGTTGAACAGGGTAAATCTCGAACTGAAACGTTCGTTTACACACGCTTTCAATCTTAGCAAATTTGGTCCCCTTGTCGATCTAAAACGCAAACAGCTGGTTGATTCAGCAACTGTGCTGTTAATCAAGGCCACAACGGTGTGAGTCAATACGCTATTCACTTCACAATCGACAATGGTTATGGCACGGTACTGAAGAAGTATTCTTCCCTATAACAGCGGAGCCAAACTACAATTTACAGGTAAAACATGAACCACTCCGTGGTTCATCATATTGTCACGTGGTTCATCATATTGTCGGCGATCGCTTAATATGGTCACAATACCAGATCGTTACTCGATTCCCCACATTCAAAACTTCTCAATGCATGTCTATGGGTGCACAATTTTCTCCAAAATAGATCTAGTCAGAGCATATCATTTAATTCCTGTCGCAACTGAAGACGTTCACAAAACGGCAATCACAACCCCAGTCTTTTCGAACTCACTTGAATGCCATTTAGTCTCAGAAATGCCGCCCAAACGTTTCAGCGTTTTATAAATGAAGTTGTTTGCGATCTAGACTTTGTTTTTCATATATAGTCGACATTCTCGTTGCATCATAAAATGAGCAACAACACAAATGCCATTCGGAACAACTTTTCCAACGACTCGAAAATTTTGGCGTTAACATTAAGAGTTCGAAATGCATTTTTGGTTCAAATTCACACGGTATGGTAAATTATTACCAACGGTTTATACCGAAACTGGCGGAAATTCTCAGTCCATTTCACGCACACTTGGCCGCTCTGTTAAAGAAGGCCTAAACAGCCAAACATTTCTTTTGGCCGGAAGAATGCCAATATGCATTCACACATTTCAAAAGTAAATTGGGAAACATAACCTTATTAGCACATCCGCTGAACGACGCTAAGTTCAGTATCACAACCGATGCATCAAACACTGCTGTCGGATCAGTACTACAATAATACAAAAAAGTAAGCTGGGAACCACTTGGATTCTTTTCATGAAACTCACGGAAGCTCAACGAAAATACTCAGCATTTGATGGGGAATTACTTGCAATATCTCTGTCAATAAAACACTTTAGATATTTTGTAGAAGGTTTTACCATCTACACCGATCACAAACCTCTGACTAGAGCACTTAAGTATAATCTCTATGTAATCTTAGACAAGCACGACATTTGGTCCAAGATTACATAGAGATTATCCTGCCAAAGTTCGAAAGTTCAAAGGCATACAAAATCACCTTTAGGACTATTCGAAATTCCATCAGGTCGATTTGAACATATTTACATGGACATATTGGGATCTCTTCCACCGTACAACGGATATACATATCTTTTAATCTGTGTCGACCGATTTACTCGATGGCCCGAAACATATTGCATGAGCGATATGTCAGTACAGACCATGGCCAACATTTTGTTACTATAATTAAAGGAAAGCATCAGTGTCTATCGATCGCCTAAAGCCTGCATATGGAATACTGTGTTCTGCTGATCGAACTACAGCGTCCCCAACCAAAAAATCCGTTCGCATCAATAACCACATCACTTTTTCATACGGCCATTCAACTGTGTAGGGGGTATTGTAGCGGTAAAAATTATTCAGATTTAAATTATTCTACACCGCACAACACTTCCACTTCAATTTACTTAGGGGACAATTACTATTATTGCAATTATGCTATGCAACCAAATCATTCAATCTTACTGACTACACTGCCACCTATATTCAGAATATTTATGTTTTGTGTCTCCACTCATCTTACAACAACAAAACATAATAATATATTTTGTGCAGCGGAAAAATGAAAGTCAAACAGGGTGACTCTTCATAATTTGTGCACATTCATATGAAATAAAAGATAACATTATAGTAATATCTTGCACGTCTCGAACGAACATCTTTATGCAATGTCCATTTTTTCACTTCTACGGTAAACTGTTTATGTCAACTTTATATAGTTTTAAAACTCTCCGGTTGCAATTGATCGAGCAGCAATCATTTACCAACTTCTAAATATGTTTGTGCAAATAATGGCAAACAATTAAATTTAATTATAGACAAAAAAAATAGCAACAATTTTATTTCGAATTAGTTTTCCCCATTTTCATTTTTTAAACGAATGAAAACA
This sequence comes from Tipula confusa, assembly GCA_963556175.1. Classification (NCBI taxonomy): domain Eukaryota; kingdom Metazoa; phylum Arthropoda; class Insecta; order Diptera; family Tipulidae; genus Tipula; species Tipula confusa. Next base: position 100,666,664 of record OY744475.1, read on the forward strand.
ATGCGGAAGAGAATTTAATTACAACGAAACAATTGAAAAAATAAAACATTTTTTAATTGTACTGTCTGTAACATGCTTTTCCGATGTTGCGACAACAATTTTTTATAAAAAGCCATATATCCATAATCCATATATACAGTTATAGTACATGATTGGTTTGGTTAACATTTTTTATTTTAGTTGTATAGCTATTTGCAATACTAATCAACCCGTAATTAATTAAAATAAAAGCTTATATTAAAATTAATTACGTTCTAAATGGAAAACCATAACCATAAATTTTCTCATTTTCGTTTTTTTGTTGTTGTTTATAAAAGTGTAATTAAAACGATTTTTTTTTTGTGTTTTTGGTTTTTGTTTATTTTAATTAAACATCAGAAATTAATTTGAAAATTCAAAATTATAAAAAAAAAAACAATAATAGAATTTTAGCCTATACTGTTTGCTCCGAAGTGAGTCAATTATATGAACATAATCGTAGGATATTCATTGTTAAGTTTATTAAGTAAAATATTGTACGAACATTATATAGTGTAAAGCTTTTATTTTAACTGGCTTTTTCTGCCTTCACCACATAACATACAATTTTTTTTTGTAAAAAGTTTTAATTTACTTTATAAATTCATAATGTAATACAGGTTTAACAAGCCACTGCTGGTCCACGCGGATGTTGTAGGAACAATTCATCAGCATTTGTTTTGGTAGTACGAACATACAATCGGAAGATACTCAGGTTTTGTCTATAAATGGAAGTTGTTATTATTGATTGCCTCCTATAAGAGGCAACATTCAGTAAACTCTCACTTTATATTCGCTTCTTACGAATAAGTTTGTAAACGAAAAAATCGTGAAAGGTGGAAGGCTAAAGTCTTAAGAAAACAAGAAATCAGCAAAGATCGCGGTTCCAGTAGCTTCTTTAAAAGAGTCACCGGACTGCAACATACCTTCAGACCTAGGTCTATCGCCATTCGGGACCAGAATGGAAACCTCCATGACTTAGTGAGAAAAGAAAAGTGGAAAAAGTGATAAAATTTCATATACAGAAAATGAAAAGAAACTGAAATCTGAAATTAACCACCAGAGTTTCATTGGAAAGTAAGAGGAGTATGAACCTGGTGAGGATTTTGAAGCGTATTTTGATCGTGCAGCAATTTATTTTAAAATTAATAACGTAACGAAATAAGAGAGAAAACTTCTGTTTCTAAAATTATGCTAAAATTAAAAGCAGATTAATTAATGAAACCTCGACAGATAGATTTATTGTAAGTCTTAGAAATTTAGAATATGATTTCGAGCAATGCTGTGATGTAGCTGTCAATATGAAAATGACTAAACGGGAAAATAATTCTATGCAACCAAGAGAGCTACAACCACAGTTTAACATTTACAAAGAAGAAGAAACAGTTAATAAAATTTCAACTGAAAAAATAAATCAAAGTCGTAGTCGAAGCCCATCTAGCGCAAAGATTTGTGAATACCAGCGGTACCCATGCCGAAGATTTCATGATGGAAATAAATGTCCAGCAGTCAATTGAACTTGTTATACTTGTCAACAACAAGGTCATCATACATCAATAATGTGCAGACAGCGGCATAGAGATAAAAAGGTAATCAACTCATTCAACATACAACAAGTATCGCCAGGCTTATAAGAGTTTATAGTGAAAGAAGAGAATATTGAGTTTGAAATTGATACAGGATCTTGTTCTACAGTTATTAACAAAGATATGTATTGCTCCAAGTTAAGTCAAGTTAATTTGAAGATATGTAATTGTTCGCTTTGTTATCCATTACAGGTGAAGATACCCCCAGGTCGAAGGAAAATTGCAGGTTCGAGTATGTTCTAAGGATTATTGGTACAGTCTAGAAATGGCGGTTATCGTTTCAAGGCGTCCATTTAAACCGTTACTTGGAAGATATTGGTTGAAAGTGCTTGTTCCAAATTGGAAAAATGATTTATTAGGCGACATACATTCAGTTAAGGACATTTCGGTTCCATTGTTGGATGAGTTTTAAATTAAGTTTCCAAATATTATGGATAAAACATTAAATTCACCTATTGTCGATTTTAAGGCAGACATATTCAGTACCTTTTAAACTTAGAAAGAAGATTGAAAGGGAATTAGCAAGACTATGTCAATAAAACATTTTAATACCGGTAAAAACTAGTAAATGGGCAAGCCTCATTGTAATAGTGTCAAAACCAACGAAGAAAATAAGAATTTGCATGGATTGTCGTGTGACCATTAATAAATTCTGTGTCTTTGAACATTATCCAGTACCAAATATTGATGATTTTTTTGCAGGATTGTTAAATTGTGAGTATTTTTGTGTTATCTAGTCGATTATGGATAGAATTTTACTTTGTCTAGAAACAGTATATTGTTATTTAGATGATATTATAGTGAGTGTTTATTCAAAAAGTGATTGTCAAGACAAGTATAACTAGGGTCTTGAGTCGTTTAAGTAAACGTAATGTTAGAATTAATGTCGATAAATACAAAATTTTGAAAAATCAGATAGTTATTTGGGACATATAATTTCTAAGGATTCTTTAAGGCCAAATGGCGAAAAGGTTAAAGCCATTGTGGAAGCCCCTTCCCCGATTAACCTAAGCCAACTTCAGTCATATTTGGGTCTTATAAACTATTATAGGCGATGTATTCCTCATTTATCTAGTGAATCAATGTAAGGCCAATAATCAACGTTAATCATCTTAACAGTTTATTCAACAAACCAGATCCAAAATCAAATTACGCTCAATACTTAAAAAGAGAAAAAAACAATTACACAGATGTCGACACTAATCTTACCAATATACACAAAGCTATAAAAGGATACAATCTTGACCGGTTAGAAGAATTGGAAATATACAGGAACAAGACAACAAATTAATGAACAAGAAAGATAACACCAAGGACAACAAACTGTACGACCTCATAATAAACAACACCAAATAACAGTAGGAGGAGTGTATCTGTAAAACATTAGAAAATGATAAATGCAAGTGGATTTAGGTTCAATCTCAATGACAATGCACCGCACCGTTTCCCACCGGTTGTCTCGACTTTACGGATTGTCAAACACAATGTGGCCGCGCTGTTTCGGGAAATTTACAGATCGGTCATTTTATTTGTTTAATGAATTTTTCTATTTTAAATTCCATTTTTTTCAAAAACTACTTGCTATGTTTTATTTTTATCGAATTAATTTTAGTTTTAACGTATTTTGCTTGACGTGAAAAAATGAAAAAAAAAAATTATTTGGTTGTCAACTGAGTTTTAAGGTTACGTTGTCCAAAAAAGTAAAAAGTTCATCTATATTTTCCGTCCGACATCGCGCCGCGCCGTTCATTTTGATTGCCTTTGCGTTTTCTCGTACAAATTATATAAGACTATTAAATTTTTTACTTTGACACACAGCTGCATCGGGTGCCGTTGGCCATAATATTCGGGTAAAAAAATGTATGAATATTATTCCATAAATATTTTTATGGACAAAAGTTTACAATTATGTCCGATCGAGCCTTTGAAACATAATTTTAACCCAAGAGCATGGAAAACTAGTAATTCTTCAGGTTGGAAAGAAACAAGTTGTCCGTTTAAAGAAGTTCACGTGGATTTTAGTTTATTGTGCAAAATACGCCTTTCTGGTTATAGTCGACTCGTTTAATTTAGACAAGTAATAGTAGTCAATTATTTTCAAAGTAAAAAAACAAAACCAAAATGGATGATCAAACCGTGTTAAAAGTAAAAACTAACTTTAACAAATGGTGCGGCCATTTAAAGAAAATAATGACAAATTCACAAACAATGTATTTGAACTGAATACAAGACTAGAATCCATAAAAAAATATATCGAGAGTTCGAACTAAACACCGACGATATTATTGATGCTCTATCAGAGAAACACATCAATGACAGTTACCAAGAATATATCAGTGCATTTAAAAATAGGTATTTCAGATTAAAGTCAAACATTTTAGAGCAATGTGAATCAATAACCAATCGTAATAAGGCGTCGATTTTATCCAAAACTGAAAACATCAACGCATCGACCAATGCACCAACCAATTCATCGACCAACGCATCGATCAAACCGTTAATTGAACTACCTGAAATAAATGTTCCCTGTTTTAATGGTAATCCGTTTAACTGGATTACGTTGAAGGGTGTATTTAATGCGGTTATCAATAATTTACTAACCTGCAGAACAGTCTCAAGGGAGAAACCAAACAGTCACTTGGTCATATGGAAACATCCGAAGCAGGATACAAACGTGCATGGTCAGAATTAGTTTGGCAATTCGATAATTCAAGGCTAATTATATGGAGCGATATATCCATAATTGTTCAAATGCAAACGAAATGAGGCGATTTACAATGTTCTGTCACATGTTTCAGCACTGGAAGCATGTTACATCAATTTCAATCAGTATTTGGAGATTATTTTTATGCGCCTTGTCATATGAAAATTGGACAAAAAAACATTCAAGGAGTAGGAGAAAAAATTTTTTTAGAGAAAAAATGCCGAGTTTTAGATTTTGTTTTAACCACTAGTCAGTATCTCAATAAGTCAACGTCCAGTAAGACGCAAATGCCAAACAAACCACTTTATATTTCCAAAAGCCAGTCATTTGCAATTCATAACTTTAACGCAATTAAACATAAATCAAATTTCCATTTGTATATGGGTATTAAACAAGCTTTTTTTTTTATGTCCTTCCTGATGTTGACCAAAAGTATGGTAGACAAGAAGGGGAAATTAACAATCAAAATCAGAGTTGGATGAGCTTCGTTCTCCGATTGTAGGGATTAAAAAATAAAGAAATAAAAATACCACACTCGAATATTCAAAGCATATGGCTGCTCATTCTAATACCTTGAAACGAAATTAAATTTAAATCCTGATTTAAAAATCCAATATATTTCGTTCATGCAAATACCTTCATTTAGATCACACGAAAGAAATAAACGAAAATAAATAAACTGACACACTAACCTATTTCATTCCTCATTACGCGATTGTTCAACCAAACAGTTCACCTACCAAGTTAAGGGTCGTATTTGATGCCTCAGCAAAAAGCACAATACTGTTCTATCCTAAATGACAAGATGTTATTGGAGCAACTGTTCAATTAGACTTGTTCACAGCTTAATCCTGCAGATATAATATCACGTAATGCCTCATCATGTGGAGGATGTTTAAAACTGGTGGAAAAGTCCTCACGTAAAACAAGTTATTTTAAAAACATCAAACCATAATATCGATCATGATAATATTGATCTTGAACTTAAATCAAACATACTCGCCGAAACTACCCAAACATGTCATGATAATGGTAAAACAGATGAATGGCCTTTAATAGATTTAGCTCGACCCAAAAATTAATTCAAATCATAAGTTCGTGGAATAGATTTTCACATATGACATAATATAAATACACATAGTACTACCATCATAAAAAAAAAACAGTTTACCCATTGCCGTTCTAAATGTCGGGTCGATAGAATATCGTTACATTTAGTATAAATATATGACATTTAGGCGAATATACATATAAAAATATTTTTATTATTTTAAAACGATACCAGTAGAGACTCTATCACGTCAATGGACTAACTTACCATGGTAGTACTATGTGTATTTATATTATGCATATGAGAATGATAAACAGTGCCATGCTGGCCCGCAATTAATTTTAGCAGTCGTACTTCGACAATTTTTGCCAATTAATGGAAAAAATAGGGCAAATCGAGTTGTACGAAAGTCATATGAACTCGAACAAAACCTAGCGTACTCAAACAACTCATGGGTAATTTTAACATTTATTTATAAACTTATAGTAATAAATTAAATAAATAATAATAAAAAAGCAAAAATTTTTAATAATAAAAAACAAAATAAACTCAGTGTTTTATTTAAGCAACAAAAACAAAACACAATACTTGTTTTTTGATCTTTTGTTTTGTTTTGTTAAAAACCGAAATTCAAACCAGCAACGCCAACAATATTCAGTAAATTAATGGCAAAATGTCGTATATCATTGATAATGACAACTTCAGAAATCAACTTCACTTAAATTTACACTAAATCTAAATATATTATGAGCCGCCAAAGAAAGTGTATTCGCTTCACATCAAATCAACGTATTTACATAAAACGACCAAATTGGTACAGTCCCAAAACTGATACCTGTTAAAAAGGTTCTTAAAATGCAGCAAAAAACTCAAAAACTCATAAATCCTAAAAAAACACCTGAACAAATTTGCAACAAAACACATATCGTTCAATTAGTTAACTATCAACTAATACTTCTACGTAACTATACCAATACTTCACGTAAATAAATTTACTACAGCCAAAGCCGTCTTCATTCCTTTATAGGAAGCCCGAATGTACTCATACATATGCTATCAAAAAATTTTATTTATGCAAAAAATGAAATGTAAATTTTTTTCTCGTACAAATACAGTCAATATGTTAAATATTTTAATATGTATCTGCGTACGACGGAAGCATGCAGACTTGTTAAAAAGATTAAAGGCTACTTTGCTACAGCTTATCTTTTATGGCTTTAGAGTCGAATACGAAACTATGCAACAGATTTATAGAAACGTATCTCAAACTAAAAAATTCAGTAATACAAATAAAAAAAAACAATTACCAGACATTGCTCAAGCGTTCGATAAAGTATGGCATGAAGAGATTATAGCTGCCAACAAACTTTAAAACTTTTCAATTTGATCGCTGTCAGTCAGTGAAGTTAATGCTACAACAAAACCAGAAAGCTGTATACAGAGGACTGGTAAATTAAAAAAGCTTTTCAGCTTAAACTAAGACTCTTAAGTAATACTAAATAAAATAGAACTTAAACCTATCTCAAAGTATGATGAGCTTAACCAATATAAATGTAAGAATAAGTTCAGTTGATGTTTAAATAGAAACAGATTAAAAGTAGTAAGGGTATTTCCTACACCTATGGGAATTTTAAAATGGCTTTAAAAGTTATATAAGCGACCTACAAAAACAAATGGTCTCCGAGAACTTACGTTCCATATCACTTAATTGTTTTTTGCGGATTTGATGCCTTTGGCTTATAAAAATAAAACCATCTTTCGTATTTGGTTCCATTTATATGTTGTATTGCTGCTCCTCGGCCACAGGTACTCCCACCAAAATTCATACTTGCGGTTTGTTTATTTTTGTGTTGAGTTGTTTTTTTTTCAATTTTCTTACATCTTCTTAACATAATACGCTTTCGTAACATAATTTTTGTTGATGGATGAATAATAAGCAGCAAAAGAATTACAACAAAATCAAAAACAACATAAAAGCTCTGAAATGACGTTTTTACGATTTTATTGTACCAGCATATATAATAATGTATTAGAGCACAGAAGCTTTTTAAGTAAATTTGAAATAAAAGTTTTACCCATTTTTCCGCTTTAACTGTTTTATGTGAATGTAGTTTTTATTCGTTGGCTTTTCTGATGTTTTGTATGCCGAAATTATAAAGTCTGAATATATACGAAAAAAAAGCTTCATCGTATAAGGTATACATTTTTAAACTTTTACGAAATAAATGCACAATCATAAAAGTATATTTTTACTCTCACGAGGTCAGATCGAGAACACGAATGGTGCATATAAATTAAAAATTGTAGAGCTTTTTTTGAACAACGATATTTTGAATGGTTTTTCGATTTTTGTTCGTTTTTATTGTGCTACACTGGGGGAATTTTAAATTAAGCATAATTAAGAAGAACATAGAATTTTTTTATTACGTTATTATTTTTATGTAAATTATAGCTACTCAAACATTAAGAAATTTTACTTCGTTTTTTTAATGTACTTTTAAGGATGGTATATTCGTTTCGAAACATAAAAATAATTTTGTTGCTTCATGCTATATTATACTTTATAGATGTTCAAGTAAGAGGAAGGTTTTGTCATTACAATGAAGTGTTGACAAAGCATTATAATGATGAATTGACAAAATTAAAGAGAATATCACGGATTAGTCATGATATGGACGCTAGATATCTCTAATGTTGCCATATCGTCTTTCATGGATTGTGCGAACTTCGCATACAATACGCAAATTTTCTCGCACCGTACATGTATGTGGTCAAGTTGTACCACTTGTTAAAAAAATATAAGTAACATTTGAGGCGTTTAATTGCATTCACTATTTTTCTCTCATTGTGCAACAAAACAATTAAATTTTGTATTATTGGTGTTGTCTAAATCGTAAATGTGTTAAAGACCACGTGCACTCCCAATATCCCTCAAAATGGTCCAAATTAGCAGTATTGAAAAAACCAAGAGCCATCAACAAGGATAGACTATCTACCATTTTGAAATAGACCCGGGAAGCTGTCAAAAACACACCGATTGAACAACTAAACGTGCGCTAGAATCACCTCGAGAATTTAATGCAAAAGTTTACGCAGTTAGAGAGTGAAATATTGAAACTTCATGCCACTAATAATACCGCTGCGGATATTAATCGTGCAATTTGGGAGAACAATTTGCGCTTGGGTTATGCCAATCTAAATTTAGGTGTACCACATTACAATACTTAGTACGTACGGCGCACGCTCTGGAATGAAATAACCCAAAATTCAAATACCGTATTTCCTGGGAGAATAGTCTGGTGTGGCAATCACTCTATGATTTGTACCATTCTACGAAATAGAAGGCTTATTATTTAGCGGTACAGAAGTTTCAATATTTAAAACGATTCCTGCGAGGTGAAGCCGCGTAATTACTGCCCATTATTAATACCATAAACGCAAGGAATCATTACGGAGCACTTACCCGGTGTCAGACTTTTTTAAATTTTGGCTCACAAACGAGCTTAAAAAATACTATTTTTGGTTGAATGACATCAGTTTTAATGAGCCCACATCTACGCATACAATAACCCATGTGCCCTACGAACTAATTAATATCGACAAATGTTTAGACGTTTCTGTAGGTTTGGTATCGTCAATGAACGGAATACTATTCTATCTCCCGAAGAAGTTTCTTTGAAAGGCATTTTCAAGGTTACTTACAGCGAGATTTAAAGGGACGACTCGTAGTAGAGCTTCCTTTCAAAAGATCACCCACGAGCCTGGGGTGATTCTGTGCAACAAACTATTTAAAGGTTAAGAGGAGTAGAGCGTCATTGTGAACGAATTTCGCATTTTCCAATATTAAACCACGGCTTCCTTATCGAGTACTAGCACTTGAAGCATATGAGTGAAATTTCTCCAGAAGAAGTAACAATTGATGGATTTTATTTGTTTGACCATAGTGTTTTCAAGCAATCAGAGTCATAAGCAAATTAACAGGGCGTATCCCTCAAAAACTATTTGCCTGAATACACAGTCCTGCTTGTTAGCAGTCATTCGACGAATTCTCAAATTCAATGCCGCCCGAAGATTTACTGTTACAGAAGCGACACTGAAGAGGAAATATTGCAATTTCAAGTAAATTTTGTTTCAAAACTCGGAGGCCATTTTTTACAGCTGAGGAAATGGAAGTTCAATTATGAGCTGATCAAAAGTAATGCTCCCACGAATAGTCCATAAGTTTATCTGAAACAATTTCAAGATCGAGATGCAGAAGCTACTATCGCCACCAAGATTTTAGGTATAAGTTGGAATATCCAAAGTGATAAATTTATATTCCCCTTAAATCTAACAGACTTCATGTATAGCACAAAGAGAGCTGTTTTATTGGATGACACTTTGGGGTGGATAGCTCCTGTAGTCATAATCACAAAGATATTTATGTAAATGCTTTGGGCTGATAAACATCGGCTAACGGTTATTTCAAGATATGAGAGAGAAAAAGATAGAGTAAAGAGAAAAAGAGAAGAAAGAGAGAGAGAAAAGAGGAAGAAGAAATAGAGAGGTAGAAGAGAGAGACAGAGAGAGAGAGCTAATCATAGCTCTCATAAGCTAATTAAGATCTCTCTCTCTCTCTATCTCTCTCTCTCTCTCTCTCTCTTATTCGGATAATCAAAGATAGAAAAAAAACGCTACAAGTAATAATGGGATGAGAGAGTAGTAGTATTCCAAATGAAAAGACCAAATCAGTACCCTAGCACTAGCGTGCATATAGCAGAACTGACATCTCCCACAGGACAAAAATGCTCAATTGCTAAACAAGTGCAGCAACCAAATGAGAACTTGGATCAAAGGTAAGGCAGGAATGATACAAGAATTAGAGAAATATATCATAGCTGAAGTGACAGGACAAATGCAAAAGCTACCGAAACCTTCACAAGACGGAGCAAAAAGTGTATAAATCATCCATATCAACTGACGTAACCAACATGTAGATGAAAATACAAGACTGAAAAAAAAATGTTGAACTAGCTGCTGGAGACCTTTGAAGCATACTTTCAGGCCTAACGTGCTGGGTAAGGCAGAACCCGCTCCAGAAATGAGCTATATGTTAATCTTGAGGAAGTTTGTTGAAACAATCCCATGTGCAGTATTCGATGAACGAAGTGTTAGCGTCAGCATTGGAATACGAAGCTGACAAAGACACCTTAGCCAATAATTTCGTCAAATTACAAAAACTCGATGTAAATGATACTGCACAAATACAGGTCATGATTGATCCTACGACCAAAATGCAAATCAAAGCTTCCAGGGTAGTAGATGCCAAAGGTTCAATGTCAAAATGATGCAAATGTCAAAAACCCGGTGATAGATGTTAAAAAATAGTCCAGGAAAAACAACCGGAACGATTGCTCCAGAAAAGCGCTCAGAAGGAAGCTGGTTAGTTTATTTATCTCGCCTAATAAATAAAGATCTGAAATACTAAGTCTCACAAGCTTTAGAGGGGGGGGGCTAGGCTAATAAAAGTGAGAACATGACCCAGAGCCACTGGTTTAATTTTGCTTTTAGGTAAGGTCTGCATTAGTTTAGTTATTAACGGCACGTTAGCATCTAAATCGGGAGAATCCAAATCTGTCGTATTTCTTTATATGGTATCTCAAGAACGAATGAAAAGTTTTATCCGCAAGACGCAGTAATAAAAAGATCGTAATCCTTTCGAGTAACAATCGAAATAATCCGGTTTGAAAATCGATTTATAGGTGCCAGTATAACCGGTCAATGCATCCTGGGCATAGATTTAATGACAGAGCTCCAGATGTGTCTTGATTTGAAGAACCATGTATTGAAGTGGCGCTATGTATATGTTTAGTTTCAAATGAATGAAAATGAACATATTGGATTACGGGCCATTACTGAACAAGAGCTAGTAAAACCAGCAATGAGTAAGTTAGTTATTTATACCAGAATAATAGATTATTAATAATAGATTGGAGGAAACAAAATAGGAATATTGGAAACCACCAACATGTTAAAAGATGGCTAATATAAGGAAGAATCCTGGTGAGATTCCTACCAAAAATGCCCGTTAATAATGAACGTGCGGCATTATGTTTGATCAAGGAAGAGTTAGTGATGGGAAAACCTGTATGTATCGACTATTTTTTAATTTTATTATGCAATCATCTCCCGACAACAGAAGCTAAAATAGTAAAGAAGGATCTAACAGGGTCAGCTGAAGTGTTGCCGTTAACAAAGATGACATGTTGATAATACCGTAGTAACACAGGAAATGCTATAAAATTGGAACGTAATGGAATAATTGAGCAGTTAAATAGCCCTTGAAGCTCACCGCAGTTGTACTTATTAAAAAACTAAAAGCAGACTATAAAGAGATGGCGGCATTTACTGCTGGAAATTGGTTGTACCAATTTGGAGTAATGCTCTTTAGACTACATAGCATCCCTGCCACTGTTGAACAATTAATGCATGTTCCACGAAGCAGTAATCGTACTACAGGACGTATATTTAATAAACTTGTACTAGTCCTAAGAAGCGTTAAAGCTGCCGAATTAAAGTTGAGTGCATTAAAATTATTACGTAGCCCAAAAAGAATCTTTGGCGGTGGTGGATAGCGTCAAACACTTTCATAATTACCTGTAAGTGCCAGAGTTCTTTCTTCGGACAGATCATGTTCCGCTTAAATGGCTAGTGCCATTAAAGAAACTAGAGAGGATGGAACGAGTGTAGGCCCATTTATGTGAAAATGAACATAAAGGAGAAGGCTATGGCACAAAAAGCTGAAGGAATGTCTAGGAGGTAGTATGCTGAGATACATAATCTGGATCATATTTGGGCATCAAAATATCATTGGATAAAGTAAGAGGCCAATTCTAAAGGGTAAATTGCCAAAGGGATAAAGAAAAATGGTGTGAGGTTTGCGCTACCAGCAAAGATTCCGAACAAGAACAAGAGAGTAAATTAACAATACAACCCAAGCTATCCAAGATGGTAATCGATCCAAACTCGTGTTTATAGATTATTTTCATATGAACAGTATGCTCAGACAGTTGCTGCCACATTTGCGAACAAGTAGGGAAGCAAATTCGGAGCATTAATTACCTAAATGCTTTAATATCCCTTTATCACCAAGAAAGATGAAATTAATTAAGAAAACCACTAAACAACGAGTGCACGAACCCTGGTTTGTAGAACATTTGGTATCTATATAGGAAAATAAAATAATTTTTCAAATTTCAAAAATGTACACACCCCACTGGGTATACTCCCAAATTATCATTCAATCTAAAATGTTACCGCAACAACAACAAAACACTCAAATAACGTTACTCGCACATCTAAGCCCCAAACGCTTTTTATGATTAAATTTATGTTACACTGAATATTTAATATTTTAAAAGCCAAAAGTATCTGTTTTATGTATACGTAAGCGCACAATGTTCAAATAAATAAATTGCTTTGACATAATAATGACGCGATCATTTGGGACTTGCTAATATATTCTATGGTATACGAGTATCTACATATATGTAGTATACGAACCATAAAAAATTGTGGCTCTGGTTTCTAACAATATGTAATTTGTAATATTTCTAATTTATGTCATTAGGACAATATATATATATTTTTTTGAGAAATTCACAATGACTTTGGGACACTCAGCAACAAAAAACACGAAAATGTAGTTCAAATCAAAAATATATGTATGAATATGTACATTTCACCTACTGTGCACATAAATCAAAAAAAAAATGTCAGTCAACAAGAGTAAAAAACAAACTTGTCTTGTAATTAAACACTATAATTTGCTTTCCTTCCTTATAATTTTCTTTCGTTATTCGCTGACGGTGATACTGACAACCATTCTGTGGAACGTGATAAATGGTATTTATGCAGTTTCGGTGTGACAAATTTGGATAAACTAAAAATGTGTACAGTTTGTATAATCGAGACAACCGAAAAATATAAAAACCCCAGATGTTTATATTTCAGCACCCATTAAAGGCAATCCCTTCCATTTTCTACTGTATATTATTTTATATAAATAACAAATAAATTATAAAAATATTTTATCCAATTTACTCCCAAAAAATAAAAGAACGTTTTGATTTTTCTAGACACATAATTCATCTTGGAAAATTAGAAAATTTGTAATTTTCTTGAATTTCAATTTTTGGTTGTCTACATTCTTTTTGACAACAACAAGAACAACAACAACGACGACGATGGCAAAAATAACAAATAAAAAAATTTTCCTAATTTATCATTAAGACAAAATATAGAAATGGAAAATAATTTTCCCATTTTTCTTGTTCTGTATATAGATAGTCGTATTGTTTTGTTTGCGTGATAATAATGTTTGCTTCTTAATCCTTCTGTGTTGTGATGATGAAATGAAACTTAATTAAAATATAACATATAGCGATACAGAGTAAACTAAAATCTCCGGGACGGTTTAATATTTTATAATGATGATCGTAACTTTGGTCGTTTAAAGGTCAAATTGGATTTGAAATTGGTAGTTTTTTGTCACAAAGTTTCCCGTCCAAATAATGTCCATATATTCAATGAACAAGTAGTCTGTATTTGACAACTTTCATCTACGGTATTTAACACATGTTGAACATTTAACAAGTCAGAGAAATACTCCTTCCAAGTATTGAGTACTACATCGATGTTAAGAGCAAGATTCCCTTCCTGGTGTTAAACAGTATAGGACCTAGTTCTGAAAGTATGGTGCAGTCCGACGACTATTTTAAAGAAGTTACGTGAACTGAACTTATTATGAGTTATTGCATACTTGCGACTTTATTATTGCGCAATTCACTCTTATTCCAGCTACATATTCGCTTAGTGGTTTTCCTAGCCATAAATTGCTCAATTCCAAGACAACACTCATCATTAAACCAATAATTTTTGGGTTTAATTTTGTTGGTTGGCAGTTTTTTGGGTTCTCTTGACACTTTATTTTGCATCAAAATTAGCATAAATCCACTCAAATAATATTCAGAATAAAATCCTGTAGTAAAATGAATTTAAATGAGTTCTTCGCTTGCACAAAGCAAGCGAAGAACTCATTTAAATTCTTTTTTACAGCATCAGTTTTTCTATAGTGATTCACAAGATTTTATTACAAGAGTTTATTGTGGTGTGACACGACGGTCATTTATAAAGTCTCGAGGCAGCCTTTATGAAGCTATTTAACACCATTGAAGCTCCAGAATTTTTTACTAAATAGTATATTCTTTTTTAGATTCTGGTTTCAGTTACATGACAATGTTTCCACTGGTAAGACTTACCAGTGACGTTTTGTGAGCTGGTTGTTAGCAAAGTGCAAGCAGGCTATATCTAATTGAAAAAAGTTTATTTAATTGACGTTTCAGGATGTAAATGTTATTGGGAGCTATAGACGAAGCAGGATAGCAATCACAAAGTATCGGTATAACAGAATTCCAAAGAAAAGGACACAGTGAATAAAAAGCGTGGACAGCACTGAACGAATTTCTTGCGCGTGACTCATAGGGTACCAAAGTACAAATGATTGTTCATATCAACCACATGATGGAATAATTTCAGAAGTTAGTTGTAATCGGTGAAAACTACAAACTAGAATTTTTCATGAGTGCAAAGTTACTTGAAACATTGCGCACAGTAATGAAAATGAAAAATTGAAAGCAAATAAAAAAAATTATCGAGTAACACTTGCAATGATAACAGGATCAATGCTTGTTCTTTACCGGTAATGGAAAATCTATCAGTTGTAAATGGCAAACAAGTGAAATCATCTTGTAAGGGAAGCGTAAATTCCCCAATTTTTGGACAAAGAGGGGAAAACCAATAAAATAAAAATTGAAAATATTTCGAATATCCCAGAAATTTCTGTAAAGTGACTGACAAAAAGGGCTTAAAGTGATATTCAAGCTGATTTTGAAGAAGCATTAAATTTTTATCACAACTATGCATCCAAGAGTGGAATCGTAGATTATAGTGCAGTGAAAAATATTCCAAAGATCTCGTAGATGGAATAAAATTGACAGACTGCGAATCGAAATGCTAATCGAAATGCGGCGAAATGTGAATTTTTTATCAAAGGTAAATTAACTTGCATGTTATTTTAGAAAGTGCCCAAAAGTGGTACTTGTCCAAGGTACTGGATTTTATAAACAGTGATATAGTGTGGTCCAATGCAAAGAGCCTCAACTGCAAATATATGAGATATGTTTTAAAGCTTATTGGTGATTTTCACGGAAATAAAAAATATATTTGCCGAAAAAGCACCCCGGATATTATACCTTCAGTATGCCCAAAATAAATTTGAAAAGAAAATTAAATGTATTCGAACAGATCGCGGTGGCGAGTATATAGTCGAGAAGTTTACTTATTCTTCTCAAAAAAAGGCATCGCTGAACGTAAAAATCACACTATCATTAAATTGTATGCTGCTGGATGGTAGATTGGAAAAACGGTTTTAGGACGAAGTGAAAATATAAGAAGCAGCATCCAAGACGTTTCATCGAACAAATCAGTGATGTTACCAACGGTGAACTATCCAACTATGACGAAGCTATTTCTTGAACTAAAAAGGATTGCTGAATTGACAGAGAATAAAGAATTACATGATTGCAAATTGCATCAACGCAAAAAGATTCGTAAACTAATGCTGACAATGACTTACCATGGACAACGATGTTACTTGTTTGCGTTGATATTATATTGATGATGTATTGGTAATTTACGACACGAAATAATACGTCGATCATTTTGAAAAATCCTTGCGATTGAATTTCAATATCGACAATTTTGGGTAGATAGTAAATTACTTAGGAATGAGGCTCACAAAATGTGAGGAGTTCTTTATATGGTTGACTAAAATTAAAAGGTGCGATAGTGAGCAATGAACTGATTGGATATGCTTAAGTCAACCCAAAGATAAAGACTCATTTTCCAACAATTTGGATAATCTGATGGGATCCAAACCGAATTACGACGTCAGAATAGTGACTGGTGATTTTAATGCTACAGCTGAAATCCAACTGATTTATGTGAAAAAATGTCAGTACTCACAAAACGAACAAGCGAACGAAAATGGGGAAACATTTACTTTGCAATCGTGCAAGCATTAACTGATACCATTGGATTGGGAGAATTATGTCAGGAGTTAGGAAGCAAAATAAAAAAAGCACCGATTGATAGCCTGCAGCACATAAACAAATCGTATTTTTTCCTACTAAAAAACACCGAAGAACTTAAAATTGCTCCTTTTACAATAAACATACATTTATAGCAAATCGAGGTGTTATTGCTTTACCACAAATTATTCTTTGAAATTTGTTTATGTCATCGGTATCCAACCAATTAGAGTAAACTTTTACTCCAATGTGCTTGCAAACATTACTTACGTTTTAAACGCCACAAAAATGCATTATCTTGAAACTCACCTGCAACGAAAAAGGAAAGCAAAATTAATTATTTTGAAATAGGTAAAAAAGGATTGTTTTGTCAAACTTATTGAAATAAGAATACAATTTTTATAAGCAACATTAAATGAGGACTTTTAAAATGGCTCTTTCTGCTGTATAATTACTCTTTTTACTGAAATATACCCTTTTCATCCAATATTCAAAATCACCTACAAACTCAAAATCTACACACAAAGTCCATCACTGTTGGACTACATAAACCCCAACATAATGACTTTAGAGGTTTCAGTCGATTCACAAAACACGAATTATATTATTTTATTCATTTTATAAACAAAAGATTGCACTACACTATACTCATTCCAGTCATTTTTGACACGTAAGTCTTAGCAAATTAAATTACAGCCACAAAAAAATTTGGTCAAGGATTATTTCCTATTTTATGCTTTCCAAATTTCGTAAAATGAAGTTTCTTTGAAAAAAGCCTTCAAATCAAAATTGGAAAAAAGCCTTCAAATCAAATCGGAGGTTATGGTCTATGTACCAAGAAGCTTAGCCATTTTATCAAAGGAATACATAGGAGCAATATTTGTTTGTAGTACCACCTATTGGGTTATTAATTAACAAAAAAACATTATGACCTTCTTACGACCTCTCAGTTTTGTCTAAGATCATATTTTAATACTTTTTAAGTTCTTTGTTATACCGGCCGAGGATTTTTGTGCACCCTATACATATACATAATAAAAGAAATAAGTAAGACGAATAAAATAAAAGTTTTAATCAAAAATTAATAATTTTTTTTTCTCGCAAATTATGCTGCTTACATTCGTTTGTTTCGAGTTTTATGTCGGACAACATGCTGTTCTTTGCGCTTATATATATTTTTTTGTATTTTATGGGTCGGTAATAAAATTTATGATCCACCCGGTTACAACACAAAAATATTATGTACCAACACGATAAAAAAAACACCCTATTGATTAAACAAAAGCATTAAAAAGCTTATGAAAGTTTAAATTTTTACAGTTTTTTAATGCGAATATTTTGGCCTGTAAAAATCGATATGGCCTAACTAACAGCGTCAGGTGAAATTCTTAATAGAATCCAGAAAATTTTCATTGTTTTATGGTTTGGTTTTTGGTTGGTGTGGGAGATGTTAGGTGCAATTTATACTGTGCTTACCAGCAAACTTTCGATTTTACGTTAACTGTGGAGCTTTTAATGACTTAATTTAAATTTATAAAAATTAAGAGTTTACAAATAAATATCGAATATGTTCATTTAATAATGGTATATTGCCGCGGAGGAGGCATTAACAAATCCAAACATGTTAGCACTACATCAGTATGTAATAAAAGTTATTGGCAACAATACCAACGCACCACCTATAAGATATGTTATACTGGTTAGGTCCTATAACAACTGATGAAGCTTAGTTAAAAAGATGGAAAGAATATTTCGAACAAAACGTCTTCAACAGCAGTAAAATAAAGTTTCGTAGTTGGTACCAAATAACACCCATCTATACCAATGAAATGATGTTCAAAATTGTCATAAAAAAGCTAAAACACATTAATGCTGTTGCCACAGACAACATAGTCGCAAGATGAAAAGAAGGTGACAGTTACGACCAATAAGAAATGATCACTTGCAGTCAATGCAAAACTAATAAATTAACAAGCTGGCCATTAGGAACTTGCACTGACTATACCAACTAAATCCAAATCATTTCTGAATAATAGAATTATTCACTATAACTGCTCGTTGTTAAAAAAAAAGAAAAGCAATAAAGGCTGACACTTTGTGAAATGGGCATGCCAATAAAATTGATTGAAATCATAGAAGAAATGTATCGGGATACTGGAAACCAAATTCAATATAAAGGCAAAAAATGGAAAAAATGCTAGAAGAATAAGGCAATAATGCGTTCTCTTGCCATTACTTTCCCTGATCATATTCTAACACGATTGTAAACCTCGAATGTACATCAACCAACCAAAAAAAAAATATACAATAAAAAAAATATATATAATATTACCACCTATATGCTTCTACCTAAGTAATTGGTGGGGTTCTCGAATAATGTAACAACGGTCAGTGCGAACCTATATCCTTTTATTCGAAAGAACTCTCTCCATCTGGAATTCAATATTCTTCGTTCGTAGAGAACTACTGATTTAGCCAGCGATATAAAATAATTTTGTGAAAAATTAATTTGTTTACCGTTTGCTTTTTCCACCTGTATAGTCAAAGGATATTTTTCGTAGTATCAATGATATCGAATCAATTAATTAAGCTATTCTCAACTTACATCAAACGGAGGAGGAACAAATAACTTTACTTTCACCGTAATACGGCGATCAAAGTGCATGACCTCTCAAAATAACAAAGTAAACCATCACACAAAATCTGCTCATGGTTCTTTTAAAACACCTTAATTAAGATTTCAATACATCCATAAGGGTTTGGTTTAATAAATTTTAAATTTTTCGAAATTTTACAATCGTGCAGTTATATAAGTATTCTATGAGGACAATTGCGAAGCCTTAAATTTTGGCAACATCGACAGTCAAACCAGTTAGATTATGTTTCAACTGATCTTCACTCAAATGAGTACGTACATGTTAAGTTAGATAAAATCGGTACTAGTTTGTATGCACACCTTACTATGGACCATATTAGATCATAAAACGTTTCAAAAGTCTAACACAAATGTGTCTTTTATAAGTCTAAAGTGTCATTTAAAAATATTTAAAACTTTTAAAAAAGTATTGCTTGGCTGGAAAAGGAGCAGTGTAGCGATAATTTAGTCGCTGCTGTATACTAGATATCAATAAATTATATTTCGGGCTGTTATATTTTAAATATTAAGAGCTTGAAATGGCTTCATGATGAATAAATGCATCTGCTCACCAGCGAAATTCACGGTACAAATAATCCTTAAAAAATAAAGATTAAATACTCACCTAGACCGAATACTGTAGTAGGAAACACATATGAGAGCAAAGCGCAACCAAATAAAAATATTTTTTGCCAAAGTAGCATTTGCAAGGCTGGTTTGATTTGTTAAGTCATTGGACTTTTTTGAACTTTTCCAATCAAATGTTGGTACTTGTCCAGTGGTTTAAGCAGAATCCATATTTAGAAATGTAACTTGGCAACGAAAAAGTGTTTCTAAAAGCTTTTTATAATTAGATTGAGTTTGTATATCATCACTGTTTAAAATCTACCATCTATACCACACAAATTTGTTTTATAATTATAGAATTTTTACCACCGAAACGAAATTTCTTGTTTAAACTATAAGTATACAAAAACAAATCAAACTTTTCAAATTACATAATTTTTCAATTTTGTAAAACTTTTTGTTGATGTTGGATTTGAAAACATCAAAAACCAAAATTTTGATGTTAGATTATCGTTTAGTATATCGTGTCGTCATGCAATGTATCGTGATTTATGATCAAGCCACAATATATTATTTAATCGCATTTTTATGTGTGAGGTACGCCGAAACTTCTGTTTCTGTACATTGAACAACAATGGTAGATGGTTACAATCACAACGATAGCGAGCCAACGTGCTCGAGTCCTCTTACTTATTTATTTATTAATACATGTCATAGTGAAACCATTACATCCATTTTCTGCAGTTCGAAATGACGCAATATGAGCTTGATTTAACTGTGCAAGAGTTAACCGCAAGAGTATATGTTCTTATAATATTATTTTGGAAAGAAAGCAGTTTTGTATTTAGAAACACAATTCTGTTTTTGTGCTATTAAATTTATTAACAGCTCTCTCAGTTCTCCATAATCAAACTCCACCAGCTTGTGCCCTCCTGCATTTCATCAATGTTCAAAATATATTTTCAATATCGAAATGTTTTTAAAGTTTCTATCTTCCTAACTTCTCATCTTCTCATCTTCTCATCTTCCCATCTTCCAATTTTCCAATTTTCTAATCTTCCAATCTTTCAATCTGCTTATCTTTCTATCTTCCTATCTTCCTATTTTCCTATCTTTCTATCTTTCTATCTTTCTACCTTTCTACCTTTCTATCTTTCAATCTTTATATCTTCCTACCTTTCCAATCAACTCGCAGTTCAGTTTAAGAAACCGCATTCTAGCCTCAATTTTAGGAGCAGTATTTTCTTGCTCGTTTTGTGTTATACCAGGGCACCGAGTTAGTCGATTTTGAAGATTTCTAACCTTATCGTCTAAAGAGACTTTGACTTGGTTTAAAATACAAATAAATCAAAGGATCAAAATAATTTCGAAATCCATAAGATCATAGTGTTTCTTCAAATTATAGCCAGACCACTTCTTAAAAGTGGTTCACCGCTCAGTCGTAAACACATAAACACCACCAGCATATACGACTAAAATTGTTGTTCATTTATTGCCACGGATTACGAAACTACAATCTACAACTGGCACAGGGACTAGTCAATGGGTAATACCACAAAATATAGCTGATCCGGCATTCTAAACGCCATAACGAATAATCATCCTGATAGGCACAGATTCTAACTGCATATTAATGCTATAGGTATTTATTTATTGGCAAGCTACAGTGTCTCAATTATTTTATGTCCAATGAAGACTCTTTATATACTCGTAAGATATGGGGCTCCCCGAAAATTCAATTCTCAGAAGAAAATTAAAATCGAAAAACGGTTTACCACGCAACTGTGCAAGCATAAATTGGGCTACAAGAAGCCAAATATAGTAGAAATTCTTCTTATATATTTATTTTTCCCGCCCCATTGCGGGCTTAAACCGGAAACCTCCACAACTAAAATGAGAGTCGTATCTGACGCATCAGCAAAATCGGATTAAGGAAAGGCTTTAAACGGTGTACTCATGTAGGACCTATGTTGCAACAAGAATTGTTCTCCATTTTAATCACATTTAGGACCTACGAGGTCGTGTTCAGTGCAGATATTTATAAGATGTATCGTCAGTAACATAAATTATCAATTCTTTCGTGTGTCTATAAAAAGCTCTTTCACGTTGGTCCACCGACAATCCTAACGGCTGTGAGACAGAAACACTAGTCACTTAGAGTACGAAGGCTACTGCATCATCTGTTTCCGGTTTCGTGCTAAAACGAGTCAACAAATGATGTGAAACATACAAACTAAGCGTATCAAATGTGCGCCACTATTTTATAAGGTAGGAGTCAATTTTACTGGTCCTTTTTTCATACATCACAAAATATGAGCAAAAGATCTACGCAAAGGATATTTGGCTATATTTTTTGTCGTGTCGTAAAAGCATCCGATTTGGAACTCGAATTAGATTTGCTTGAGATCAAACAAGGTTATTTCGCAGAACACTTTATAAGGCTGGAACGTGGTTGGCAACATTACAAACGAGCAATTGCGTTTGTTTCCCGAAATCGAACATTTAAAGGTCGAATGTTTAGTGTTATCTATAGGATAAAACCAGAAACCAAATAATATAAAGAGACGTCGCAACCCATATAAAAAAAAATATCCAAAATTGACGGGTTACAATCGTCGTTGCGGGTGCTAATCTAAAATAAATAAAATACAATGATACATATACATACTTACATTTGAGTATTCATTTCTTTTTACACATATTTTATTCTTTTTCATATAATGCATACTACCAAAACCATCTACACTCTTCTATAGCAATAAAACAACAACACAAACATACATTTTATTTATATTTTGTCGAGTTTTTGTCTTTTTAGTTTTGTTATATTTTATTTTCGGTTTTGATGATCAAGTATAAATTCAAAAACGTTTTCTATATTTTTTATTTTTTATTATTGTTAGTACATAGCTAAATAGGGAATTTTATCTGGTTTTGTTAATGGTTCAAAGTTTTGTTGCGTGCTTTAATGTTAATCACAACCTTCGATTTCATCACAATAATTACTTCGAAAAGTTGTAATTTTGTAAATATTTGCTGAAAATGTTTTAACAGTGAAATGTGCATAATGCGTACTGTAAAATCGTGTACAACATCGCAACGGCGAAATCTCAAAACACCATTTTGAAGTTAGGGTAGATAAATTAATTTTACAAAGCTTCATCATAATTAAACATTTGAAAGTTTGTAAAACCCGTATTGGTGTACTCTAAGCTCAATTGAAAAACGTAAGCTTTTAAATAAATGCATTCCCGAATATTTTAAGTTGACCCTGATGAAATGCATCACGAGATTTCCCACGTTATTATAATATATTATAATATTATATATTATTATTATAAGTAGTAAAATATTAATATTAAATAATAATTGGTCCCTGTGGTTCGTTGGCACTTCGATACCCGTAAACTCTTTTAAACGAGCATATTGTCCTTATAACTCCATTAAGGCATCCTGGGCTTGTCGTGAGATGGCACGCAGCTGGGGGTTGGTACGTAAAACGTGCAGACGCACGTTCAACAGTGATTGGTGACTTTAATGGTAGAGCTGGCCAAAATCAGACTGACTTATGTGAAAGCATAGGTCCATTCTCTCGACATGATCTAACGACCGTTAATAGGAAAAAAATGATGTACTTTGCGAACGCGCACGGTCTTACTGTGGATAGCACATTATTTCGTCACTCAAGTATCTAATTGGAAACATGGACACACCCTCGTAAGACATCCAGAATTCAAACTGACTGATCTGATCCAAATCAGGTCATGTACCAAGAAACGACACAAAACAACATACTAGTTCTAAAACACATTTCTGATCCAAAAACTAAAGTGGTTCAATTTGAATCTTGGCTTACTGTGTAATTCGTAATTTGATTTGGATCACATTTCGTCCAGAAATACAGCTAATGTGTGCTGTAAAATCATGCACAGCATCATAACGACGATATCCCATAAGTATTTTTTTGTTTGATTTTCGTTTGTCAAAAAACATTTTGTTAGAAGCTTTGATAGCTTCAATATAACCAAAAACATAACAGTTTGGGAAAAATGTTGGGGTCAACTCAATTAAAGAACATAAGCTATTAAATAAATCCATTCCCAATGTTTAACGACCCTTATAATTTAGGAAAAATGGTTTCGACTTTAGTAGTGGGCGTAAGGCATACCGCGCACGTTGCTAACACTGCTAAAATCAATTGCGTCTTGGTTTCTTAAACCTATAATCATACATTTTGTTTAAGTCTCATTGACTTTGACAACGGAAGCTAGGAGTAGTCCAAGTGGAAACAGTAGTTTTTTTACACTGTTGCCATTTAATTTAATTTCACAGATATCATCTACTTATGCCAAAACTTGGTTGGACTGACGGTATAAGTTTTCCTGAGGTGTTTAACTTTATTGTTATTAAAAGATATCGGGACTAAAAAAGCATCGGGATTTAAAAGTATTCGTTCTGCCATACTAATCGAATAAGGTCGAAAAAATAGTTAAAAAAAAGTAAATCTTTCAAATATGAAGAGCTCAGATTTAATGCACTCAACTTTAATGTTTTTTTATGGATAAGGATAGTCAGCCCTGTGATCCAAACTTCGTTTAATCTCCTCATACAACAAGTATGTTATGCCTAAAATTAACTGCACGGCATATATTCCCAAACACGTTTGAAAAAATGCGTGTCAAATTAGCTACGCAGGTTTTTAGCAGGTCAGTAGTAGTGGTTATCAGAACAATGGTTGACTTTGGCAAATATTCTGCAAATGTTAAACAGTTTGCTCTTTCAACAGCTAGTTTCTTTGAGAAAATAGACAGGCTTTTTGACAATTTAAATAGCAGAGTACTTCATGATAAAAATCCTCACAAAAGTGCCTTAACACTTCCTGGTATTATACATTCCAATTTAACATCCATGAAAGAGTATATAGATTAGATAAAACTATCATCGAACAAATCTAGTCCATTGGCGATTAATCAGTCTACTTTGAAACTGCTTAAATAATATTTAATATTGTACCAACAAGTGTTATTAGTGCTGCTGCTAAACAATTAGAAAAATCAAGGCCATATCCAAATACAAATGTAAAATTGTATTATTGTACTTTGTACAGTTGTACCACGTAACCAGATTTTTGTGTCTATAAAGGCTGCATCCAGATTACAGTGAATATAACATAATGCTGTGATATATCTGTTTGCCCAAAAACCAAGAAATAATTATGAAAAAAACAAAACCACTTTAAGGTTACGTCAGCCCTTTCTTCAAATTCCAAAGTAGATTTGTATTCGTCTTCTGCAACGAATAAGCCAAAATTGTTTATTATTCATTAAAATATTTGAAGCTGGAACAAAATTTGCATTGCGCACTTGCAATATTGTGTGGTATTGCCTCAAATCATTCTTTATTCTTAGGTCTGATGTGAACAGTATGAACTTGACGCATTTATAAAATCTCAGGTTTTGCAATTCATAAGTGTAACGTTATAGGGCTGGTGGAGTTGTTTTTTATCTCTAAGTGAAAATATTACAGAGAATACTGTATCATGATTTGATTTTACTATAATGCTGATATTGTGTAGGTTAATTTGAAATGATATAGGCTCAGTTTGAAAAAAAAAATTTCAAGTTGTCCGGAACTGACTGGAGTTTTTAAACGTTTTCTGGCCACATCAGAAATCTCTCATCAGTGGGCCGAATTCCAAAAAACATTTAGATCTTTAATATTTTTCTTTTATATATTAAAGAATGTTTCTATTTTCTCTAACGTCACTCAACGCAATTAGTCCGGGGGTTGTGATAAGAGAAAATCAGTCAAAATTATAGCTTTTTGAAGTAATTATTGTGATGAAATCGAAGGTTGTGATTAACATTAAAGCACGCAACAAAACTTTGAACCATTAACAAAACCAGATAAAATTCCCTATTTAGCTATGTACTAACAATAATAAAAAATAAAAAATATAGAAAACGTTTTTGAATTTATACTTGATCATCAAAACCGAAAATAAAATATAACAAAACTAAAAAGACAAAAACTCGACAAAATATAAATAAAATGTATGTTTGTGTTGTTGTTTTATTGCTATAGAAGAGTGTAGATGGTTTTGGTAGTATGCATTATATGAAAAAGAATAAAATATGTGTAAAAAGAAATGAATACTCAAATGTAAGTATGTATATGTATCATTGTATTTTATTTATTTTAGATTAGCACCCGCAACGACGATTGTAACCCGTCAATTTTGGATATTTTTTTTTATATGGGTTGCGACGTCTCTTTATATTATTTGGTTTCTGATAAAACATTATGTGGATGATCATTTCGAAAAACACTATTCATGCAATGCTGCAGATAAATTTCAAGTTACCAATGTCTCAACCTGCTTATTTTTTAGGCAACTCGCAAGATTCCACTCTCATAGGAGCATCGAATAAGAAAAAATGAAAATCTCAAAAAACCTTACCACGAGATGGTTCAATTATGCCAAAATTAGGCCACAAGCAAGTAACAGCAGAAAAATTTAAACCGGAAGGATCCATTATACAAGAATTTCTAAAAAATGTATAAAACATTCATCAAATTGGATTACTGGTCGGATTCAACCATTATTTTGACTTGGTTAAAATTGGACTAGACAAATTAACAACATTTGTAAGAAATAATGTTGCAAAAAATCAAAAAACGACAGCCACATGTACAGCTGGATTTTCAACGTTAAAATAAAGAGCCTGCATTTTAAAAAAATTCAGTTGAATAGCCAAACTCTCACAATTTACTCTCTCAATGGTCTGAATTTAATAATTAAAGTATATAAGCATTTATAAGCCTCAACGAGCAGTTGTTATCGTTAAAGGCCAAGAAACCACTCAGTTCAAAGGATCGTGTTATTTTCTTATTTTTTCTTATATAACATTCTCAACTAAACATCCTATTTTATTAGTACCAGCACGTAGTGGACGAAGACTAGCAATAAGAGTATGCTCCAATTGTATCATCTGTTTTCGGACTCGTGCTTAAGTAAATCAGCAGATATTACAGGATTTACCAACTAAAGGTGTCACGTGTGCGCCACCAACCATTTTATAATATGTTTGTCTACATCACTATAGCCTTTTTTTATAAGTTACAAAACGAGCCAAAGATTCAACCAAAGATATTTGGCCAAATTTTTGTATTGTTTTCAATGCGGACTATGTGGAAATTGTGTTGGACCTTTTATCAGACGCATCCATTGCGCTTTGAAGGGATTTATTTGTATGCAAAAAATGTTATCCTGATCTGGCACTTTGATCCATCACTCCACGATTTTGAAGTAATCACTCCTGGACATTTCCTAATTCAACCTTTTTCCAACGGCATAATATGATATGCACTCGTTTGCTGATGATGCTACAGACTTATTCGATAGGAGCTTAAAACTGCCATTTTGTTAATCAAAAGGAAACATTTAAACGAACTGTGTTAAAAAGGTTGATTGGGAGCTTTATGGGCGACTTTATCTAACGTCAATAAGAAATGTAAATGATGTTATTTTAACTCTTCTACTTGCTCAGATATGATATGTCTCATTGTGCCCTGGCTTTTCCCAAAGTAAGAAAATATCCTAAATAATAAAGTTTCAGAAGAATGCAAAGTAAGGCTATTGTAAAAATTAGTTTATAAGTTTTGATAAACCAGAGGGAAGGAAAAGTCATCTTTGACTTGCCTTAATTCTTGGTCGAGCATGGTTGCTTGCAAAAGTATACTTATTCAAATAAAATGTTTACGTTAAGAGAACAGTAATATGAAACGGCTATAAATTTTAAAATATTCCAAATGGTTAAAATTTCAAAACGTACACGAAAAATTTTTGTCACTCCTAAAAAAGCTCCAATGAAAACAAATATGAACTCTTTTAATCGAAATACTTTCGAACTGACACATCAATTCGTTAAGCTCGAAAATATATCGACGTTAAGGTACAGGTTGGGGCGAGTGGCAGAGAGAGTTAAAGCAGTAGTAAATTAACTATGGAAGTCCGATAGATGACCGATTAGGAACATTAGAGATTTAAGAGATAAGTAAAAACCAATCAAAAACCACCCCTTGGTAGCTCAGTATGTCTTATCCAGTAGCCCTTGAAACTGGCAAGGATTCAATGGACCAATCATTAATCTGAATTCGGAATGATTATAAAAATGGACATGAATTGGAAACTGAAAAATAAGAAATCTATCAGAAATATAGGTTGTTAGCACAAGTAGAAAAGAAAATTCAGTGGTATATTATCGAAAGTTTAGGCTTTAGCGAAGCAAGATGGAAAAAAAGATCTAACTACGAGTACAGGTTAACTACTTAATATACTATGGCAGGCACGACACACATGATCAAGGCGAAGGAATATACCAACCATGAAGTGTGATTACTTCAAAATCGTATGGGAGATAAATTCTATGAGCCAGCGACAATATCTAACGTACTACGGAATAACATCAAAATACATCAGGGAGATTTTAGCATAAATATTGGAACCGATAATACAGGCAAGATGTCAATCATGGATAAAGAAGCATTTAGAGTCAACAAGAAACAATAGCAGAGATAGACTGATCGATTGCTGTGTTATAAATCAGTTTTTTATAGGTGGCAGTAAGTTCCCACGTAAAAACATACACAAGTATACTTGGATGTCGCCAGATGGCAGAACAACAAACCAAATAAATCACGTGCTGATAAACAAGAAATTTGTATCCTTTTTGTCAGATGCCGCAGAGCAATGAAGGAGCTGACATGACATGCACTCCAACCGGTATTAGCAACATTCAAAGTAAAACCGTCCACTATAAAATACATAAGGAACAACAAGAAGAGATTTAAAATAGAAAGGCTGATAAATGGTGACACCAAAATAGCCTTCAGTGAAGCCCTACAGCTTAACATTAGCAACAACGAAACATGGCACAGTTGCTGAAATATGATCACAAATAAAAGATGCCTACACCAAGACAACCATACTATAGCGAACACGGATGCCAAGACAACACGGGGAAACCGTGAATAGGAGATGATAACTAGATGAAAATTGAGGAACATCGTCAACTTAAGCACCTATTAGGTCATTAAAACACGGCAGAAAACAGGCAATCTGTCGAAAGGGTTAACATACCATTAATAAACGATGAATCAGGTCTAACTCTTATCTCAAAAACTTATTAGCTAAACAGGTGGGAAGAATTCTTCGAAGATAACCGCATAGACACTGAAGAAAATTATGGGTCCTATTACGAAACAATCAACACACATCTACCAAAGGAAGGGATGTTAAAAGTGCCATCACGACTATTAGCGGTGTACAAGTTTGGAATACTGGTAGAATAATAGAGAGATGGAAAGAAGGAAAAACTATAACAATCTCGAAAATACGAATTCAGAGAATGCAAGAATTGGAAAAGAATCTCCACCCTAAACAGCATAATGAAAGTACTGGCCATGACCGTCTTTGATCGTATCACACCTGTAACCAATAATCACATACGAAGTGAGCAGGCTGAGTTTAGACCTGGAAGGAGCTGCATGAATCACATCAATACAATATGGATCATAATTGAACAATCTAACGAATGGAACTCACCACTGTTCCTGCTCATCGTGAACTTTGAGCGAACGTTCGACTCGATTAAAAGGAGCACCATTTAGTAAGTGCTGGAAGCAGAGTGAAAAATACCACAATACGATGAGTAAGGCAGTGATGTGAATATCCTCACTGTTGCTCTCAATAGTACAAGACAATGTAATGCGCAGATTAGAATTAGCAAAACCAATTCATATAAATCGAGGAAACATTAAAGAGATCGGGAAATTTGTATACCTTGATTGTATAGTGGCAAAATCAAGGATCCTGAAGAGGAAATAAGTCTAACGCTTAACAAAGCCAAACATACCTTTAAAATGTTCCACAAGATCTGGCAAGATCTGGAAGATATCCGCACTGTCAAGAAAGACAAAGCTACGAACGTTCAATGGCTCTGTAAAATCAGTACTATTGTATCGTTTTGAAATATGAAAAATACGCAGAAAATCAAAAGAAAACTCTATCAGAAATAAATGCCTCAGGCGATTATTAACTAACTTCTGGCCAAATAAAATCATGAACGAGATAGAGAAAGAAATTAGGGAACAAAAATGGAGATGTGTCCCTACTTTTTGAAAGCCATCAAGTGACATTTTCAGGATATCATTAGAATGGAACCCGCAGCAATAGAGCAAAAGCCTCCATAAACTTTTTATCACTCGGGGATACGTTAGTCAATCACAAAATTTCAAATAAATCGAAATACGTAAAATATAGGGTGTCAAATCGATGATGGGAAAATCGATTTAAAATTAATCCCGTAAACAATATTTACAAAACATACCTGTTCATAGCTTAGTTTCCAAAAGATCCTACTGATGTGGGGTATGCAAACAGCCGTTCAATTAAAAAATTATTTCTGATATATATTTTATCCAGATTGGTGTTAATTATAATCGGGTTTAAAATATTACCATAGAGAACAATATCATTTAAAAATCATCCATTTGGTATTACTTTAAAAAAAATTAATCGATGTATTAATACGATTATGGTTCTAGATGTAGACACCAATTTGTTTTAGGAGATTATATCTTTTAATTATTTTTAAAGTTAAGTAGACATTTTAAGTAAACATTTTGTAGGGGTGAATGTATCTCCCCATTAACCAGCAGTAAATTAAAAGTGTTAAAATAATTAGTTTGGGTAAATTTAAAATGTTAAAGAGTAGTACAGGCAGAATATGATAAAATGGTTTTGATAAAGTTGTATTAATATAAAAATTAAAAAATTTCGAGCAAAACTTCCCGAAAAAATTTTTATTGCGAAATATTTAAGCAGCAGCCATAAAGATAATGTGAGCTTTCGATGCCGTTATTATTCAACTTAATTTTGAAAAAAACATTTCTTCGGTTTGTGGCTAAGAAAATGTTACCTTGAAACGGCGATACATGTAGGCAACAAAAATACTACTATTTTCTAAGTATTAGTGTTGAGACGTAGTCTAATTTTGTTTAGATTTATTTCTAATCCTCGGCAGCCATTTAATTTAAATATCCTTTGTTAAAATCCGGAGTTATTACTTCTATCATTCCAACGATCAAACAGAAAGAGCTATGGAAGTAAACCGACCTCTAAAACGCAAAAGAAGAAACTTCAATTTATTCCTAGTAGTCGCTCAAGAAATATGGTAATAATACCTCAAACGAAATTTACCGATGTACTCCAAGGAAGCATTTTGGTACCATCCCGCATACCATTGTCTATGACAAATCATTGAAAAATCAAGCATAATAAGGCAAAATCCACCCTTCAATGCTAAAAAAAACTTAATCTCACCTTAATCATAGTTCAAACATATCAAAAAAATAAAACTGTCACACTTAATTTTATGTAGCTCAATCAATTTACGCTCGTCCAACTAAATTAAAAAACAATCAAAATAAAACACATACCATTCAATCGTTTAGATATCCCTATCACATCATCTGCAACAACATGTTTGATCCAAATGACAAATGAAAATTGTGTGAAAATGTCTGTAACAAACTTACGACACTACAAGTACAACATAATAAGTTTGAAAAGTAAAAAAAAAAAACGAGACGAAATCGTCGATAAAGAAGAAAAACTTGAAGAAAATCTATTGAAGATTATAAACAAGTATGTAGCTCCTATATACAAGTAAAATTAATGGTCTCTTTGAGTTTATAATAATATACTCAAATATAAACGTAGTCGTAGATACCGAGTATTTATCGAAGGAACGACGATACAATGATTGAACGATGATTGAATTTGTCTAAACAAGACTAGAGATGTTACAGTATGATCTGGAGAGCCCTTTGATGAGAATTAAATATTTGCCTCAAATGTCTATCGCCTCAAATGTAATTTGATCGATAAAGGTCTAAATAATCTCAGGGTTTTGAAATCAATGAAACTATAATTCTAACATAACGATAACCAACTACACTAGAAGGGTTTCTTCCCTTAAAGGATAATGATAAACTAAACAAGTTGTGTAAGTTTTTCAGGAGCAGTTGATAAACTTTTACAGATTAAACTTAATTCAAAATATAAATAAATTAATCAAAAACGATTAATAAAAGAAAAATACTACAGATTTTAGCTTGATATAATTGGCTTTCTAAAGTTTCAAAACAAGTGACATACAATAGCGCTAGTTGTACCTGTATCCTTTTTGCTCAATAATTTAAAATGGAAAATGCATACTCAACGTAAAATTATTCGGCAAACGTTTCAATCAAATTTTTTTTATGGCTTTCTAACTCGAACCAAAGATGGTTCATAACTTCATACCTTTTAAGTTTAATCTTCATTAATCTTTTACGGCATTTCAGATAACATGAAAAAACAGTTATGTTAAAACTTTGTCGTGAAAAGCTTTAATTTTAAAATCACTGTAAAAATAAAGCGAATTAAAAAAAAAATTAAATCTAGTAGCCTTTCCTTTAGTGTTTTATTTTTTATGTTTTTTTTATACAACTGACAATCTAACTTTCTTTAGTTGATAATCAATTCTTATAAAAATTCCGTCTTAGTCGCCAAATTTTTAATTCTTTAGTTTACTCTTGTGGTTGCTTTTCGTTTTAATTTGTTGCCAATTTTTGAATTTTATATTTAAGAAGACAATACAATCGTATTGTTTTGTGCGATACTTTGTATCTTTGTATTTTGGACAAAGTTCACTACGTACGAGTGCATTCCTCGAAGATGGGTCGTCCTTAAGTTTATTGGACGAGCAATTGGCATACAATTTCAGAGAAATTAATAATGTTCGATGATATGTTTTGTGAACTCTTTGTTGATGTGAAACAAATAGACGAAGTATATTAGGTGCCCAATGGCGAATGTAACACAGACGGTATCCTTCTTTAGCTTATTAATATATAATTCAATCATGATAAAAGAAAGATCAGTCATGCACAGATTTCTCTTATATTTTTGAAGAAAAATGAAATACAGCTCTGGGGCTGCTCCATACAAATAGTAACATCGACATAGTAGGATTTCAAAGTAAATCTCTGCATGAACTATTGTATTGAGCAATAGAGTACTAGAAACAGCGACCTCTATAAAGAAGATCAGACTTGAAGACAGAATCAGTTGCAGAGGATATAGCTATTTAACAACGACTCACTGGACTATAACTCTGGATTATAACTTTTCCTATAACTTTGCAAAATGAGAAAATAGTAACATGAAAGTAATCCTTAACTATACAGCCACTGCAACAAGCCAACAAATAAAAACACCGCAAGATTCAATCACAACAGCATCTAACAAAATACCTTAAGTAGCTCCTGATACAACCCTCCTTCACATAACAGAAGAACAAAAAAATATATTAAGTAGAGGCTTGTCTCACCAAAATGTAATCCATTTTTCGGACAAGAGTATGTAGTCTATAGACCGCTCCCAAGCGACAAATTCAAAAAAATCTGATGGTGTTCTTATTGTGGTACACGCTATGCTTTTTAGTTCGCCGATAAATTTATCCACTGCAACTTTGGAACAATTATGCGTAAACATTAATAAAAGTAACCTATATACAGCTTACGAACCACCTCATGCGCAGTGAAGTTTATGCAAGATAAGTGATAACATTGGGGAATTGGTCAATAAAACTAAATCTTTCGATTTTGTACTAGTGTTTGGTGACTTTAACTTACCTGATGTTAAATAAAAATATGACCAAGAAATGAACGCCATCTGTAAAGGAACCAATAAGAGAATTGGCCCGTTAACAGAAATTTTTATCCACACAGAGGTTTCAGGGCGGTCATCAAAGGCTGGCTAGAACTCAAAGGATGGGCGTAGGGTTTCCTGAAACATGAATGAACCTTGCTATACCGCAGTAGGAGAAACAAAGGAAAATTGGGAAAAGGGGCAAAAAGGAGGGGAACAAGGTACGTAGAAAAAGAAATATATATATATATAGGATTAGAAAAAGGGATCTGGAAACTAACAAATATGAGTCAACATCTTTGATAATTGGAAGCATTTGCGCTAGAAGGGCTTATGAAGTAGGATTGCAAATAAAGAAAGTCTTACATCAGACGACAAACAATTCTACGAAATCACTTGTTTTGTCTTTCTCTTTCCATGCTTTTTTACCAAACAATACAGTCTACAAAATAAATGGAAGCCATTAAAATCAACATTAATATAACGGGAATATCGTGATAAATTCTATCAGGTCAGCAAAATAATAGAAAGTGGGAGAGAAGGTAAAAATTTGGAATGTTGAAATTTATTTTTAGAATTCAAACAGAAAATTAAAAACTTTTGAATAAATTTGCCATTTTGATTATTTGTTAACCGTTAAAAACGGTTGAGAACTCGTTAACTAATAATGTCATTGCTTTTTTTAACTGATAATCCCGGTGGTTTGGGCGCCATCTGTTCATTTATAAGATACTGAGGCGTGGTTTTGAAATTAATATTCTGTCAAGCATTAAAAAAGGAAACCAATGTTCATCCAAAGTTTTGCATGTATGTTAAAAAATTAGTTAAAACTAGTTTCGGTAATAAAGTGGTGATTTTTACGCCTACTTTAAATTAAAGTTTACATCGTACCCAGTAGGAGCCCAAGAAAAGTTTTAAAAAAATCAAAAGCATTTTTGGAAATATTTTAGGTCTAAACGAGTAATTGAAGGGTATATCCGACCAATATGTCTTACTATAATACTACCGATTTGTGGGCATGTATGCCGATTTTTTCCAATCCGCCTTTAAGACACTGGCGTTCAAATAAGGCAAATAAATAACACCAATATCTCAATTAATCCTCCCGTTATCACTAATGACAATATTTTATCTGCACTGTTAAGTTTTGGAGACAGATGTGGACCGGATGCCATACCATCTTCGATTCTGACAAGACAAGCTAATAGCTTATAGTATGTCCTTTGTGAATTCTCTTCAACTAATTTTTAACAAACGGTGTGTTTTCTGATAAATAGAAATCCTCGGAAATTACACCAATCTTCAAACTAGGAAAAAGAGATGATGTTACGGGAACAATTTTTCTAATAGCACGATAATGTTGAGATGACCAATTTTAAGATTCCAAAGTAAGTAGTCAACAATTAAAGATAGTTGCAGACATCGTGACCTCGTCCCAAGTAACTATTGATAACTGCCAATCTGATGAAGTAATCAAAGGTCTAGACGAATCTAGACAAGAAAACAAAGAATTAAATAAAACCATTCAATGGATCCAGCACCATATACAACTTCTTGAAGAAGAAGTTAAAAACCTTAAACATAATCTAAAGATGGACTACCAAACTAGTTCTGAAGTTCCATTCGAATTAAAACCCGTAAACCAGGAAAACAACAACAAAAAAAATGAAAAGTGATAATTCAATCAAAAACCAAACCGACAAAGAAGAGTTAGAAAGAGAAACCAATTGGATAATGAGAAAATCAAAAAGGGCTTTAAAAAAGCAAAAAAAAAACACAAGAAGTAGATTCTTTCAGTTAAAAGAAAGCTTAGTCGTCTCCAGAAATGAGCACCATAGTATGAACATTTCGAGAGCAAAGGAAAACCAATAACCAACTATCAGCAAGACTAAGAATCTCATTGCTGAAAATAATGTGCTCAAATTTCGTCATATGAGGAGACTTTAAGCCAGCTTTGAGGTTCAAGACTAATATCACCTAAAAGTAGAGAACTATTAGAAGCTGGACATCACTGCGAGTTTCATTCAAGTGGTATTCCTACTTATTGGCCAACGGACACAAACAAAATACCAGGCGATTGACTTTTTCGTAGCTAAAGGTATTTCAGAAAACTATTTTTTTTTTTTTCCTTTATCTCCAATTTAGGAGCATAGGGCGTCTCGTTCACTATTCTGAACCATCTTACTCTATTTGGGGCTATTGCTTTTATTTCTGCCCATGATTTTCCCAGGTGTTTTGCCTCTGCTAGCATCGTTCTCTTCCATGTCATTGCTGGCCTTCCAACCTTTCTTTTTCCTTGTGGATTCCAGTCTAATGACATCCTCGTTATATCACTTGATGCCTTCCTCAGTGTGTGGCCAATCCATCTCCATTTTCGTCGCTTTATTTCGGTCTCAATGTTTGACTGACATGTTGTTATATGCAGATTGATGTTACTGATCGTGTTAGGCCAGAAGCACTTAAGTATTCGTCGAAGGCATTTGTTTACGAATACCTGTAGCTTCTGTATGATTTTTCCTGTATGCTTCCATGTCTCACACCCATACAGAAGTACCGATTTCACACATGAGTTGAACATTCGTATCTTGGTCTTGCGCGACAGGACAGAAGTATTCCAGACTTTGTGTAACATGTTGAATGTATATCTGGCTTTATTTATACGTTTGTGTATGTCTTCTTCTGTTTCACCTGTTTTCGTTACTGTGCAACCAAGGTATACGAATTCATTTACATCTTCAATTGGTATATTGTTGATGTGTATCGGTGAGGTTATATTTGTGTTGAGTCTCATCGCCTTCGTTTTCTTGATATTAATTTTGAGACCAACTTCATTAGCTAGATCTGATAGCTGTTGCACTTTCTGCTGCAAGTCGGAGTGTTTCAGAAAACTATATCCATATTTAAAACAATGAAAGTTTATCTTCGGATCATTCTCCAATCATACTTACGATCAGTGAAACAGTAATTGAAAAAGAAAAGCCACTAAGGTTAACAAGCGGAAAGACCAATTGGAAAACCTTCGCACTGGTAATTGTGGAAAGTATTGATCTTCAAGTCCCAATCAAAAACCAAACACAACTTGAAAGAGAAGTAGATCTGCTCATTAACAATATTCAGACCACAGCATGGAAAAGCACTTCTTCTACCAAAAATAAACTGCACAAGAATGAAACATATACACAGGAAATAAGAAGGAAAAGTTTGGTCAGAGAGAAATGGAAAGCTTGCAAAATCTGGCATAGAAATCTAGAGAGCAAAACTATTTTCAATCAGCTCAAAAACAAGAAATTAATACAAGAACTAAAACGGTAAGAGTCAACCCATATTTAATAAATCTTTCTGGCCACAAAAAAAGTAATTAGAGTAATGGAAAGCTACAAATGGACTGCAAAGAGCAGATGCCACCAATCAAAAAAGCAAATGGTACTTGGGCCAAAAGCCTCAAAGATAAAGCTGTTCTTTTTGCCGAATATTTGAAAGAGACGTTTAAACCTTTCACTAGGCAAACCGCAGATGAAAATACATTTATCATGCAAAAAAATGACGAGTTAGACATACGACCAGTTACAATGAAAGTATTCAAAAAAAAAAAATGAAACCAAACAGAACCTAAGTAAAAAATGTCTTAAGAAGTTACTACATATAATCAACGCAGCAATTAGAATGAAATATGTTCCTCAGCAGTGGAAAATAGTAGAAGTTATTATGATACCTAAGCCTAATAAGCCACTTAAAGAGAAAACGTCTTACAGACATATATCTGTATTACCATCATAGTCCAAACTGTTCGAAAACTTAATCCTCAAAAGGATGAAACCTCTGATTGAAGAAAGACACCTGTTGCCATCTCACCAATTTGATTTCAGAGAAAAATACTCCACCATAGAGCAGGTACATAGAGTCACTAACGTGATTGAGAAGACGCTTAAAAAAGGTTTGATCTGGAGTTTTCCTTAATATTGCCCAAGCTTTTGAGCAAGTTTGCCATCGAGGACTAGAATATAAATTACATCGCGACCTCTATAAGCAGTTCTATGAGATACCAAAATCATACAATGAAATATTAAGAGTGAAATATGAAGGAGAGTTGTAACCACTCAAGAGAATTGAAGCGGGAGTACTACAAGGGAGCGTGCTGGGGCCATGATATTGCAACCTTTGCGGATGATTTAGCAGTTTTGGCGGTTGAAAGTACAATCGAAGAGACAACTAGCAATTTACAGCACACTATAAATTATCCACTGGACAAAAAATTGGAGAATATAATTGGATGAGCTAAAATTAGTTCACACAACCTTCACCTATCTAAATGTTGATCACCTACCTATTTACATAAATAGACAGACACTACCACATGCGAACATGGCAAAATACCAGGGCTCAACGCTAAGTTAAAATGGAAAGAGCATGTCAGCAGAAAAAGGCAAGAACTGGAAATAAAATTCAGAAAAATATGTTGGCTCATTGAAACAAATAGTGAGCTTACCATTCACAACAAGCAGCTTTTATACAGGCAACTACTTAAGCTTTTGTGGACCTATGGCATCCAGCTCTGGGAATGCACAAAGAAAACGATCATTAAGATTACATAAACGTTCCAGAACAAAGTACTACGATGCATTTTCAATGCACCTTGGTTTATTAGAAACGATAATCTATATATAGGTATCTAAAGATGAGATCTCACATCTTGGATGACTCGAGACCTTCGAACTTAGAAATTAACACATGGTCTTTTGGACTTTAGGATGTTTTACTGTCCATGTTTCCAAGTTGAATATTTTTATGAGAAGAGAATATGCTTGCCACAATGAGATCGTGCACGATACCAAAGATCATTTTTTCTCCATTATCGGCCACTTGATCGTGTTGGATGAACGAACCTATATTTTCACAAAATTCATTCTGATTTTGGCCAGCATTAAAGTCACTATTCCGAAGTTGTGCTCCGGTATGATTTCCATCAGATCATCTTAATTGTTACCACTTCAGTGGCCACATGAATACAAATAATTGACTTATACACATAAGATTATTATATATACTTTTAAATTCCAACCAGCCTTCCTCACCTGCCGCCTAAGAAAAAAACCAATACCAAGATTGTCTAGGTCATCTCCATTATTATGCAACGTATAACCTTGGAACATATGATCTCTACTTTTTGGACATTGAGTTTCTTAGAGAGCAACAAGTTCATTGCTAATACGCTGCAATCAAACGAGCCTGGTTTTAATAGCGACTGCACGTTCCCCCTACAGATTCTTAACTGCGTGTCCGTTAACATAAGCGAGGATAATCTAGCTGTAACGCAACTGTGATATCATATTACAGAGCAGAATCGATGAGCCGGTTATCTTGCAAGGCAGAATTTGATAGCAGAAATATATAAAGAAGCAAGGTATTCTAAATCAATTAACAGCTTATCTGTTTTAACATATTTTAGCTGAGAGCCTTCACTCGTTGATTGTTATATTGATCATACTGTATAAAATTATATATGAAAGATGAATGTGCCATCTCAAACCTCATTCTTCAATCAAATTCTCTAAAGAATTTTTATACTTTGTGTGTGTGTGTGTTCGAGTTGCGCTATCTTTAATGTTAACCATAATAATGGATTATTATTATTATCATTATATAATGAGAAAACTCTTAGTTTTCGTTTATAATAAATGAATTTTCAATTTAAAAATGTTGATCGATTAAATTATGATTGATCGAATTAGATTAGATATTGTGAAAATTATAAAAAAAAATTGATTACTACTAATCATGAATCTAGATGCTTTCAATATTATTCACTAACCATGTGGCTGACGATGGTGTTTTTTTCGTCTTCTATTTAACTCATCCCTCACTTTAGGCTATATGTAGTAAATCGATAAATGTTCAATTTGTTTCCGATTTTCCTTTCTTGATTATTTTGCTCCAAAATTAGATTGTGTTATCAAAAATTGTAAATTTCCTATCGGATTTTCCCTTATATGCTCAATTACTTAATCACCACAATATATGTATATATATACATACATAATTATGTTTCGACTATACATCATATAAAACACTTGTCATATATAAAAAAAAAATCCAAATAAAAAGAGAAATGAAGAGATTCCGTTTCTATTCATTAAAAATTCCTCGAATTTTTTTTTATACGACAAGAGGCTATCATTTGATGAAACAAAGGGAAGTTGGTTCTGCTATAGAACTGATATAATATACAAAAGTTATGTGTAGTACGAGACACTATAGTCATAAAGCAAATAACAACAACAACAACAATTCAATGTGTTATTATCTCTCAGCTAATATCTTTATGATGTATAGTATTTTATGGAGATATCTTTGGTATCGCATTACAAAAGAAGAATGGAAAAGCTTTCTTGCGCTATGCTTTTTCGTTCATATTCGTCTATTTTGGTGGATATGCATGTTTGTACACTTATGTTAATGATTAAGTTACGTATACGAATTTGAGGCGGTATTAATTTCATGTTTTTCAAATTCTAATTCTAATAGTATTTATCATGAAATTTTCATTAATCTGCTCAATTTAGTCAAGTGCTAGGTGACAGGATGTGTATGATGGTTGCGTAATCATCTGTTCATTCACTTATCCAAAGTGATAGGCAAGTATTTTAACCATTGCTGAATGCCCGGTACCATGAGAGAGTTAAGAACTCAAAATACATACGACTGTTATAAAATAACTAGAATGGAAAGCTATCAACCGCACAAATGTCAAAGTTATAATGTAAGACTTACATGTAGATTTTTTGCATTCTAGAGAAACTTGACTCTATATATGCAAACTAACTACATCTGGATTAACTTCAAAAGACTCGTATCAGATCTCATTTAGATAACATCGGGTGTGCAACAGGGGATTCACTGGTGCCTCTTTTATTCAATCTCATACTTGAGAACGTGTTTATAAAAACCGTATAGAGACACGAAACAAGTTTTTAAATATTTTTTTTTTAATTCGTAGCTATAAGCATAGATGATATAGATGATTATCAGTCAAAACAGTCAATGTCAAAAGGGTAATTTAGATTTTCAAAATTCTTGACCTCGATCAACTTTAAACCATCATTATACTAGAAATATTTACCAATCAAAATCAATTATTATTTGACCGATTATTTGACTAACAATAAATCAGATAATGATTTAGAAATTGATGAACCGACTGATCCTAGATATCTCAATGATTTAAGTGATCTGAATAAAATACCAGACGTAGTTAGGGGTCTACAAGACTTTTCTGGACAATTAGAGAAATTCGGATCGCAGAGAAAAAGCGTAGATCATCCTTTGAAAAATTACAAACTCCTACAAGGAATACCGAAGTAATATAGAATTTTTAACATTATACGAGGAATAAAATAACGACTCCTCTCAGCTGGGACAGAATGTCGAAATGTTAAACGCTCCCTGTGGTTTAACCAACCCCGAAAATTGTACCCTTCATTGTTACATAACTTGCAAGCCTCCCAAAATTATCCTAAATCGTTTAAAAATAATTACCAATAATCCTTAACTCATAAAACAATTTTGAATGATTCAAAATGAATTCAATCGGAATCCCATTCCCAACGAAAAACCTTCATTATCAACTCGATTGCTGGGAGCATTAACATTACGCACCACAAAAACACTAACTCTAAAATAAAGAGATGGAATACTTTACGTATAGTAGAACAGTATAATTATGAACTAAAGTATAAGCTAGGAAGAATAAATATTATGGCCGTCGCCCTCTCAAAATTCAAAATTCCAACCAAAACAAATGCTTTTACCTCACTAAAAACGGGCGGTGAATATTCCTACCAAACACAACTTACATTTACAAATTACTTTAGTAAGGATATCAATAAACTTCAAATATTGTATAACTAGATTCTATCGAAAGATAGCTCAGGATATAACAGACTAAAACAACCAATAAGAAAAGGAAGTATCAAAAAATTGAGAATTATTTCTTTCCATATATATGACCAGGAACATTAGATAACTGGTCAACCAGATAAAAAACTGCCTTAAAGCTGATAGAGTAGAACGATCATTTGTGGAATTGCATAAAAGATCCGTCAATGAATATAACCATTTGATAGACTCAACCACCAGGGAAAAACCCGTGGAGTCATTAAATGGTAGGAATCCTTACATCACTTCTGAAGAGTTTGAAAACAAGCTCGCATCAACAACTTAAAAAAGAATTAGTACATATTAAATACGCAATGCACTGGTCTAAAGCAGGGAAAATAAATTATCCAATAATACACGGAAAACCAAAAATGTACCATACAACACTTCCGAGGAGGCGTAAATTTTCGGAAACATCAAAATCATGACAAGTAAATTTAAATTTATGTAGCTCAAACACCAGTGGCTTACTTACCTTATTGGGCTGACATGCCTGACTTATAGTTCATTCAAATAGCTGCTGTCTTCACGATACCTGAATAAGCTTGTTACCAACAGACAACAATTGCTAATCCACTAAAAACTGGTAAATACTGTGCCTTCCGTGAAAGTATAATAAAACAAAAAACAGTGTGGAGGCGTAACGCGTTTGTAAATTAATTGAACCCACGCACATTGGAGACAAACTTTCATCTGAATTTTACCTCAGTTTAACAAATTACTAGTTTTGGAGCTGACGCATCAGATATACCTTTTAAATATTTTAAAAAATCCGCAGCCAGGTATAGAACCATTACTTTTTGCTGCAAATGATACCGCAATAAAAACTTCGATAAGTGACTTGTTGCAGTTTTGTTGGAAATGTAACAAACCCAATACTAGGTGTCGATTTTCTAATCAAATTTGGCAGAAGTACCACAAGGTAGTGTCTTGGACCCAATTCTTTATATCCTTTATACAAGAGATTTGCCAAACACAGATGAAACTTATATAGTAATATTTCCTGATGACACTGCAATATTAGTAGTTGGTAACAATGTAGAAGAAGCAATGAGGAAAGTGCATAGAGTTACTAATATATTGAGTAACTGGACAAAGAAATTGTAAATCCAACAACTTCACCAACAAAAAGGATAACACTGTTAGTTGGTATTGTATTAGCTTTATAGATGCACCACGAAGATTGTTCCAAAATATTTGTAAATATGAAGTGTAATGTTGGCTTTAGATAGATAGAGATATTTATTTAATCTAGTCAATAAAAGGTGTCACTAGGGTAAGGTAAAATTAATCTGAATTCTCTATTTATCTAAAGTTAACTCAACAATTAACTGTTTAAAAGAATGTATGGTGAGAGATAACTTCCCCACCACTTAATCTAAAATAAATTGTATATAATATTTGTATTCATTATTGTGAGCGATTTTGGCGAGAATACTACGGTTAATTTAGTATATACAAATTAAAAATAAAATATTTTATTGTCTTTACACTGCGTGTACCGAGTGAATTTATTGGCGTGATTATTATCAACTTCAGTGATATTTAAGCGAGCGTATCATTTTGAAATCCAATTTGTTCATGGTCCTTCGAGCCGGATCACCTGGAGTTGAATAATTATTCCTGAATTTGGAGTTTCTGTGCGAGTGCATTATCTTGGAGTAAGTTAGTATTTTTTTTATTATAAAGTGGTGACAGAGTTGTAAAGCAACTAAGTGTGTAGTGCGAATACATTGACAATGGCGGATGATGCGAAAAAACTAGTTGAAACCTTGCGGCGAAAACGTGGTAATGCGAAAGCGACGATATCACGTGTAGGCAATTTTTGTAACGCTACATTAAAAGAAGCTAGCACGGAAGATATTACTATTTGGCTAGAAATTTTAGAAAGTGCTTACAGTGAATTTAAAGAGTTAGATGAGCGATTAGTAAATCTCGAGCAACCATCAGAAATTGATGAGCAAGAAGGCCGTTACTGTAAATTAAAAGCTATATTGAAAACCGAAGCTACTAAAAAAAACGTTATGTATCAAGAATTACATCAACAATTCAATACCACTATGCGAACATTCGTACAGCAACAACAAGATTATTTCGATAACCTTCATGAAAAAAGTTTTACCGCTAAGGATTGTCTACATGACGATATTCGTTTACCGAAAATTTCCATTCCACAATTCAACGGTAACTATGCAGATTTTCCGTCATTTAAAGACTTGTATGAATCATCTATTCACAAAATATGGCATTATCTAAAGTTCACAAATTTAAATATTTAAAGAGCTTACTAGTTGGTGAGGCTACTAGTTTATTAAAGCACACAGGTCACAGAAACTAACTACAGTAGTGCATGGGAAAAAATTGTAAAGCGATCAGATCACAAAGATCATATATGAACACGCTTATTAGACAGTTTCTTGACCAACTGAAATTACAGGGTAGATCAAGAGCTATTAGACATCTAGCAGATGCAACTGATAAGATTTTAAGGGAAATAAGTGCACTAGGTCCAGATGCGGAATCCAGGGACAGTTGGCTTATATATTTATTAATCGAGAAATGTGATGAAGACACAAAAAACATCCCACCACTTTTCCAAAAATATATGAATTTGTCGAGTTCCTAAATAAAAGAGGAGATGCTTTAGAAAAGGCAGAACCAATGGCGACCGAGAGAAGTTCTAAACATGCAACTATAAATGCGAACGTAAGTATGGAAAAGGTAAAAATGTGGCCAGTTTGCAACGGCAATCATGGTTTATATAAGTGCGAAAAGTTCCTTCAAATGGATGTAAGCTCTAGACGCGGGCTCATTGCAGACAAGGGTTTGTGTTTCAATTGTATGGGATCAAGTCATATGTCTGCAAGATGTAAATCACCGATAAGATGTTTTAAATGCAAACGTCAACATCACTCTCTGATTCACACTGATTCAAACAGAGGACATATTGCATCTAATGACCAACCTATCAACATGTCCGAGACAGTGGCAATTAACTCAAATATTACAAACATGCAAATAAAAACAGTAAATACGGTAATGCATACAATTCTACCTACGGCATCCATCAGGGTGAAAGATGCATTGGGTAGAATTTGGTTTTGCAGGGCGCTATTGGATAGTGGGTCACAAGCATCATTAATCGACGCCGAATTCTTCTCTAAATTAAATATGCCAAGGAAACGAGCCCGAATTTAATTGCGCAGAACACGGCATTGGGTTATGTAATCTCAGGAGGAAATCACAACGCATCTAGTCTAATTAATCTGAATT
Organism: Tipula confusa; assembly: GCA_963556175.1. Taxonomy (NCBI): domain Eukaryota; kingdom Metazoa; phylum Arthropoda; class Insecta; order Diptera; family Tipulidae; genus Tipula; species Tipula confusa. Next base: position 100,711,318 of record OY744475.1, read on the forward strand.
TAGAATTTAATGTAGACCAGATATTGAAAAGTTTTTGGGAGCAAGAAGAAATATCCAGCAATCCAGTGAGAAGTCAGCATGAAGAAGAAGTCGAGGAGCATTTTCAACAACATGTTAAGCGAGATGAGAACGGGAGATTTATTGTTAAACTACCCTTTCAACATAGTGCTGCTGAACTTGGTAACTCCTCAAGGATAGCGATGAAGATTCTTCAATTTAGAACGACAATTAATATCTAACAATACTCATGGAGTCGAATACAGGAGGTTTTTAGACGAGTATGAAAAATTGGGTCACATGCGAGAACTATCAAAAAACGAATGTGGAATAAATGATAAGACATTTTATTTGCCACATCATGCGGTAACGAAACTAGATAGCGTGACAACAAAGGTTCGAGTGGCCTTCGATGGTTCCTGTCGCACGACGAGTGGATTGTCACTAAACGACATTTTGTTAGTAGGACCGACGATTCATCACACACTGTGGAATATAATATTGCAATTTAGAATTCATCCATTTGCTATTAGTGCAGACATTGCCAAAATGTACAGGCAGATTCGCATGGACGAAGATGACACGAATTATCAGCAATTGTTTTGGAGAGAAACCCCATCAGTTCCACTGAAGCAATTCAAATTACTAACTGTTACTTACGGAACCTCCTCGGCAACATTTTTAGCCACGCGATGCTTATTTTAGTTGGCAAACGAAAATATGTTGCAGCATGAATCAGCTGCATTAGCAATTAAGAATGATTTTTACGTGGACGATATGTTAACTGGTCTACGTAAATGGTCTTCTAATGTAACCCAGCTCAATAATATAGCAGAATTCATTCCAATTGATGATCGAACTGTGACGACTAAAGTTCTAGGGTTACTCTGGTATCTGAGAGAAGACTATTTCACCTTCAAAGTAAGCGAACTTAAAACTGATCAGATAACGAAGAGAGTAATGTTGTCAGAATCATCGAAATTATTTGACCCTTTGGGATGGTTGGCGTCTTCGATTATTTTAATAAAAATCCAATTTCAAGAATTATGGCTGACGAAATTAAATTGGGATGATCCACTGCCTTCAAGCATAAAAAATGAGAGGATAAAAATCCGACAGCAATTTAAGTTCTTTGAAAATTTGCGAATTGATAGATACATGAAGTGTACTAAAAACATCCAATTACATGCGTTTGCAGATGCAAGCGAAAGTGCATTTGCTGCTGTAATATATTGCCGAAGTGAGTTAGATGAAGCAGAGGTACATGTTTCTCTAGTTACAGCAAACACAAAGGTAAGCCCAATTAAAAAAATTTCTCTTCCAAGATTAGAATTATGTGGTGCAGTTTTGTCGGCAAAACTATTAGAAGCTGTGTCAAAGTCGTTCAAGGATATACCACATACGAAATTTGCTTGAACAGATTCAGAGATTGTGCTTGCCTGGCTCAGTGATCACCCAAAAAATGGAAGCAATTTGTTGGTAACAGGACAGCAGAAATTTTGAATCTCTGTCCTAGAGATAGGTGGTCTCAAGTACAATTACGAAAACAATCCGACAGATGTTGCCAGTTGTGGCATAATTCCAGCAAAATTGTGCACTCTTGATAGTTGGTGGCATGGACCTGAATGGTTGCGAGAAGCTCATTATAAACAAGTGACGAAAACCAACGGCCCAACCACTCATCAATTTTTGACCATATGGAGTGAAGCGAGAAAATGTACTATAACAACATTACAAGTGAATCAAGAGGAACATTTTTTGACGACGTTGATTGTACGCATTTCCTCATACTCTAAATTATTGCGAGTAATAGTGTATGTAAAGAGATGGTTTCATAAATACAAAACTATACGAGATGCAGGTTATCTACACCATTTTGTAACAACGAAAGAACTAAACAATGATGAAGATATATGCGTCAAGTGGGTGCAAGCAGCAGAGTTTAGTGAGTACGTCCATAAACTAAAAGTAAAACATACATCATCAAGAAGCAGCTCATTGAAGGCACTACAACCTTTTTTGGATGAAAAGGGCATTTTGCGAGTTGGAGGGCGGTTAGAAAACGCAACCATTCCGTATGCTGCAAGACATCCTATCATATTGCCAAAAAATCATTTAAAGATCAATGTGAAAATAATACAACAATTCCAATCCAAAGTTATACGTTGAATTGTAAATGCACCATGGTACGTAAGAAACGATATTCACCACTTAAAGATGGACTTAAATATAGGATACAACGTCTTTATCAAGATGAAAATGTTGAGATTCGTCGTATGATGGATAAAACAGATTTAGCCTCCTAAGCACCAGACCTCTCGCACGCAGCCAAAATAAGCTTAAACTAAATCTAAACTATCCAAAAGGTTATAGCCCTCAAAAAGAAAATATCAGATATTAAAAACCAATTACTAGATGAATTCATTTGACAAAATATAATATTGATGTTGACAAAAAAATAAATTTAATATAGTTAATATTTTTGAATTATGTACTAACTAACAACTGTGCGGTAAACTATCCAACCTGGGACCAAGTAAAACCAAATATTGTAGCAAATAGAACCAAATTATTCCTAACAGGTTTGATAATCCACAGACAGAAAATTACAGAATACAGTGTCTACTTGCTTGTGGTTGTAAATAATCGATTGGGATTATAGTGGAAATACTCAACGTAAATGCATATTATGTTACCAATTATAACATTTTCTAATAAAATCTATATTCTATGAACTGAAATACTTCATATGCTTTATTTACGCGAGTAACAGTAAAACTAATATAATTTAAAACAATTTTAAATACAATTTTTCTAAAAAAATCGAAAAAAAAAATAAATCTAACTAAATCTAACCTTTATTAGGTTGCTTCTTTAAAAAGCTCACGCTGGATACAAGCTTAATGTTCATATAAAATATGTATATAAAATCACTGAACATATAATTAAAGTACACATAATATATAGAAGTTTAAAACACTAACACACAAACTAAACGCTTCTTTCACGTTTCACGGTTAAATTTCAACTAGACGCATCGCAATTAACACACATTTTTGTTTTATTTGATACTTTATCCCGTTAAAAAATTGTTTTGCACAGTCTACTATGTAAATAAACAAGTTTTGGGCCGAATAAATTGGGACAAACTAAAGGATGATTTACATATGCGATGTGTGACGGGTGCTATTAGCCAATCAGAAACGAATATTTTGAAAATCTTTACAAGGCACACGCCACCGTCGAGAGATGGTTTAATTTTATCTTTCCCGTCACGGTTACACTCAACACATACAAATAATTTTGATCGTCTTGCCACGTCATGTTTATTTGTTTTTTGTTTTTGTTTTTAATAAAACGAACTACTCGATAGTAAATAACCAAAATTATTTAAAATTAGTGTGCGTGGCTAAGCCCGTCACATATGTAAATTGTTGCCTAGAAAGCGTCACTTATATTACTACCTGTCACAAGCCACACCTCGCATATGTAAATCTACCTTAAAAATAACAATTACAAGTTCATGCGATGTAAGCACATAATTGTGCTAATAATTAGGACTGTCCAAAAAAAAAATTAGAAAATTAAGTCAAATTTATTTGTGACGTTCATCTGGTTTTGTACATTGCGAGCATTATTAGTCATTACTAATAATTTACCAATGGATAAGTGGGACACTATAAATTATCCCACTCTATTGGGAAAATTTCGCAAGGCCGCAAGCATTTAACGGACAATGAGTCTTTTGAATGAACCATTGCCGAAACTTGAGGATATGTTGAATAATTCAGCAGTAGCTAACTTATGGGTAATCGATGCCGATGAGATGACATAATCGTTTCGCTGGTAACTGCAAAGACAAAGATTGCACGAAGGAAACAAATCACGATTTCTCGGCTGGAGCTGTGCGTGGCTCAGCTCTTTGTAAAAGTACTCAACAATATACGATTAACACTTCAATTTGATCATGTGGAGTACACCTTATTCCGACGTGTAGCGATGGTGACACATTTCCTCCTACACAATACAATTATGCTCATTATACTAGTCACGGAATGTCTTAACTGCACTTACTGTGGTGAACAAATCTTCCCTGTTTGTATATAATGAACTGACAAACGCTGATAAACCACCAACGCGAAACTCACATGAAAAAGACACAGCATTCAAGAGACCGAAACTGTTCATAACATTCCGCGGAACAGAATCCAGATGCGAAATATTACTAGATCCGTCAACGAAGTTAACCTGATACCACTCATTGAACGAATTGGGACCTTGCAGAATTTCAGGGTTCAAAAAAATATAAAAAAGGGTTGTAGTAAGTCCCTAACCTAGGGTATATCATTTGAACCTTTTCGTCCTGTGCTTGTAAAGTCGAAGAAAATATCTTGGATAGAAGGTATACCAGCTTTGAAAGATGGAGACAATATTTTTTGCCCAAGAAAAAACTAATCTCCTCGCCCAAGAATTTGCTGCAAAGTCTAATAGCTCCGACTGATTTTTCAGGTATTCCCGATGAACTGAGATTAAATAACTATAAGAGTTACAAATAATGTCACCAAACTATGTACTCGATTAAATGTCCAATAAAACTTGCAACTATTTCCGAATCACATATAAAACAAATAAACCGCGCGCATAATAACACATCATAAATAACATAAAAATGTTGCAAAATTTTATGTATATACATAACTACTGCATAATGTATAATAAATTTTTATGATGACTGTATGTGTCATATGTATAAAAACCGCATACACCAATTTATCATTTCGTTTTAATGTTGGTCGGATATTGAGCATGACGTGATTTTTTACGACTTGCCATCGAGCGAAAAACTACTGTGTTGTTACCAAAATAAAAACGTTATTAGTTTTTATCGTTTTTCTATCTAATTATACTCGCAGACAAACTACTTTCCTGTCATGAACACTATACAGTGTGTTGTTCTAAATTAAACAGTTTCCGTTATAATTATGAGTTTGGGATGAGGAGTCATAATTTAAGATTATTACAGGGAATTAATTTTCTCAATACCTAACTAGTTCTTTTTGTGTTGTTTTTAACATTCAGGCGAAACCAAAACACTTTGTAACACTTTGTAACTCAGCAATTGACACTCCTTCAAATGTGTAAGTAAGTGATCAACCTTTGAACAGAAAACATTAAAATTTTTATATTATTGTGAAAAAATAAAATTAATGTAAAGTGCAGTGTAATCAAAAACAATTTTTAATATCAATATAAATTTCAAAACAATTGAACAAATAAGTGTAAAAGTGCAGTGTTAACAAAACGTGCAAACATTATAAAATGCTAATGACTTAGTTTTTAAGGGCATTGTACGTTAAAATATTTGCTAAAAATTCAAAAACTCAACGAACTCCGCCAGGTAGTTCGTTTCATGCGACACAATTTGATTGTGATTTAAAATCAATAGAAATGTCGTCGCAAATGTCAAAAAATAATTCACCGTCGAAAATTAACGACTATTGGTTAGCTCAACCTACAGTGCCTTTATCGACACGGTTTAATTGTTAGCCCGAGGAGAAAGAAGCCTCCAATATTTGTGTCTGGCGTAGAAGAAATCAATCCTTTGACTGTCTTGTTAAAGGAATATACAAAAGACAAATTTGACCTAAAAATAATTGGAACTAGGCAGGTTAAAATTCTGGTAAAAGATGCTGAGGCATACCCAGCCGTCATTAAAGCCCTAGCGGAACGAAACACCAAATTCCATTCGTTCCAACAAAGTGGGAACAAAACCTATCAGGTGGCCATACGAAACTTACATCCGTCTATTAACACTGACGAATTAAAAAGTGAGTTAATTGGCTTGGGCCACGACGTTGTTAATATTTGCAACATGAGGCAAAGTGGTACGAAAAAACCACTCCCTCTCTTTAAAGTCGAGCTACGAATGAATGAAACCAAAAAAAGTCATTCATTTAATCAGTAAATTGATGCACTCAGTTGTGCAGATCGAAAAACCACATGTGAAGCGGGAAGTGGTGCAATGCACTACTTGCCAAAGGCACGGGCAAACTAAAACGTACTGCAATCATCAACCAAGATGTGTAAAATGTACAGAGGAACATCTGACAATTGATTGTGACAAGAAAAAGTGGGGTACAGAGGTCAAATGCGTGCTCTGTAATGGTAGTCATCCAGCCAACTATAGGAGTTGCAGCGTTTACTAAGAGGTACAAAAATGCTGATTTCCCCCTCTAAGAGAAAAAAGAGTGAAGAAGACGCAGCCATCCAATCCGAATCCATCTTTTGTAAATCCAAATCCATCTTATCAACTTGTTAGTGAAACAACATATGCGCAGAAACTCAAAGATCAAATTTCGGATGGAAATCATACCAAAGAAAATCAGCCAACGGAAAATTCAAAAACTCATAACCAACAGCCTAAGCAGTCTTCTACACAACGGTTGGAAAATATGATGGAAAAATTAATGATCAAAATGGATTAATGATCAAAATCAATCCTGAACCTTCTAACCACCATTGTCTCCAAATCATTCAACGTCCAGAACCCTTAAATTAGCAATCTGGAATGCCAATGGCTTATCACAACATGGACAAGAAATAAAAAGTTGTTTGATAGATAAAGAAATTGATGTCATGCTAATATCCGATAACACCAGCAGAACACCAGCAGAAGTTGTCTTAAAATACCAAGATACACCATTTATGACACAAACCATCCTGATGGAACAGCACATGGTGGCACTGCAGTTATAATCAAAAACATAATTAAACACCATGAAATAAAAAAGTATGAGAAGGAGCATCTACAAGCAACTACTATGGTAATAGAAGATTGGCTAGATCCTATAACAATTTCGGCTATCTATTCCACACCAAAACATGCAATAAAAATGGAACAATTTGATCATTTTTATACATCTTTGGGTCATCGCTTTATAGATTATAACGCAAAACACCACGAGTGGGGATCAAGACTGGCTACAACGAGAGGCCGGGCGTTACTTAATTCAGTTCAAAAAAATAAGCTTAATCATGTTTCAACCTTTGAACCTACCTACTGGCCTAGTGATAGAAGAAAGATTCCAGACGTCATATATTTCTGCATCACCAAAGGAATCGCAAGTAATTACATTACAGCAATGCCATGTTTAGACTTATCATCGGACCACTCCCCTGTTTTAATCACTCTGGCTACAAAGATAGTGAAAATACAGGAACAACCGATGTTAAGCAACAAAATAACTGACTGGAACCACTTCAGATAAAAGGTAACAGAGAATTTAAACACAAAATCAAATTAAAAATGGAGAGTCATAATGACCAAGCAGTGCAACATCTCAATCCAGTTGGCAGCTTGGAAGACCACACCAGTAAAAGTGAGAAAGAAATGATTGAGGAATGTACAAATCTCAGCAAGAAAATGATTAAGGACAAAATAAAATTAAGACAGCAATGGCAACGATATAGACTAACAGAAGATAAACGCAAGTTAAACAAGGCGGTCAAATAGTTAAAGAAACTGCTGTTCAATGAAAAAACTCAGTCAATTCAAGAATATTTGTCGCGACTCTCACCAACAGAAAACACTGATTATTCACTGTGGAAAGCGACTAAGAAGCTGAAACAACCACAACATTATATTCCGCCAATACGTAAAAATAACCTTCCGCTGATACGTAAAAGTGGGCGAGAAAGAATGAAGAAAAGGCTGCTGTATTTCAACCATACCCATCAGAAACTACGGACGAAGAGAACAACAACATTCAAATGCATTTAGAATTGCCATTGCAAATGTATCATACAGTCACGAAGTTTTCTATCTTTGAAGTAAAAACTGCAATACAGAGAGAGTTAAATCCTAAGAAGGCGCCAGGATATGATCTTATCACAGGAAAGGTTTTGCAAGAGCTACTAGATAAGGGTATTCGATTTCTTACCTATTTATTCCACGCAGTACTTAGAACTGGATACTTCCCAATACAATGGAAGGTTTCACAAATAATACTTATACCAAAACCAGGCAAGCCTCCAGAAAAAGAAACGTCGTACAGACCTATAAGCTTGCTACAAATAATGTCTAAGCTATTTGAAAAACTACTACTTAAGCGCCTAAAGCCTATATTGCTGGAAAATAAGCTGATTCCGAACCATCAGTTTGGATTAAGGCCAGAGCACTCAACAATTGAACAAGTACACAGAATAGTTCAAGTAATTCAAGAAGCTCTGGAAAAAAAAAGATATTGTTCTTCTGTATTCATGGACATAGCGCAAGCTTTTGATAAGGTGTGGCAGGTGGGATTACAATACAAAATAAAGCAATGCTTACCTCTTGACTTCTATAGAATATTAACATCGTATTTAAATGACAGATATTTTATTATAAAACATCAGGATGTTTATACAAATGTCCGTCCAATTAAATCTGGTATACCACAGGGTATAGTGTTTGACCCGATATTATATCTACTATATACTGCAGACATACCTACAAGTAAATAAGTAACTGTCGCAACATTTGCAGATAACACAGAAGTGCTTTCATCACACGAACAGGAGTTTTGCAGGAGAATATTAACAGTATTCAAGTATGGATGAAAAAATGGCGAATTAAAGTTAATGAAGCTAAGTTTAAACATGTTACCTTCACGATGCGAAGAGGAACATGTCCGCCTATCCAAATGAATAACCAGAATATACCTCAAACTGATGATGTAAAATATTTAGGTATTCACCTCGACAAACGTCTAACATGGCGTAAACATATATGGACAAAAAGAAAGCAGGTGGGAATAAAACTGTCAAAAATGTATTGGCTCATATGCAGAAAATCAAGTTTAACGATTGAAAATAAACTACTGCTTTATAAAATGATAATAAAACCTATCTGGACGTATGGTATACAGCTGTGGGGAACGGCCTGTAACTCAAATTTGGACATTCTTCAGCGGTTCCAAACAATGGATAAAAGTACTCTAATCATGACAATGTAAAAAGACACAAAATTTACTGAATGTCTCTTAAGCAGATAGATTGTAAAATAAAGGAAAACAAAAAAAAAATGCTACAAAAGTCCTTTGCGTCTTGGCATATCTAAAACCAGTGATCAACGATTTTGTTTTGAGCTCTCAGGGATCACTTGCCACTTAGGACCGGCTCATTGCATATGTAAAGGTAGCTTAAACATACAATAAGCGATACTCTATTATGGCAGTTTCAGTGCAATCAAACGCCAGACTTTTTTAGCGACTGCACGTTTCATGTGGCTATCCTAAACTGCATGTCCGGTAACGTGACGGGTTCTGGTTAAATTTTAGCGGTATTCATATTTATTTATGTTGATGTTTCTAACAAAACAATTGTTTTAGAGTTGGTGTTGTCAGCACAGCGATCCAAGGATGTTTTGCTGGAATTTTAATGACAACATGCTCGTTTATAAGTCATTTATGAGGCATGGGCATCCCAAACACAAAGGCCGATACAGAGCCCATTTCGTAAAAGGAATAGGGCGTTTGTTTAATAGCAAATATTAACAACAATTATTATTGATATAAAGTTGATTTAACAATTCGATTTACATCAGGTACAACATGATTATTGATTTGCTAAAACAAATAAAAATACTATGTCTGTACCATATTTCCTGAAAGTTTACTTTAAATGGTGTATAGGGCAAAATAAAAATTTATGTAAATTGGGTTTCCAATGAAAATATTACAATTTCCAGTTATGTTCAAGCAAAAACATAAAAAATGTTTATTTACTTTTAAAAAAAAATTATTTGTCGTGTTAAATTTTTATTTTGTTTTTTTTTTTACAAAATTTTCCAACTGTGTACCATTTTATATTTAAAATTTTCTATTTTTGTAATTGTATTGATTTAAAATATTTAAAATAGAAAATAAAAGAAAGAATTTATGTTGAAATAGAAAAAATAAATAAATGGTTTGTAAAATGTCAGACCTAAATCAATTTTTACCTGCAGAATTTGGAAGTTTTTAATAATTGTAAGGGTCTGTGCGGTTCGAAAATTGCAGGAAAAATTATAAATTCCTTTGAAAGACAATGGTCGGACCATAAAGCTAATGAAAAATGAACGTAAACCGAGTTTTGCAAGACAATAGTCTAAGGATGTCGTTGATCTGGGTATCAACAACCATGAAACCTGGTTTAATGGTTCGGTTTTTATAGAAAAGAAATCAATTAAATATTAATTAAAATGTTGCTATTTTAAAAAAAAAATTGATTTGGGAAACTCATGAAAATCCACTTTGATTTTTTATATAAAGAAATTTCCTTAAATATGTTGTTTGTAGACCTAAATGCTAATTAAATTTTGGTTGGAAAAAAAAAATATTGGAGATGAAATATGTTTTTCAATATTTTCGGAAATTAAATTAATAATAAATTTATAGGGGGGCTTTGAAATTGGGTGAAATAGGTAATTAATTTTGGTTCTTTTTTTCTAGCTTTGTAAAAACCACCCATCGATACAGTTTTGTTGTTGTATTATGAGAAATATTATATTTATTTTTAAATAAGTGGTGCCGAAATATCAAACTGGGGTACATTTTAATGGAAATAACCATAAAAATTCAAAACATTTATGTAATTACATCCTGCTTATTGTTTGGTGGACACATTTTACTAATTGTTTATCTCCTGCGACTTTATCGAAATAATCATTCATCTTCAAATTATATTAGGGAATTGAATACTTCAAAGAAAATTCAATCTAGAAAAATCAATTGCAACCAATTAACAGAATAATCCAGGATTCTACAACCAACGATAAATCTGTGCTACGAGTAAACGCATCAAATAAACAAGTTGCTCAAAAAGTTATGAGGTTATTTGTTGTAGACATGACAAATTTAAGTTTCCTGAGATGTAGACGTGTCTAGTGACGTGAATAAATGTCAACTTGAAGTATTTGATGAAATTTCAGAATGAACGACATCAAATAGATCGAGACCAAGGTTCCGCAATCATAAATCTACCGCAATAGTCCATTAAGTTGTTGTTTTCATATTTTAACTGATGATAGTGAGCAAATATTTCATATAGACGTTTTCGAGTCTTTTCAAGAATTCTAGATTCAATTACAGTTGCAAATTCCGTTCCAAATGCAGTTCTAGATCTCTTGAAGCATATAGTGTTATGTATTGTGGGATCTCAGAGAAACTCAATTTGAGTGAACGCCAAATTGGATCTCAGTACCACATCCAAGAGTTCAGTCGAATTCACAGCTTACAAATGTAATATAACTTCAGCGTTAGCGTATTGCTCTAAGATCGTCTAAATCTGAAAATTTCAGCAAAGATTATACATTCCAGAAATTAACTCAGCAATATGACTAGTTTACTCGAATAAAAGCCCAAAGATTGAACTATTTGAGAGTACATATATCAAATTATAAGGCTGAAAATTATAAAGGGCTTCTTCATTACATTTCTAGGTCAAACCGAAAATATGAATGTTTTTTTTGGAGTGCCTATGTTATTTTAGCAAATTCTTTTGAAGGTTCCACTCGAAATTTAAGAGAATTATATTTGGTGACGCAGCAGTTTTTCAGCTAGAGGGACTTCTAGATCTCTTTATTACGATGACTTAAAATCCAAACTAATCTGACTAATCTTGTTTGGTCAATGTTACTGTAAATGGAGTTCTTAATGACTCATTCAAAATAGCAGCATTCGCCTTGAACTTAATAAGCTCTGACGATGGATGGAATAAATGTCTTGAAGAAGAATACATTTTTCATCTACCACGAAATAACATTTGCGGGAAACATTTCCTTCATTACTTTGACAAACTTCCACAGAAATTATAATGCCTCTTATGATTTACCTGTTCCAAATGGAGTTCCTTTACTAGGAGATCATTTATGATCTTTTTAAAGACAATTTTTTAAATCTCAACTGATAATGACAATAAGAAGGGTCGTGATTTTTTCATCGATGAACCTTCAGAAAAAACATTTATGTAATCTTTAGTTTTGGCAGGTGTTGGATCTCTGGGACATATTGGATTCCTTTCTGTAAAAGATAATTTCTTTAAAATATTCCTTCGTTAGTCTTTTTAATTCATTGGTCGCTCCAATAAAACTTGAGCCATTATCACACCATATTTGATTGTAAAGTCCCCGACAAGCAACAAATCTTTGCAGTGCATCATTTCTTGGGTGATATGACAGCCAGTTTTTGTCATCCGTGTATACCTCGATATTTTATTCAGATCACGCATGACTTTATATAGTGTTTCATCTAAGATATCTAGCGCTTATTATCCAATATTTTTGCCGCAGGAAATTTAACGTCAACGTATTTTCAGCATGCAAACGTTCAATATGGTTATCCTGGACTATTAACTGAGCAGCAACATTTACTTTAAGTAAGATTTAATTTCAAAACTTAGACGTGCATAATTTCAAAACTTAGACGTGCATTTGGTACTCTTCCCTCTACACGAAGAATTCCTTTGGAATCTGAAAATGGGTTTAATGAACTTAAAACATTAATGGACTATACTATTAATGGCTGTTTTTTAAGTTGAGCTATTTCTGTCGTAAAATTTGTTGCCTGGATCGCACGTACGCGGTAAAATTTACAAAACCGAAGAACATATTCCATTATTTTTTTTATTTTAAACCACGAAAAATGTTTAACAATTAATTCACTTATAATATCCCTATGACTTGTTTCCAACAAGGTAATAATTGCAAACTTACTCTACCTAGAGAATTAGTTCTTATACCTTTAAAGTCTAGTTGGTAGTGATCGTGTTTAAATTTTAGACCATTTGGAGACACCTTGTTGTAGCCACGTACGACCATGCCACCAAATTTCTAAGTTAGCAATTGCTATCGGATCTACGCCCCTTGATATGTAATCTGCAGGATTTTAATTGGTTAGTACGTGGCGCCACCTCTGTCTAGAAACTCTATCAAACAAGGATTATGCAGAAACCCTAGTGTATAGTACCACATATATTTTCTTCGTTAATTAATTTTCTTTTTGCTAATTTACATTTGGAACATACAATAGCATCGCATGATGTGGCATACAATATTTTTGGTTATCTTCTTGTGGTAGTTCAGGCCTATTATGGTAATTTAAATATTTCACACATATTAAGTTGGAGTTGAAAGTCGAATTCATATTTAGTTGGTTTTACTCTTCCATGAATGTTTTATACTCTTAGGAATATTCCTCAGACCTAGCAAACCTTTTTATGCTGCATTTACGAAAATTATATTATCACTAATTGTAGCATGTAAATTATCTGTTTGGATTTTTTTATGTAGGAAAAAATGATCACGGTTTTACAATTCGATGGTCTAAATTGTTTTTTTAATAGCACTGTAACCAAATATGATCGTTTTGTTGAACCGTTGAAAATTTTTCATCCGAAAATACCAAATTCTCTAACTCTCCACCAACGTGCAAGTGTTTTAACACCTTTGCTCTTGCTAGGTGAACTGCCTTTTGTGCAAGTATTAAATCTTGCACTTTTTGTATTTTGTAGGGCTTCAATCAAAGTTCATTTTTTAGCCTGATGCTATGAGCAGACACATTGAGATTTTCCGCCAATTGAACTGCGCTTTGTAGTGGATTTCGTTGAATTTTGGCCTTCACCTTTTGAACCTTTTTTGGCGATTTTAAATTTTTCTTGTCTTATATTTGATACAAAAGAATGCGAAAGTACCAGAAAGAGTAGATATTGATAGGTTAGGTTAGGTTAAGGTGGTCGTTCAATTTTTGCACCATAGATTGTAGAGAGTCTTGGACTTCATTACAAATATCCATGCGTTGTATCATTAACGCAATCATTCAGTAGGTTGTCGATGGTTTTAAGTATACATAATCCAGTTAATAAATGGAATAGGAACTGGTATGAAGTGGCATATGTCATATCGAGTTCTTTGCACTAGTGGAATCCTGATATCGGATATTATAGTTTCTTCTATTTTTAATCAGACGTCATTATATTATCTAAGTAGAAGCCACGATGGGACGTAAACTTGGATATGTTAAATTTGGCTGCTGTTCCAGCTAAACTAGATGTTGCCCCAGCTAATACCACTTTTAACATGCACATTATTGAGATAGTGTGAAGTAATAATTTTGAATTGTTATTCACTCTAGTTAATGGTCTGCGAGGTTTATGTTTGTACTATATCTAGCGAATCGTTTGTGAGGTTATCGCCATAGGTTGTAGAAAGCGGTTGAAGTAAGCTTGTGGTAGGGCCGATACTTTGGTAATTGCTCTTTTGTAGAAAGAATTTCCGATTCCGGTTTTTTTTCAGATGTGTGTTAACTGACTTTACGCCTGCTTCCCATAGTCCACCAAAGTGTGATGTCTAAAGTCTAAAGTCTAAAGTCTAAAGTCTAAAGTCTAAAGTCTAAAGTCTAAAATCTAAAATCTAAAATCTAAAGTCTAAAGTCTAAAGTCTAAAGTCTAAAGTCTAAAGTCTAAAGTCTAAAGTCTAAAGTCTAAAGTCTAAAGTCTAAAGTCTAAAGTCTAAAGTCTAAAGTCTAAAGTCTAAAGTCTAAAGTCTAAAGTCTAAAGTCTAAAGTCTAAAGTCTAAAGTCTAAAGTCTAAAGTCTAAAGTCTAAAGTCTAAAGTCTAAAGTCTAAAGTCTAAAGTCTAAAGTCTAAAGTCTAAAGTCTAAAGTCTAAAGTCTAAAGTCTAAAGTCTAAAGTCTAAAGTCTAAAGTCTAAAGTCTAAAGTCTAAAGTCTAAAGTCTAAAGTCTAAAGTCTAAAGTCTAAAGTCTAAAGTCTAAAGTCTAAAGTCTAAAGTCTAAAGTTTAAAGTCTAAAGTCTAAAGTCTAAAGTCTAAAGTCTAAAGTCTAAAGTCTAAAGTCTAAAGTCTAAAGTCTAAAGTCTAAAGTCTAAATTCAAAAGCTCAAGTTTAAAAGATGAAGTTATCTTTAATTGTAAGTCTGATTGGTTTTAATTTTATTTGTAAAATTTGGGCGGTGATTTTTGTTCGGTGAATCTTGAATCGAATAACGAATCCGAAATCGAATATCGAATCCGAATCTCGGAGCACAGATTCGTCGAATCCAAATCTCGAAGCACAGATTCGTCGAATCCGAATCCGAAGGATTCGATTTCAGAAACCCTAGTGCCAACTATTTTGACCACCGATTGCAATAATTATGACGTGGATATGTCTATGGAATTGTTATCGGCAGCAGTTAGACAACCATTACATTAATATTCTGTATCTGTTTTAGTGATACTGTGTACTATTCTAAATTAAATTTTGATTATAATATTTTTTTGAAAAATTAAATTTGAAATGAAAAAAAATTTAATTTGAAATAAAAGAACTTAAATTTGAAGTGAAAACCTATGTATCGCCATGTAGGCTTTCCAAGTTTTACTTCCTCTTTCATTGCTCGTTTTTTATTTTAGTAGGAGCAGCGTAGTCATTTTCTGTGTGTGAGAATGGTCTAGATGGCTATACTCTTGGAGACGGCAAGTTACTCATAAGCTAACTTCCACCTGGGTTCATCTTGAATCTGTGGAAGGTAACACATTTTGAGATGACTGCTTTCGTAATTGTTTTACTATTTATGATCCAATACTTTTTCCGAATGAATGTGAGAGCAAGCTGTGTTTCTCCAGGCATTGTTTTATTGTAGCCATGACTGATTATTGTTTTGCTGAAGTGGTGGCGGGAGGGAATTATTGTCAGATATTTTGCTTCATAATTTATTAATGATTGTTGAAGTCTTCCATCTACTCGCAGTAGTCTACAAGGGAATCCAGATGCTTGGAAATAGTTACTTGAATTTTTGAAAAAAATCACGGTTCTTCAAAAAAACTGAATTTATTTTACCAATTTTCCTAAAGAACTTGATAAAAAAAACTTTTGGAACCAGAAACTTTTAGTCTAGGCACTAAGTAATACATTTTTCATTTGGCTAAAGCTTCCCGGTAGCTTTTATATTTCACCAAACCATTTTTTTACAAATCACATTTTTTATGATGCAAAGCTCCATTTAAGCGCTTTAAACCATTTATATTTAGTATATTCAAACTGCCATCGTAAAAAAATTGCAACTTTATTGTTAAAAAATAAAACTAAAAGTTTCACAACATCCGAAAGGGTTCTTTTATTTTATTTACATCTTAATTAAAATTTGAGTAACACCAATTTTCTTTTTAAAAAAATTTCCATTTTTCTGTTGCTCGAATACACGAGATTTTATTACACCAAATAAAACTTGGTACTTAAAATGAAAATATTTCCATATTTTATTTTATGTAGGTGAAATTTATGTATCTACGTATATAGAGCTTTCTTTTGCTTTATTCGTTTTAGGCTTACGCCCAACTGTTGCACAATCGACGATGTACACATAAGAGAATATATATAAAATATTATCGATCAAATGCCACAGGTCTTAAATCATTTTCTCTTCGGCATATGCTTTTTCTTTATCAATATACGTATATCAGTATGTTCATATTCATAACCAAAGTTCAAAAGCTCGTTTTTTACCGTCTTTTTCTTTTGATTAGCATTGTATTCCATTTTCATTTTATCGTAGTTCGTACGTTTTATATACATATGTACGGATGTCGGGTAATATGGGCTGGAAAATATTTTATTGTTGTAATGTTGGTGAAATTTTTTTCAGATTATGTAATTTTGAATGTTTCAGCTTTTTTGATCTACTTTGCATAAATACAAAATGTAATTTTTACTATGTGGTTATTTAATATTTTTTTTTTAACGGTAACTGTGTGTCTGTTTTCTATGTTAAACAGCTTTTTATCGTGTGTTGGATGGCTTAAAAACAATTATTTCGTTAAAATAATTGCGTGAAAAATCTTTAGTTAAGTTTTTTAAATATTTGTTTGCGTATCGACCCCAGTTTTGTTAAGTTAACTGTTATATATTTGGATTTGGGATATATTTTCTGGATTTGGGATATTTTTGAATTGCGGCGTAAATCTTACGGTTTTAATAGGCTTATCGTCTTGTTTTTTCATCAACATCGAAGTCATTCGGAAGCTCCCTGTCCAAAAGACAGATATCTAATTATGAATTTCCAAAGGCAGCAAAGAAGTCTAAATTGCAGGCAACTGCAACTAAATCTTTTAGTGAGGTTCTCAAAAATCCACTGGTTGTAGCAGTTATTAATAGAGCACTCCTGCTTATTGGAGGAGGGTGGAAAAGACTTCAGCCTCTTCCTTCCTGAGAGCAGGCGAAGAGCTCGTTCGTGGATTCTGGCTGGGCCAAGCAATCCAACTACTATTTTGGAGCAGATCAAGATAGGTAATTCTGAGGTGCTGACGAACAACTGGCAGATAGCAAAAATGGAAGAGACTAAAGATGAATATAGGTCGGCTATAATCTTTTTAAACAATGAATCACTGGCAGTGTTAAGTCACTTGGCTTAACTAGCTATGGTTTTAGCACTATCACGCTAGAAATTTATAAGAAAGATGGGGCTGCTAAGGCAAGAGCATCAATATCAGTTGGGGCACTTCCACTTTGCACGGAACCTCGTCGAAGGATGTGCGTCTTTAGACAAGCAGCCTCAAACTAAAGAATGGGAAGCGATGCAGATAGGAAGTCCTTCTTTCGGACAATGTGCGCAGCTTAATAAGGGATGCTAAAGTACGTAAAGTCGGAATTGTCGTTGGTTGCGATGTGCATTCACACCACACGATCTGAAGAAGCACCGCATACGAACGAGAGAGGTGCGTCACTCCTTGATTACATTCTAAGTAATAACCTCTCTACCTGTAATATAGGCTGTACGCCTACTTTTATAACTAGTAATAGGCAAGAAGTTTTGGATATTACACTTCATGTCAAATAAATTAGTAAGTGTCTGAAGAAAACTCCTTTTCTGTTCATTGCTTTCTACAATTTGGATTGAATTTTTCATATTCCAAAATTCCAACCTTTAGGAATAGAAGGAGGACTAACGGGTATTTTTAGAACAATTCAAGGTACCTCCTTAACAGAGTTGCCCTCTAAAACTCCTGAATTAGCACAGGAATTGAATGTCTTGGTCACCATGTCCGATGCTTTTAATGAAGCTATTATAGGTCCGTGTCTAATTAGTAGACCTATGGGCAAATCTCGTTCGCCATGGTGGTTGAAGAAACTCCAAGTATCGCGGCTGAAATCTAAGGAGCTCTTCAAGATTAAGAAGACGTGGACTAGGGCTCCTATAAAAAAGTCCTTAGATCGTTTAAATAGTAATTAACAAGTGCCAAAAGCAAAGCTTAGAGACTATTCTTTGAGAGCTAGGCTACGTAAGTTTCTATCTATCTGCCACACCATTCCAAGTTATATCCTACGACCAAATGGTATCTGAACTACAACGATGGAATCTCTGGAGCTCTTTCTGGAAACTTATTTCTCTGGATGTTCCGAAGGTCCAACTGTTCTGTCTAAAACCAATAGGACTACTGGTTTTGGTGGAAAAATAGTCAACAGTCGGAATATCTTGTTGTCAGTAAAAAGTTTTAAACCTTTTAAGTCAGAAGGCCCGGATGGCATCATTCCTGCCAACATCCAACAAACCAGTGACGTAATGGATCCCTGGCTTGAAGTGACTTATAAAAGTAGCCTGGAACTATGTCATATTCCAAACAAATGGACTGAAGTAAAAGTTATTTGTATACCTAAGGCGGGAAAACGTTCTCATTGCGACCCAAAAGACCTTAGGCCTATTAGCTTATCTTCATACTTTTTGAAAACAAAAAGACAGATAGAAGCTTATACTAGAGACTCAATCGAGCCGGTAAAGTTATCAGCATCTCAGCATATATACTGGAAAATCAGTCAAAACTGCACAGCATTCTCTGTTAGGCCCTATTGAAAAATCTCTCGAATGTAATGAATTCTCTTATATAGAAGGAGCCTTTAATAATGTCAAACCAAAGGCGATCATGGGCACTTTCAGATTTAGGGCTGGATATGTCACTCGAATGCTGGATTGAATTATCTATCCTTCTTTATAACTTGGTTAAAATGACCTGTTATTATGCCTTAAAGTGGTCGCTTATGCAGATGATACATTCGACGCCTTTGGCGAATATCCTAGCATCCTCAGAGATCTGATGCAAAATGCTCTTGGTATCCTTATCAAATGGACCAATTAGTGCGGCTTAAGTGTTAATCTACCTGAATTCCACTTTGAAAATTTCTTTTTTCTAGGAACTACAAACTTTCTCTTTGCAATCCATCTGTTTTCAACCACTCTTAAAGGAGTTGCGGTTTGAACATCACAGACAAAGTGAAATTCTTAGGTCTTATTGTGGACAGCAAACTAAGCTGGAAACCTAATATTTTAAGAAGGGTAAAGAAAGTTCGCTAGTGCTATACTCTTGCAAGAATGAAATTGGGAAAATATGGAGACTAAACCCTCGCATCGTATATCGACTGTACACCTGTGTAGTTAGACCTGTTCTACGTTACGGAGTTACAGTTTACTGGCCAGCTCAAAATACAGTGGCATACAGTGGATGTGTATTAGTCGTGCACTCAAGACCACTCAACTCAGGCACTAGAAATTATCCTTCATCTATAATTCCTCTTGATATCTTAGCTAAACAAATGGTTGCGTGAACATCTACTAGGCTTAAATCAATTTCCTTGTGGACCTGTAGTAATAAGGGACGTTCATCTATTTTAATGAATAAGGAAATCCCCAAAGTTATGGACTATGCTTTCCCGACATCATACCTCGAAGTTAAATTTCTGACTGTTATTCCTTCCAGAGAGGACTGAGCGAGTGAATCAGTTCTGAATACTGGTACAATTAACTTCTTTACGGATGGATCGAGTATTGATGATAGGTTCGCTGATCATTGTAGTATATTTCAGACAAAGCTCATGGCAATCAAAAAATCCATAGACTGGATGAAGTAAAACGTTATTTTTGTAAAGATCTAGGCATTTTTACGGACAATCAGGCTGCCATTAAAATTCTACAATCAAGCGTTATCACGTCGAAAGCCCAGGGTTGTATTTGATTAGTTCAACATTAAGCTCACATGGGTGCCAGGGCATTTCAATATAACGGAAAATATTAAAGCCGATAAACTTGCTCCAAGGTACCTTCTGTCACATCTTACCATACAACGCTGATACAGAAGTACCACTTGTCATGTGTTAACTGCTCCTTAAGAAAAAAGCTTATAAAATCACAAACAGAAGACGATCAAATTGTGCCTCATGTGTAATTACTCGGCAAATTTGACTTACACTAAACTTAATCAGTTTTAACTCATATCCATGCAACGGCGCAATATTAGCTTAATTGTAGATGTCATTACTGGACACTGTGTCATTAGTAAGCATTCGAGTAGACTGGATGTTCTCCCCCATTATTACTGTAGAAGTTGTAGGGATGAGGATGATGAGAAGGGGGAGGAGATTAGACTACACCTGCTCTGCACCTTTCGTAGCCTGGCTCGGAACAGGCTAACGTTTTTGGGAGCTCGCCTCTTGTGCGTGACCTTTCGGACATCAGTAGTGTGAGTGTTAGGGATATCAACTGCTCGAATTGGTTCCAGTAGGTATTGAGTGCAGAATTAAATTGTTGTGGTAAAGCTATGGATCAATTGTGTCTATGCCACGTTCTTTAAGGATGGCCACTCGAACCTAACCTATCCTATGGCAGATACAGCAAAATCTATAAATTTGATCAGACTCATATCGGCCAATCAGTCTTTTATCAGGTATGAGACAAATTTTAGAGAACATGCATGCTTCTTTATATAGCCTTATATATAGCCCAGTATTCTAATCTATAGATTAGAATCTTGGGCTGGAAAGAATAAAATTATATCTGAGTCTCAATATAGTTTCAGAAAATTAAAAGTACAAGAGATTGCTTAGCTTTTCTGACAACAGATATCATTTTGCCACAAAAGATGAAGAATTGGCCTGTTTCTTGGACGTATCTGGAGCCTATGACAATGTTCAAATTTAATTTGCTTGGCAAATCTTCAAAGAATCGGCTATCAAAGCTTGCCGCAGGGATCCTCGTTAAGTCCTTTTTTCTTTAATATGTACACACTAAACATCGACTAATAAATCAAGATTGCAGGATTTTACGTTACGCTTCTACAAGTCAGAGAAAATCTTGCATCGAATGAAATCTTCTATTCAGACATCGTTAAATAGATTAGTAAATTAGTACAACGGTCAGAAATTAAGTCTGAATTGCAGAAAAATTCAATGCATCATTTTCTCGAGAAAACACGTCGCCAACAGGTGCAATATTAGTCTAAATAACAGCTCCGAACGATTCCTATACCTATATGGAATTGGCATCTTTAATGACCCATCTATTACCGTCTTCACTGCTGAAGTGACGGCCATATTTATGGCGGCCTTTAGAGGAGTCTCAATCGGAACAGTATCATATTGTTACGAGATAGCCTTAGTGCAATTGAGGTTCTAAAAAACTAAGTCAACGCATAAACCTAATCGTCGACTTTTTGGTTGTAAGGACGACCTGCTTCAACTAAAAAATCGAAAGGTTGTCATTTTTTTGATGTGCGTTTCATCTCATATGGATATGTATGGAACAGAAACAACCGATTGGCTACCGAATCGCATGAAGAAGATTATATCGATATGCTGACAATTTCTTCCGATTACAGATTTTTTGCACAACTTTATATAGCACACAGCAAAGTATTTGTCATAAAAGGGTTAATTCAATTGATTTGTAATTTTAAATCAATTTTTTAAAATTTAATTTATATTTAATTTATTGTGTCAAATAAAGTGTATATAAATTAAATTTTAAATGCCATAGATTTAAATTAAATGTTTATGTTGTAGCTTTCCAGTTGAAGATGTGAGATTCAGTGTTATCGTTCAGTTTTTCTGGAACACTATTGGGTGTTGATTCTATCGAAGGCTTACATGCTTAAAATCAATAAAGTGCTTTTATAGAGTAAATAGGAAAATATGAATTTCCTTTTTTTTTTATTATTTGCTAACATACCTTCCTAATATTAATTTTAATTAATTCGTCTAAAATAATTATGAAAAAGGTAAAATTCTCTATTACTTAAAGTCTCTAAGGACCTTTTTTATATACATATTTTAATAATAATTTTATTTATTTTTTGATACATGCTGGAGGAAACCCAAAATTTTCCTTTTAGTACATACATATGTAAATACTAAACACATGTACGAGTATGTTAAGTCGGATGTTGGTTGTTTTATTTAAAGATTTTTTATTTTTATTTTTTTAAATTTTAGAAAATCTATATAAGTCTATTATAAAATTTTTTATTTTTATCGCAAGGGTTGTACAAAAAAACAAAACCATGTAATTCCATCGAGGTGAGAATATGGGAATACACATATACACGGATAGGTATATAAACGAGGGATAAATCAATAAACGCGTACCTAATTTGGGTTATATTCGTCGTTCGTATATACACTCCACTTTGTGTATATGCGGCAAATCCGGCGGGTCTAATTTTATTCTTGTAAACATGAAAATTATTGTTGTGAAACGACAATTTGTGCGTCGACAATGTACTAGAGGTGTTAGTGTGGATATAATTTTAAAGTTGTATTAATTCAATTTAAAACAATTTGATTGAATTTAGAAGGTGTTTTGGGAATATTATTTCTGCTACATTCATCACAGATTTTTTTATTTTTATTTATATCGATTACACTGGTCTAGATTATGTAAGTATATAGAAACATAATCGATTTCGCATAAATTTGAATTTAATACTAAAAAAATTAATTCAATGGAACGCAAAATGTTTAAATCACCAGAAAATACACAAAAATTACGCGATCCCATCAAAAACACAAAATCGAGCTTTTCACTCTATATACAGTATATTATATGTTACGTGGCCTTGAACATAGTAAATTCAATATTTATGGTAATTTTATGTTTTTACATAGATTCAGATAATAACAAAATATTTATGCGTCAGTAAATACATAAATTTATAGCTACATAAATATTTGAGCATTTAAATTATTTAGTGCTATGACCTTCTAACTATATGTATATTATGAACGTATCTAACTCGTTAATCAATATGAACCTAACATAACTCTAATTTGTCATTTCAATTGTGTCTGTCAAACTGAAATTCCGTTAAATCGATTTTAAATTGTTATCTAAATACTTAACTTATGGGTAGGCATTTTGTAGTGTCCTTTCATACGTTTGTTGGCTGGTGAGTGGGATAAATAACTACAAAATAATTCAATAATCTGTCTTAGGAATAAAAAGAGCCCATTACTATGAGGAAGCAACTGGTTACCGCGATCATTTTCGATTCAACCTCATAATTTTACAAAATGGAAATTTTTGAAAATGTCAATTGATGAAACGGTGTGTTTAAAATAATTGGTCACTACATCAACCCATTCCAAGTAAAAGCTTCTGAAGGTATCGAGATTTGATATTCCTCAAACTACGGTTGCTTACTACTCGTATATATAAGATAAGTGCTGATTGAAGCTGGTTTGGCGATGCTCAACTGAACAGAGTTTCTTGTCCTTCTTACTGAACGTCTTTTCTTGAACGTCAAGGAAGAATTCAATTGGTTTGGCTATTCGAAACAGTTTATGTGAAGGGTTGTTACTGTGAGGTGAGTCAGGTGCTTACGAACTATGAACCCTCGGATATTATCATGCAAGTAAGCAAATCCTGAATTGAGCGTGAATTAGCACTTCAGATCCTTTTTCACTGTGGCTCGGATACCTAGTAGGATTATGGGTATTTCTGTGCTCCAATGAATTGTGTTGTCGATGGAAACGTTCCACCATGCCATTAACTTGCGGATGATACCGTCGTATGAATTTTATTTCAGCCAAGGAGTTTCGATAGCTCGGCAAAAAATTGTGACTCAAATTGTGATCAGTGATCGGTGGTAATAATGTTACTCGGAACACCAAATCGCAACACGGAATCATTTACGAAAGTCGTGGCAATAGTGACCATAGTATCGTTCATACAGTACGTTTTCGGTTATCAAGTGGTCGATCGATACAGGTTGAAAGGTAGATATATCCATTAGATGGAGAGAAAGGACCAACGCTTTTGAGCGTTTCCAATATACACAGGACTTTGCCAAATGAGATATATTTTTGTTTATATTTGGCCAAAACTAGAGAGCGTACAAAAATAGTTATGCATGGTGTTAAAATATTTGTTCGTAGAATTTCTGCGATATTTGGGCGACTAGTACACATCCATGTTTCGCAATAGATTAATAATCCATTGGTAGTTTGAAAAGCTCTAGTTTCATGTTCGGACAAGCGTTACGTTTGGACCCGGAAAGTAAATTCTGAACTTCTTAAGTCTGTTTTTTGGATAAGATAATTTTATTAACGTCGAAATTCGTATCGGCCATTGCTGTTTCGTTGTCGTTGCTGCGAGACAACGCGTCTGCGATCACAATATGTTTTCTTTGAACATGTTGGATGTCCGTGCTAAATTGACTAATCAAATCTAAGTGACGAGAGTGTCTCGAAATGCTTTCAGTTTTCGACTGTATTACTCGAGTCAGCTAATGATTGGTATTAATAGTAAAGTCCCGACCTTCGACTCTGATTTACTCAAATTTACCGTCAGTTTATAATTCGGAAAGAATCCTAGCATCGTTATTGAATTATTACAACGCTGTGCCGACGGTAGTCTAGAAATTAGGCTAGTGGCGTACGAGTTGAGACTAGACGTGGCCGTTCGAGTGGCCGTTGGGTAAAAACCGCACCCACAATGATCACGCACCGTATTTGAGTACGTTGCATGATAATAGGGCTCTAATTCTGCCTAACACTTCGGAAGGCTTCACATTCCCCAGGGTTTGGTCCATCTTTTGTGCCTTGAGATTACCAGTTTTTGTAAACGGTTGTGTAACGATAATTATGGTGTTAGCAAACACCACAGCCCTGATTTCGGTTCCAGCGCCACTAACCACAACCCCGTACAAAATTGTGTGTAAAACATTTTGTTGAAGTAACCACCTACAACGATCACCAAATAAAAAAATGGTTTTCACGAATGGCCTGTCAAGATTTTGATTTTTTTTTTGTTATTTCTACAAATTTTAGCCAATGAAATGCTTACAAAGCAGTCGTGCTGTCAAACTACATACGTCGTTAGAAACATTTAAACATAGGCTGACATTTTTACAGTCTGTCGGACTCCGAAATAAGTTTAGAGTTCCAATCGAGAACTATGCGGTAAGCAACTCGTTAAGCCCCGCACTATATATCTCTGGTAGGTAGTCCACATGATTCTGACGAAAATAAAATCTCTGACTAAAATCAAACATCCGTAGTTTTAACCCTGTTTTTAAAATAGGGCAACATTTGCTCTTATTTCTGACACTTTCTGGACAATTTGACTTCGTGCCGTTACCCAATAGTTCCATAGTCTTAGCTGTTGCAAAATCATAATTAATTTACTTTTTTTGGTAGGCTTTGAAGTTTTGAAAGCTTCCTCAGATACCTAAGGATAATATCACTACGCATTTTTGGTTTCACCACAGTCGTAATTTTGCAATTACTCGACCTTGGCCATAGAAATCCTGCTTGCTCACTCCTCTCAGTTTAAAATTGAATTTATTAACAGGTCGGCTTATTATCGGCGATTTTCATTCATTTTGTATCGACAAATATATAGCCAGCAACAATTGCTAATTTAATTAGGTTTTATCAACTGTAAAGGCGTAATTAAAGTGGAAAATTGTTTAATGTAATTTACATTTTTTTCCGCTCGCATTTGTTTCGTAGAAAATCAAAATTAATTTGTTGAAAACATAAAAAAGGCATTAGACATTTTCATTTGGAATAAAAAGCATAAAACAACATTAAAACATGAAATACGTTTATAGCTGGTACAAAAAAAAGTCGTACTCGTAGCAGAACAATTATATTTTTTCACTCGTACCTTTGTTCCACTGATATGAACAATGAAAATTATTGTGTATTTATATATATATATATATATATATATATATATATATATATATATATATATATATATATATATATATATATATAAACATATATATATATATATATATATATATATATATATATATATATATATATATATATATATATATATATATATATATATATATATATATATATATATATTTATATATATATATATATATATATATATATATATATATATATATTTATATATATATATATATATATATATATATATATATATATATATATATATATATATATATATATATATATATATATATATATATATATATATATAAATTATTATTATTATTAAGCCGTAGCTTTTGTACAACATGCAAATATAAAATAAAACATAACCTAAAATTGACAATATTAACAGTAAGAACATGAATATACTATATAAAGCAAAGTACCAAATATTTACATTATTTACACTATAATTTATATAGCCATACCATTTTGAATATTAATTGAACCAGCATTCTTTAGATCTCTATATAATTCCAGGTAATAACAGCATTAAGAAATCCGGAGTTATTAAAGACATCCGTTCTGTTAACAGGAAAGTTGACATTCTTCGTACACAATGATTTAGAAAAATACAAATATAAAGCCAAACCAGAATTTATTATTTTATATATAAAATCTGCAGTTGTAAAATAGTAAAATTCAAACAAGGCACATCGAAGGATAGATTTTTTGAATTTCGAAATATGCTCAAACTTTCTGAGGTCATGAGCATATCGCGTAAAATTATTAAACGTAACCTCAAGCAAACGCATTTAAGAACTATCACATTTGTTAGAAATCACTTCACAATATGTGAAGATCGGTAGAACTAAACTTTTAACCAAATAAATTCGCTAGTTAACAGGACAAAATTGTTAAATTAGTCCTGTTAATTGTTAATTTTTTAACCATTTTCCCGGTAATAAGATCATGTCCTGGTACTTTTTCAGACTTATGCAGTTTTTTATTGTACTCTTAACTTCCTTTCACTTGAACTTTATAGGTTTATAATTTGGATCGTTCACCGTTTGGTTTGGTAGCACGTAGCTGTTAACTTGTTCATGTGGTGAGAATACGCTTTTTAGATGAACAGCGAAATCATTGGCTTCTTCTTCATCACTTTTTGCCCAGTTGCCACAGTCTAATAGGCGAACACGAGTTTGCCGGCCTCTTAAAACTTTTAGTAGCTTTCCATAAAGAATAGTCTGTTCTCTCTGTTGCCGAGAGTTCACTTTAATAGTTTTGTATACCTTCATTTTCTTCTTCCCTTAGAGCTGCTTTCAGGGATTTAATTGCTCGATTTAATTTCCATTTTAATATCGGCGATCTTTGCTGCTGCCACTGCCGTTGAATTTTTCGCTTTTCTTGTATTAATTCTTGGATGTTTTTAGGAAGTTTATTAACTTTTTTAAAACACTGATGCTAGGTGTTGCTTTTTTTGTTGCTACTTCCAGTAGATCTCTGAGGTAGGCTTCTGCTGTATCAATATTTGCTGGTGTGCTAAGAGGAATATCCAGTAGGCAATTCTCTTCAATTTGTCTACTGTATTGATCCCATTTAGTTTTTTTATTTGTCAGGCGTTTCAGTGCTTCAGTCTTTAGGGCATCAGTACCCACTGTTATAATTACTGGTGAATAATCGGATGATAAATCGTAACCATCTGTTGCCATAGCATTTGTACGTGCAATGCCTTTAGTTATACAGAAGTCTATTAGATCAGAAATTTTCTTTTTATCCGAAGGCCAATATATTGAGTGTCCGCTGCCTGATAGAGAATCCAAACAAAGCTCATCAATAGCTTCATAGAGTTGCTTTCCTTTCGGAGTCATCAATCTAGAACCCCATTGAGTATGTTTTGTATTATAATCACCTCCCTCAATGAATTTATTGTCTAGATGGTTAAAATAATCTAAGAATTGCTCCTTTTTTATTGCGTGTTTCGGTGGGCAATTGACTGATGATATTACACAGTTTCCAGACCACTCCTCCAGGCAGATATTTGTCGCTTGGATATGATCTTTTTCATATTTCTCAAGTTCAAAGTGTTTTAGTCTTCTTTTAATCAACACAGCTGTACCACCATGTGCTTTACCATCAGGATGTTTAGTGTCGTATTTAGTGGGCATTCACATTAATTTTGAAAAAGTTTTTTTTGGTGAAGTGTGTTTCTGATATTAACATTATGTCAATATTGTGCTTGATAAGGAATGCTTGCGCCTCTGTTTTGTGTTGGGTAAGGCGGTTTGCATTCCATATGGCTATTTTGAGGACAGTCATTTTTCGTATTTCACTACTAACTGCATTAATGTGTTCATATTTTGCATCATTAGATCCATGATTCTCTCCATCATTGACATAAAGCTTTGCATCATACCTGTAAGCTTGTTTAACGCAGTTCCGATATTTCCTTCTTCATTAGTTTGATCTTTTGGAGATATGCCTTTAAGTATACTTGCATATGAAAAGTTTGGATGCACAGCACTATTGACGGTCGGCTTATGGTTTCTATTAGAATAAACTTCTTGTGGTTGCACTTCAATATTAGTTTGATGCAGCTTAAACATGCGTGGTTCAGCCCTTTGCTTAGGATTGATTCTTTTTTTCAGGTCTATACTGGGCACCCTCTTTGAGTTTGTCGTATGATTTCCAGCGCAGTTACTGCATCTTTTTGCAGACTCATCAGTTTTAGTTTTGTTGCATTGTTTGGAACTATGAAGTTCACCACAAATAACACACACATCATTTAGCGTGCAGTAGGCTCTAGTGTGCCCGTATTCTTAACACTTTACACACTGTACTGGACCGGTTCTTTTTTAGGTTCTTCGACAGTGATGTGACGATGCAGTAGATATCTTAAGTTATATATTCTATGCATCCCTTTAACTGGTTTGTTATCAGTTTCTAATTCGATGCGGAACATTGGCTGTGGCAACTTATCTCGATTGATGATGTTGGTTATTGCTTTTGCTAAGAAGCCTTCAGCAGCGGGCGCAGCTTTTTGGCTTTTTAGTTGATATGTATATAATCGCTTACCAGCCTTATCAAAATGGTTGATTAGCGTTCTGTAAGCATCAATGTTTAGTGGTTGAATTTTAGTTTCTTTAATGTTTCCTCTTTTAATCGAAGAAACATAAAAATTACCCTCCGTAAGCACTTCAATTTTTTTTAGTAAGTCTCTATTTGATTCTTCTCTCAAATAGATTAGTGGCGGTTTTTCAGTTTTCACCTTGTTTTCTGTAGGTGGATCTTCAGAAGTCTCGTTAGTTTGCAAGACAGAAAAACGGTTTTCATGAAGTAACTCGACACTGGCTTCTCTACTAAATTTGTTTACACTAGCACTTGCCTCTGATCTTGGGCTTCTTTTTCTTTTATTTTGAACAGTTATATATCTGTCCATACCTGTTTGCACGAGTTTTTGTTCGCATTGACCTACACATCACTTTTTGTATTATTGTCTTTTGTCAACGATGCACTATCAATTACATTTATGTTCTTTGCACTTTGTTCAATTCTATTAACTTTGTTTAGAGGAATTTGCTGTTGAAGCAATTTTTTGCTCGAGCACTTTTTGTTGTGTTATTGGGCGATACGATATTTGGTCGATTTTTCCTACATCTAACGATGACGTAGTGATATTTATTAAATCACCATTGGACATAGTCCGCTGTTGTACTGGTGGTGATGGCGCGATATGTTTTATTGGTGGAGTTCTGATCACCATTTTTACATATTTTTTACATATTTTAATTTAATTTAAAATAAAAAGCTCATATCAGCAATTCACAAGGAACTATTTTATTTAATCAATTTTAATTATATTTTTTAATGTTTACTTGATGGTAGTCAAATTGCGATTGATCAAAATACAAAGAACTTTTAAAATCTATATTTAGTAATGGAAGAATCCCCAAAGAATCACAACATTTACAAATTCGTTTCAATATATCATTAGCAGAGAATCCAATGACTGAAACACCAGTGGTGCTAGAAATGCCAAGCCACTTCAAATTGTGCCAGATTTTCTTTGAATCATTAGTATTTCGAAAGTAGAAATACTGTTAATCCTTAACTTGTTAATCCTTAACTTGTTAATCCTTACTTTACGAGGTATGCAAACAGCATCCAAATATAAAACGTTTGAATCAAATTCTTCAAGTGTGTCATTTACATCGGTATAATAATGAACCAGTCAATAAAAAATACACTCTTTAAAATATTTATAATCAATTGCATTGTAATCAGGAACAACATTATAAGATATTATCTCTAGTAGACAAAACCTATATATCGAGCAAAAACTAAATCATGGTCAGAAATAGCAGGTACCGAACACTATACAAAAGATATGATTTTATGTTTATCAGGATTATACACAATTATTAAATCTTAGAGACTATTATTTGTAGTCGGCCTAAATGGTAAAAAGGATAAATTATAAATGTTAAAGTACTGAGAAACGGTTAATTCAAAATTACAAATATCAACACTTAACACGGGAGGTGGGTTGTAAATGACCAAAATTAGAATTTTTCCAAAACAACCTGATAGTTCACAAGCTAAAACTTCCACTTTACAGAAAGTAGCAGCAGATAATTTTCAAACCTTAGGAACCGAGCAAAAATATAAACCAAGCCCAACCCAGCTGGTATTATTAATACGATCAAATCTAATAAATTTGTAAATATTAATTTTGCAGGTGTTACTAGTATATGTTTTTGTTTTTACTCTTCTAAAACGTGCTTCAAACGAATGCTTCAGAAATTGTTACTTCTCATTTTTCTGAGAACATTCCCAGGTTGTGTGGAATGTACTGTAACAAAAACAATAAAATTCCACATCTTTGGCTTCAAAATTCAAAAACTCACCATACCATCTCCCATGTAAATGTTACTATACAAGACCTTTTATCCATTTGCGTATAGCGATTGATTGTCATCATCAAGAACATTGGAGATGCTTTGACCCATTTCTGCTTTTGCTCACAGTTACAAGGGATCCCAAGAATTCAGTATTTGCAGGACCAGGATTTCAAAATGTGCAATGCTTCCAAGTATTTAGATAGATCAGGTATCAGGAAAGTTTTGAGTGGTGGGCCACGGAAAATGTCAGAAAATGGTGTGAGACAATCTGAATCATCGAAGCTGTTAGTGAGTGGTCCTGCGGCGAGTGGGAATTAAGGAGAGCTTCAACTTGTTTAATCAAAGCCATTATGATCTCATTTTCATACATTAAATGCAGCTTATCCTTCAGTTGTTGGCACTGATAAAATAAGTTTCATTATCGAAATCGTTTTCATTGTCGGTTTATCTCGACAAAACAGGATAAAAGCAGTACAGCAAAAATTTCATGAATCGTGTAGAAATGTGGAGCGGTGGTGACAACAATTACAACCATTCGAAATAGACATGATTTCGTTATTTTAATCCCATATGTACGGCAATAAATGATTATCTCTTTACAATTCAGAGGATGGTATTATGTGCTCAATCTAACTCAACAAGTTCTTATGGTAACTTCGATAAATTTGAACTTCGGTTGGAGTTTGAAGCGAAGAATTTGTAAAATTTTAAATTGTAAAATTTAATTTTTGAGAGGAAATCTACGGGTTATGAATTTCGGATGATTCTGCAAATGCAACACATGGCTTCAACAGTTGGATTAGATAAACCTCTCAGTGTCTATATACGTCGAGAAATTAACAGGTATGTGTGATTTTATTTGGGTGGTAAGTGATATTAGGTGTCTATTGTATGGTTGAGACTTAAACCTTGAGCTCTGTTATCATAGTAATTGAGTATATTTCAGTTAGTAGATCATTTACGAAGACGTCTTTTTCAATGTCTTTCTCGAAGAATCAGTGCTGATGGTAGACGATATGCGTTACATAGCTTGAAATTTCCAAGTCGATAATGAGACGGCCGGGGAAGTTCACAACAAGATAAATAACAATTTTAATTGATCTTCGTGGACAGACAATGATATTAAATTTCTCAATAGTCCGATACTTGTATAGTCTAGTACAAAAAGTAAAGTCTATCAGAAATGATCTGTTCACTTAATTTGACCAATAGAGGATAACTCAAAATAAACCAAAACGTCTAGAAGTAAATCAATATTTTTAAAATTTACAATTTTAGGATTGGCGAGTCGAATATAGGTCAGAATGGCCCAAAATTTGATATTTCTAAGTAACTCAATTTGCTGAACTTGAACGTCCAGTTTGGTTCGAAGTAATATTCGTTAGTAATATTCGATTTTAGTTATATAGTATCTCTATACATAGACGAGACAACATTGGTTTTAATTGGGTGAACATCTTCCTCCAACAAATTTTCTAAAATGATGAAGGACCTTAACTAATGCAGTCACCAAATAGAAGAATTCATTGCCATTATCGTTAAATCTGATTAATTCCTAATCAAGTGTTACAACTTTTAGAATTGTAAGAGACAATTCAACGGCTACATTATGTAAAAATGCGTGATGCGCTGAATTCCAACGGCGAATGGTCATAAAACATACAGATGTAGCGGAAGTTGTGATGTTGATCAATTGGCTTGTATAGAAATGTATGGTACTGATTTAAATAATGGCCGGCAGTCTTACAGTAAATACAGGGTGTCCGCCGGGAAGGTATACTACTTTATTTATTTATAATTTTTGATTAAATGAAAGAGAATGGATTTTATATTGATAAATGTTTTATTTAATGTCGGCAATTATGTATGGAATACAATATCAGATAAATGTCCGCCTCTGTTTGTATTTCATTAATTTCATCACAAATATTTTGTTTGAGTTGCTCAAGCGTTTCTGGTTTGTAAGCCTTGCTTTTTAGATATCCCCACAAAAAGAAGGCCGGAGCAGTCAAATCAGGCGACCGTGGAGGTCAATCAACATCACCATTTTTTGAAATAACTTGTTGTGGAAAGTGATCTCGCAGTAATTTCATTGTAATCCTGGCTGTATGCGATGTAGCACCGTCTTGTTGATAACACTTGTTAATCAAGCCCAAAGCATGCAGTTGTGGCGTTAAAAAGTTTTCAATCATATCACGATATCGCTCCCCATTCACAGTTATCGTTAAGCCGTTTGGATTTTCAAAGAAATAAGGTCCAATGATTCCTCCTGACCAAATTGCACACCAGACTGTCACTTTTAATGGATGTAAAGGTGACTGATGAATAATTTGAGGGTTTTCCATTGCCCAGAACTGACTATTCTGTTTATTCACATATCCATTTAAATGAAAATGTGCCTCGTCACTCATTATGATTTTTTCATAAAAATCGGGGTTGTCATGGGCGAAACATCCTATTGGCATATGTACGGCGGCGTAAATGATCTTGTGAAAGAAGCTCTTGTGCCAACTGAATCTTAAATGGAAACAAATGCAAATCCTTGTGCAAAATTGTGGACAAACTTGTTCTTTGAAGACCAAGCTCCTGAGCACGGCGTCGAATTGAGGTTGATGGATTGAGTTAAACACTTTCTTGAGCAGCAGTAATGTTTTCAGCTGATCTTGCAGTACGTTGTGGCCCATGCTTGGGCCTATCACTTACAGACCCTCTTTCTGTGAAATCATTCACTACACGATAAATAGTGCGCTTTGTTGGCACGAAAATTTCACGTAACTTTCTCATCGTTACAGTAATCGATGATTGATTTAGATAAAATGTGTTAACGATTAAAACACGTTGGTTTATCGAATATTTTTCCATAATAAATTTGCCACGTGTCTACTTCACGACTGCCAAATATGAACTGTCAATACTAACGTTTACTAAAATGGCGGCAAAACAAAGTAGTATACCTTCCCGGCGGACACCCTGTACTTTGGTCTTTTTGAAACTTGACGAGACTGAGGCTTGAGAAGGTTGAGAACTAAACATCAAATAAGTCCTATTAAGCCTAAAGTGGTTTGTCGAAACACTCTTTGAGGGGGTTTAGCCAAATTTGTAGTTTTCATCGGAAAAAGATACAGATGAATTCTTTAAATACCGATAGTTCAAGAATAGAAAGTTTGGTGCTAATGGCAGGTCAAATGTATTATTACTATCACAGTTTTTCCTACCCGATCTGTCACTTATGTCGCGGGTCATTGAATTTCTCCAATTTTATGGTGATTATGGACCAAAAATGGTCGATATATTGCTTAGAGCGACAAGGGTTTCAGTAGGGGCTATCTTTTTTGCTTACTTTAAATCCTTTTGTCTGTCACACGAAAATAATTATTACCGCACGAGATACGTGAGTTTCTGATATTGGGTGTTTGATATTACAAAAACTAATGCATTAACATCCCGTTAATGCAATTAATAATTTTTGGAAACTGGGTACACAAATACTGCGGCGCAATCGATGATACAAAAACGTTGACTATTGGATGGTAATATTTCCAGTTGTACGTGTGTCCTCTTCAGAAATGGAGAATGGTTTATGTGTCAATTGTTTTATAGTGCTTATAAAAGGGTATTTCAAAAATTTTGTGTTATTTACAGATCATTATTGGTTTTTTTCGCCACTTTTGTAAAATATTAACAGTACAGTACTTATTTTAAAATTAATCAACATTAATATTTAATCAACAGGACATCGACAAATATGTTCACATTTGGATCACGTATAAAATTGGGAAAACATAATAAATAATATTGAAAATGTAGTATATTATGTAATATATGTGTGGTTTTCGAAAAACCCCGAATAAATTAAATTATTTATTAACAATTAATATTTAATCATATTGACGCGTGTTAAAAATTGTCCAATTTCGGTAAAATCGTAAGAAGAGCACGCTCGATTTAGACATTTTAAATGTTTTGGTTGAATCTATGCAATCATACAGCATGCAGCATAATGTTTTAATGAGGTAAAATTCACATTAAATTCTGCTAATAAAAATACTGTAGTATTTGCGATTATAAAATATCGCACATTGGGGATTATTATAATGGATTGCACTCATTGCAAATTTAATTACATTTTTATATCGTTGTGAGTTTATAGTTCTGGAAATTGTGTTGTGTTAACTGCACTCTTCAGTAAAGTGACCATAGTCGACTTTTCCAAGACTTGATGCTCAGTACTAAAATTTAAGTTATCTTGGGTATTACTAAAATATCAAGTCCTTTTTCTACTTTGGTGTTGGATTTCCTTAAATTTTCCTTGGCTTCACTTAGTTAAATTGATGCAGAAAATATATATTATTAAAAGGTTAAAAAGTTTTAACCGTTACTTATGGAACAGCAGTTTTTAGCAAATAAGTATTTATCTCATTTAGCGATAAATAATATAGCCAAGTATCCGATTTGTATGTGGCGGATTTACTGTCTGGTAAATCTACTTTACTGCCAAAAATAAATGTTGAAATCTGACTGGTAAATCTGCGGTAAGTGAAAGACCATTTCCATAACTCTTATTTGGTTTATGAAACTCAAGTATCTATTTGCAAGAAAAGCAATGCTTTTAAGATCCTTGGATTACAATGGTCCCCCAGATCTGATTAGTTATCATTTAAGATATGGTTTTGGCAATTAGCATAATGACGAAGTGAAGTTTGTTTTTGTATGCTTTAAAGATATTAAAAATAATTTGGGGTGGCTTTTACGTTTCGTATAATTACAATGAAAGTCATACTTCAATAGTTGTGGTTAAAAAAATTAAATTGATTCGATCCACTTCTGATATCCATTTAGAACGAATACTTGCAAATCCGAATTGAGTTCCACTATTACCAAGGTCTAAACATTTGGAGGTTGATACAATGCAG
The DNA here is from genome assembly GCA_963556175.1 of Tipula confusa. Taxonomy (NCBI): domain Eukaryota; kingdom Metazoa; phylum Arthropoda; class Insecta; order Diptera; family Tipulidae; genus Tipula; species Tipula confusa. The sequence goes on from OY744475.1 coordinate 100,747,092, forward strand.
TAGAGAGAGAGAAAGGTCACAATGCAGCACATAAGTTCAAAAATAGTTGTTTGGGCGGATTCAACAATCATGGTATCATAGATGAATGACCATCCTAGTAAATAGACTTCATTTGTTGGCAACAAGACTTCGCAGATAAACAGCATTTGTTCCCGTAAAAAATGGTAGCACGTGAAAATCGGCGAAAACCTAGCAGTTCTTGCAATGTGAGACATGTTACTCTCCAAATTGAAAAGTCATAGCCTTTGGTGACAGATGCCATGGAATTAAAACTAAAAAAAAATTAGGGGATTTGTACCCATAAAAGAAAATCATGCTGATTGTGCCTCTCGACGGCTATTACTACCAAAGTTGCCAATTTTAACCTTTAATGGAGCGGACCAACATATAGTTGCAACAAAATAAAAATTGTGGTGTAGTTAAACTGACTTTTTTCGCACCAAGGCATATATCAACAAGGTGAAACTGACGTGGATAGAAATCATGGAAGTGACCAAATATGATGAAGATAGACCAAAGTGCATGCATTTAATATTGCTCATGGATACTTGATGCCTTTTTGTGAAGTTTTTGTTTGCTGGAGAATGATTGATTGTCATGATCAAGAATTGCTACGCCGGAAATGGATTTGGGTTAAATAGGATTATATTTCTTTTATTGCATTTTGGGCTTGTCATTCGATTTTTGAATAGGTCGAATGAAAGAAAGTTTGGTGCCCGAGATGAGGTTGTTTCGTGGGAGGGTTAGCCTTGTCGATTGAATGCATTGCTTGATTTTTCAGTTTCGGATCCCCAGTACTGGAGGTGGATTGAGGCACCAGGTCGTTAATATCCATCGAACGCACTGCCTCAAAGGAAGGCGACTTGAATGTTATTTGTAAATATTTTGAGAACTGAGGATAGACATTTGATATAAGGTAATGATACTGGTTCAAATTACCAATAACAAAGGAACTGATACTGATACTGGTTCAAATACAAAGGTAATTCATACTGTAAAACACCTTTACTGCTCCGACAAAGTCCGTTAAGAGTGCAAGGCTCATATTCGGTAAGATACATGACTTTTTCGTTACTAACGAAGCTAACTTGAAAAAGAGGGGATAGTATTCGGAGCTGTTAGAAGACCTTCAATGAAATTAAAACGGATAACCACTAGACAAAAAACATTAGCAGTAGTGTAAAAAATGGTGTTCTGGTGCTCTAGGAGGTCTTCGAGAGAACTGTCTTACACCAGAATAATTGAAAAAAATTATCCGGAAAGCTCATAAGAATACGTGGTTCAATCCAAACTGATCATAAAAAGAGGAAATAACCACGGTTCTGTAGAGAAAAAAGAGCCGAAAAAGATAAAACAGTGTCGCAGGACAGCTTAAATTAGCTGTTTTAAAAACAGCTCAAAAATATAAACGAAAGCGAAGACGGCTTCTATAGGGTCCAAAAATATTTACCAAAGATATAAATGAGAGCACACAAAGACAGCACTCGAAATGAATCTTGAGGGCTACTCTTAAAATTACTATAAAATTGAAAGAATTATGATAGGCTAAGCATGCGATTGTATCAGAAGAAGACTAGAGGTCCCCAGATACTATCAGTGTCTATGGAGCTATGGATACACTAGAGGCTCCTGCAAAGACCCTGATCTTGAGAGCAATTGCTAGAAGCGCGGCAAATAGTTAGATGCCTGCATGTTTTTCAAAAAGGTATACTTTAAAAGTAGAAGAGACACAAATGGAGATGGATGTTCGCCAGTGAAATTGAAACGAATGCTGGACTTCGAATAATCTCCTGAGTAGTATCAGGATCGAAATATTTTTACCTGGTTCTCAGACTCTCTGAAAGTCAAAGCAATATGAGTAGTTAATTCTTTAGTTGTCGCATTGATAGCCACTACAAAAAATGGTAACGCTTAACTGGATAAGTTGCAGAATCACCTTGTATTTTAGTATGTACCTTCCTTTAAATAATACCATGGTGGCATTACGGAACAAATTAGATGGATTAGTGGACACACAATTTGGGATTTGTTAGGAGATCTGGTATAGTAGCCGGTGTTTTAGTGTAATACGCGTTCGAATGGAGCATGTCACAACTGGGCACTAGAAGTAGACTGGTAATGGAAATGGTGTCTAGACTCGACCTAAACGTAATAAATATGGCCTCAACATCGTGATACTGAAAGTCAGGTTTCGTTAACTGTGTCTCAAATTTCACCCTGGTGTCAGCACAACATCATCTTTCGGTTGCAAGGCGAGAAACAAACGCTCTCAGAGAGAACCCAACGCTCATAAGGATGGAACACAGCTCAGCTAAACAAAACGAAACGGGTTCGATATTTGGAAGAGAACCTTACCAGTTTTACAGTATAAAATCATTAAACGGGTGAATGACTTTTCAATGCCAAAGAAAATTCATTGTAATGTAAGGTGACATATTAAGGGAACGAGGATATCGTCAAACGTATACAGAACACTGCATACAACTGCATACAGAGTAGTAAAAACAGACCTAAGAGTACCCATCTGTGCCTGCAAGACTCTGACCAACTCTGTTGGTGTGGGTGCAGTTTAATGAAGTAGATAGTGATCCATAAAGCAAGCTGCTTTTGCCGATGCTAAACATGTGTAATACATGCCAGGAGTAGAGAGTTTTTCCGTCGAATAATAGCGATCCATTATTTCAAAAAACAGTTATCGATGACGATGATGTGAGACTTTTGAGAAATTGGAAACTAAATTGGCCCCATGAAGTTGTGCAGTCGGTTTTACTATAAAGAGTTGCGAATTTGAGCCAGTGCCATGAGGGTATAAAAAACGACAGATCACGAATGATATCAAGATATAGACGTAGTATGCTAAGAGTGGCAATGGCATCTACTGATGTGGTCCTAGTTGGGGCAGAAGTGGTGCCTTTTGTTCTACTGACGCTGGAGTTCCGGGTGATCTTTCAAATGAGCAAAGAATATGGACGCGAGCTAGTCTATTGCTAGAGACTGATTGGCAACACTCGATATTTGGCAGAATAAAAGTGGAAGAAGGAGACACATGCAGATAAAGAATACCAGGCTAATCAGTGAACTACGCCGATTGATCGACTGTCATGGGGGAGAGGTTTCATCCAGTTTTTAGAGGGACATGAGTCTTTTGTGGAATGTCTTTTAAGGATCCGTAAACTTAGGTCCACCAATGTCATTATTACCCTAAGGAACGTGACATAAAACATATTCTTTGGATATCATTGATTCAAGGAAAAACGACAATTGGATGCGTCGTACGAAAGAGTTTACTCCAGATAATACTGTGGAAGCTACGTTGTTATGCGAAAGGGCGTGGCATATTACCTGTCACGTGGAAGAAATCCTCCGAGTGAATAGATAATGTTGCACAATGAACCCCAATAGATAAAAAATAAAGTACACAATGAGGGCAGAAGTAATGAGGCAGAGGTCCCAGTCTTGTAATCTCGTGACAAGTCACTATTACTGTTCTGAGTTAATTTAGTTTTTATTGTTCTACTAATCTATTGCCATTACTAATGTTGGAAAATACGTTATAGATTTCCTCGTCGACTGTATCGATAAAAATAACTTTACCACTCATAAGTTTAATTATCTTAATAAGTTACTCCAATAATTTTTACTGATTTTTAATTTATCGAATCGACTAACACATAAATTAATAATAGCCATCTAACTTTATAATTAATAAATTAAGTATCTTATTGTTTTGCGATAGAGTTTTACTTCGATATTGCCCATAAATTATCGATAAAAAGAAAAGTTTTGAGCCAATTTTTTTCTCTTGCCTTCCTATATACTCGTATACGATAAATAAAATTTTACGCAACCAAATCGATATAAATCTTACATCTATCCATATCTGGATTAACTTAATATTTATGCCCCTATAACATGTAGAACGGAAAAACAATAGTTTTTCCGATTTATAATATCAATGTGTCTAAATAATTTATTAGCTTGGAAATTATAAATTATTAATTTATGCATATAATATATAGTTTTTTATTTATATCTTTCCAATGCAGATATGTAAATTTATATTTTTCAACACTATGTCGATAAATTATTTTGGTTTTTATTATGTATTTATTTACCCATTAATATGATATTCCATATGATTCCAAATTGTGCCATTTTCTTACCTAGAAATATATGGAAAAAAGTCAATTATTAGTAAACGATTTAGAAATATAAAAATAAGGTATGATATATATATATATATATATATATATATATATATATATATATATATATATATATATATATATATATACATATATATATATATATATATATATATATATAATATAAATATATATATATATATAATATAAATATATATATATATATATATATATATATATATATATATATATATATATATATATATATATATATATATATATATATATATATATATATAATATAAATATATATATAATATAAATATATATATATATATATATATATATATATATATATATATACATATATATATATATATATATATATATATATATATATATATATATATATATATATAAGTTCAAATAAAACTTATTAAAGTGCAATCAAAACATTTTCCAATACAACTAAAACCATTTCCAACCCAAATAAAATTTTATCCAAATTAAACGAAATATCTTCTAATTCAAATGAAACTTGTATTCAAATAATTTTAAATTTTTCAAAATCAAGTGAAACTTTTTCATAATCAAATTAAACTGATTCAAAATCAAAAGAAATTCCATAAATATTTTTAAAAATGCGGTTATTGTACTGATAATGAATTCATATACCCGTTGCTTTTTATATTGAAATATATTCTTGTGATATATATTGTATGGGCCAGTTATGGCTGTAAGGAGCAGATACACTTAGAATACCATTTGAAACAATTCTATCTAGCTTGTTTTGAGAAATTTGAACACTACTCCTGGCAAAATTTAATTTTTTTCTAGAAGCTATTATTTTAATTAAATATATTGTACTAATTGATATTTTTATGAAATTAAAAAAAAAAATTAGTCTATGATGTATGTATTATACTTTTATTAAATTTTCAAGACACCTAAATGTTTTGAAAACCACTTCAAAAGATTTTGATAAATCAAATATTTGATAATATAGAATTTCAATTTCAAATTAAACCATTTAAAGTTCAAACTATCTTCAAAACAAAAGAAACTAAAAAATGAACGCTTGTAGTCGTTTCATCAATATATTTGTTTTGTAATAGTTACAGTAGTTTTGGGTAAATATTTTTAATGCCTTCCAAAATATATTTCACTTCTGCAGTTTTATGAATGGCCACTTGGTCTATTATAAGCCATACATCCGATAAATCTAGAATCTGTATTTTTTCAACAATTCCTGCACAAACGTGCAATAATACTGCGATGTGTTAGCATGTGTCCACCTGAGATTGAAATAAGAGCCATTTTCGTATGTAAAAAATATTTTGCTTCGATTTTCTGGCGCATTATTTGTAAAAATCGATAGTTCGTGGCTCGTTAATTTATTCAATCTCGATTGACTTTTTTTTAAAAGTCGATTAAAGCTTTTTTAAGCAATAATAATATATTCACTATTTGAATGCTCTTATATGATGGGCCAACTTGGACGGACTGATTTGAAATGCTTATAACTTTTTATAAGCATAAATTTATAAGCGTTTAAAGTGATAAATTTTATAAGCGTTTAAAGTGTTTTATTTAATTTTTTGATGTGAAACATCAATTGGCGTGCCTTGAGGGTAATAGCCGATTTACATTCAAAAAAATTTTCATCTTGAAAAAAACCGAGACACTAGATTGAAAAATTATACAAGCCAAACCGAGAAAAAATTTCTTCTTGTAAAATAAAAAGATGAAACCCGAGATCCAAACCCAAAAAATGTTATAAAAAAGATGATCTGTGTTTTTACAAGATGAAAAGTTTTATCTTTTTGCAGCAAAACATAGATGTTATTGCAATTTTTGTTTTTATTTCAATTTTACTAAAATGATTTTAAGATCAACTTCTTCAAAATTTGTTGAATGTAAATCGGCTATAAAACAACTTGTATTCCTTACGAAAAATGGGCTGACGCGTGATGGCATGTGCGTCTTGACTAAATTTTTAATGGTTACTATTTTCCATAGATGGCACTTTAAACATAGAAATGAAAAAATATTATGGGGCAGAGTGTAAACAACTGTGAAGCAGAGCAAACGATTTAGGATAAAGCGCATGGAAGTGCATATGTGACCATAAATCGGACTCATATAAATTTATTTTCCAACTTTTTGGAAATAAGGAAAATGAACCAATGTGCTGCTATTTAACGAAAAAAAAATGTAACAGAAATGGGTTTATCTGAGACACAAACTATTTTGTAGCGACACACAACGAATATTACAAATAAGTATACAATATTTAGGTTATCACTGGTATTGCAAAGCACTTTACGATTGTTTTATAAAATTAATAGTACATTCGATTGAACTGAATTTACTGCACTGAATTATGTTGTGTGCATTAATTGTCTAAACTTTTTTTTGTAAAAAGTAACCGAAAAGTTATCTCGAAAATGTACTTTTCAGCTATCTATGAGGAAGTAGTAGAAGCTTAAAAAATTTGAAAAGTTTGGTTTGAAAAGTCGATTAAGGCACACAGCAAAAATATTCTGAATATACTCCATATACTGAAATACTCCATATTTGATGAGAAAATTCAGTTCAATCGAATGAACCTTAAATGCATTTTAATTAGTACTTATGTTGTGTGCCTTAATCGACTTTTTCAACTAAATGTTTCAAATTTTCAAGCTTCCGCTATTGCCTCATAGGTGCTAGCTTAACAGTTTAAACTTTTAAACTATAAATAAACTATAGTACTTTTCGTTTAGTTTAGTTTAAGTAGAGGCACAGTAAGTAACTTTATGATAGTGCCATCTATCTAGATATAGAATGAACTAACTCCTTATTTACCGAGCAATTGGCGCAGTGGTTAAGGCTGCGGTGTTTGGGACGGGAGATACCGGGTTTGAATCCCAACGGGGGAGGGTTGCAAAAGGGATTTTTCATCACCTGATTTCGATCGGTGATGACGATGAACACAACTATGACCCCCTGTTGGAGTGCAGAATCCATGGGCCGAACCATCGTCCATATCAGTGCAGGCTGGTTGGAGCAATGCAATGTGCAGATGGATTTAAAATCGAACCTGTATTCGTGAGTCCTCAATTTGGCTGGTGACGGCGTAAGGTAGGACGTTTAAAATTAACTGCGAAAGAGTTGGGAGAGCTTCGGCCCCAGAACAGATTGCAGAGTTTAGAAACAAAAAAAAAATCCTTATTTAGTTTGGTTAGTTTACTTCGTTAAAGCACACAGCATAAGTTAAACAAACCATGTCGAACAAATATATGTTAAATAGATTGCACTTTAAACATAGAAATAAAAAGAAACATTTTTTGAAAATAAATTTTCGAAAAAATACAATCCACCGATCCAATCCAAAAATTAATAATTTAAATTCTATTTTTTTACACATATTTTGTCGATCGAATATCGGTTAATCGTAAACAGCAGTTTGACAATTTTAAATTAGTAGTGGATCCTTAAGTTTCCAGTACCGCTCTTTCTGAATCTATGGAACAAGTTGTTGTATATTTATCCGTTACCGGGATATTCAGTATCGATTGTGTCGTATATTCTTCAAATCTTGATTTATTTCGTACTGGTTTGTCGTAAACGTTTGTCGTAAACCGGTCGTATGGTGATGGTTAAAGTGTTTGCTTAAATACACCACGGTCTTGAGTTCGATCTCCGCCGCTAACCACAACGCCGTGACTAATTGTGGGTAAGTAAACGCCGTTCATTGAACTTTTAAATCAAATTGATTCAAGGTTAAAGCAAATAACTGGAAATTTTGACAGTAACTGTGGAGGACTAGATATCATTTTTTATTTGCAAAAATTACCTCCGGTTTGAGCCAGTTCAACTTACAAGAAGCCAAATCAACGAATAGTTGTTCCTCTGCTATGGCAAGGATTAAAATTCTGCGAATTAACTCAAGTTATGCGACAAAGTAATAAGCTTGTTGCTTATTAAAATTGGTCAAGATTGGACAATATCAAGTCAAGATTTTTTTACGAAGGAAGATGAAGCTGTCCAAATGGGGTTGGATTATATCATGAAAACGCATCGGATTCATTACGGAACTCAAAACCGAAAAACGAGCCGTTTCTATTACACTTCGAACTACAAGTATACATCTTAACCACAACAAAACCATTGTAGGGAAAAGAAATCACTTTCCAATGATGTCTGGATGTGCCACGACAATTCATAAATCTCAAAGAGGTGTATATGACGAAATAAGAATATATAAGAGTATAGTAAAACCTTATTTCCAAGCCTCAGTTATTATATGTCGCTTTATCGATTGTTACTAGTATTGAAGGTTTGTTCATTTGTAACCGTATGTAATGTTGATTTAAGATTTTACGACGAAAGAAGATTTGAGTGGGCAAGAAGAATTTAAAAGGCTTTCATTTAATAGACATAATACTCTGCTAGCCATAACTACTAATTTTATTGAATCGACAGAGGAATTGAAAATGTTAACTTTAACATGTCAACTTAAACAGTTTCAAAAAACATGCTTTAGATTTACAAAATTCTGCAACATTTGTTTTAAATAAAAGCATTAAATATTAAGTGTTCTTCAGCTAAGTGTGAAAAATTACTTCTTTAAAACGGCTGCAAATTTGCTCTTGGCAGTTAATGGCTCTTTTTAAAACATGTTGCATTAGGTAATTGCGCAACGTTTCTGCATCTTGCTGAAACCATATATCATGATTATTGAGAACTACCGGACGTACAAAATTGTCTAACATGGACCGGTATACCACTCCAGATACGGTTTCCGGCTTCCCAATTTCTTTTTCAAAAAAATAAGGACCAATGTTGCTATCACTCACAATTCTACACCAAACAGTTAGCTGAGCGGGTATAAATACTGTGAAGTACAGGACAAGAAATTTGTGGAATTACAGGACAAGAAATTTGTGGAATTTTTACTGTAACTCACCTTAATTGAAAGAAGAGCAAAAGTAAGGAGCAAATTCTTGAAAAATACTACTTCCCGCAGATGAAAAAACTATTAAAAAAAACGCAAAAAGGGGGAAAATTATATAAGCCAAGTTTTATAAGATCCCATCACAACAAACTACATAAAAACACTCGGGATAGAGGTGTTCTTGACGCTAACAAACAAAAACGAAGTAACCGGCACAAGAAAGAGGCCACTCAACCATCATTGAAATACTGAGATGCCACCAACTAGAACACGGAGATTTTACGATAACTCGTCAATATTGCCTTCGATTGCCAACATTACAACGTATCATTTATCAAAACTTGTTGTACTAAAATAAACAAAGATCTTATGGAACGTATAAAAAAAGCCAAGTACTTAAATTACCGAAAAACCTCGTGAAAAAAGGAAGCCGCAATCATATAAAGTTGGGAAGGAAATGTTCAACGTTACAAAACAAGAATAACAAACAGACTTGATAAATCAACACAAAGTATTTGGCATATAAGGAATAGTTGAATCGGGATTATCATATTTTTAAATATTTTCAAAGGTATAATACCACATAAAAATCCACATCCCAAATCCAACTGCGGTTGTTGAATATATTGTACATATATTGAATATATTTTGGTAAAATGTGTTTCTGATATTAAAAAATTTCAACGGTAAATATCGACAGAATACTCATGTCGGTTCGGTTTAGAATGACCAATTCATACGAAGTAAACCAAATTTGGTTATTACCAGCTTAACAAATTTCTTTGCAAGTGATGTAAAATTTACATAAACGAACGATCGTTAAAATTCAATAAAAATGTTGCTCATAAATATTCAAGTAATTGTACAAATTAGCATAGGCCAATAATTTTGCTAATTCGTTTAGTTAATTTTATGCATAATTTTATTAAATTTATGTTTAAGCCATTAAGAAGAAAATTATATTATGGTTCGTAATGTTCAGCATTTATTAACATAATTTAAAATCGACAACCATAAACGAACGAGTGCATGATATTACATGACTTGATTATGTATTGTTGTTGGCAATTTACTACTATTAGAATTAATTCACCAAACACCGTAACCGAACTAATATAAAATCAAATATAATCGGTTTCTAATAAAATGCAATTTTATTGTTTGGTTGTTGGTTTGGATTTTCTTCAACATCCTCCTCCCGACTCCGAACTTTTTATGTGTACAAATCATTAATATTTATGTACATACTCGTATAAATAGAACTACATTTTAATAATTTTATTAGCACAGCACATTCGTTAAATTATTTATTACTATACTACTTCTATTATTATGATCATTGTTATTAGTACATAAATATTGAATTTTCCTTCTGTTTTTATTCCGTTAACAAAATCAATACACATTTTTTTCTACTTGTTTTTCCGGCATCCAGAGTAGTTTTACCATAAGAGTGAAAATTTCCTTTACTTCAACAGCGAAATCAACAGTTTTGTAATTAAATTTTAGTATGTGAAGGAAAATGTATAATGTCCGGCACGAAAAAAAAATAACATAAAAAATGTACAAAAAACTTTTGGAAAATATTTTAGTTTTCCATTAAACATTGGAAAACTAACGAATTAAATGGAATGGAAAAGTTATTTTTGGATGTTGGTTGGCTCGTTACAATTTATCGATGTTTAAGCTTTTTATGGGTCGAGACTAGTTTTTTTTTTTTTAAATCGAAAGTCATATTGTAATATTAGATAAAAAAAAATATAATTTTTACAACTGCAAAAATTATATTTTTGGAAGGTACTAAAGACAGATAAAGTTCACACGGCAGTGTAAACCGTTAAATCACTAGAACTAAACATTTAAACCGGGAACATCTACTCAACTACTTAACTCCTTTTTTGTTGCAAGCATTGCGCTTTTTTATCTTTTTTTGCTGCAATATAATTTCTATACGAGGTGCAAACTACCGTCCATTTTTCTGCTTGTGATTGATTCTACGTCTTTAACAAAGCTTTTATACCAGCATCTGTGGATAGCTCAACTTTTGGTTTTTCTTTTTTAATAAAGCTTTTGACAATTTCTCCCTAGAACGACGGAGCCACTGTACCACCAATTACCATGCCATTTTGTTCACGCGAATACCAACCTCGACTGGCAACGTTGACGTTCCAATATTTGCAGCTCCTTAATGTTTGTTTCGGTAAAATTTACAATATCAGTTCATGCTTTTGCAGACACTAACTCTTTTACAATATTTAACACGTGTTCAGTATCTTCCACCGTATCTCTTCAGGAAAGGCAACACGATAACTCATCGTGTCCGAAACGGTAGAGTTAAGGGCCAAAGCACCCTTGACTGTTAAAAACTGCGTCTTGTAGAAGTCGAACTCTCCATGCTTGTGATTTATCCAGGGGCTATTCCTAAAATAAGTCACTTATTCCACAAGCTCTTCTCCAAATAGTTCCATTACTGCTGCCATTTAAACAGAATATCCTCACAGTACATGTTCTTAAATTGTTTGCTCGTACCGTTGGCACATGTAAAGTCTCTCAATGACAATTTTTATACCAATTCGGTCATTCTGCTGCTGAGTGAGTCAATGGCACCGTTTATCCGAGACCGTTCTGTAAGCACTAGACACTCTTAGTGCGGAATATGGAATTTAATTCCATCTGTACGACTGCACCTTCAGCGTTTGGCTCATTTATGGAATGCATATAGCATTAATGATGTACAACACCAACTATAACAGCCTGCGTCGTTCTTTGGCTGCTTTTTATCTGGCATACTTTGTGTGCTTTTTGATTAGAATCCCCAGGTAGTTTATTGAGGGTCGCAAAAAAGAAATCCTTCTTTTAATGTAGGAAGGCACATTCCTTGTATTAAGGGCATTCATAATGTGCCATTTCGTTGTATCAAACGTATTTTTAACATACAGAAAAATGTTGGCGCAATCATTTTTTCGGACTTCCTTCCATATGCTACCACAACGAGCTGAATAGCATCAATGATTGATGTTGCCTTGATGAAATCCTATTAGCTAGTTTCAAGACCTCTAGATCTTTCAATCGCTACCTCTAACCAGTCACACAGAAATCTTTCGAGAAGTTTCCCCACCGATCTTCTGATTGTGCTCTGCCTTTTGAGAGTAACATCAGTCACTGTTACTTCCAAATAGCTGGAAACATTCCTTCTCTAAACAAAATACTGCTAACACTCTTCATCCTTCTCTTGTATTGCTGCTTTTAAAGTGTATATAGGTATGTAGTCCGGTTATGATGCTTTGCTTGGGATTCTTTTAAAGCCACACATTAGGTCATCCATAGTAAATGGCGGTTCGTTGTCAGTTTCAAAAGTACTCGTGCAGACTGTTATTGATTGGGTCAGAAATAAGATAGATACTATGATATCCATCAAAATAGTCCAAGTTTGTGCGTGTCTGTTAGGTCTCAGATGAACTTCCAGCATCGTTGTTTGCTTTGCTTAATGATTACTTTTAAAGCACCTCGTGCCTTTCTGTATATTTCTTGAAGCGTGAAATATGAGTATTTCAGCCTCGTGGGAATTGCGTTCAGGAAAATGGCATTTTTGTCAGATTAATGTAATTTCCTTATTCCACCCGTAAGCTGGTGGATGCCGTGAGTTTAATCTCATTTTCGGCATTGTAGCATTACACGCATTAGTGATGCTCCTCATTAGATGAGTAGTCTTAGTATTACCGGTGCCCGCCAAATCAGTGTTGCGGAGCATAAACCTGTAGATATTCTCGCCAAAAGATTTTGTCTTCCATCCCAAGTTTTGAAAGTTCCTCCTAGGGTATGTTCGACGAAGTTCACACAACATATGCTAGTAATTGGTGTGCGTGTAGAAAATTCAGACTTTCCAAACGACTTCTCTTCTATAGAGTGATTCACTATCAAACGTTAGATCTATAACGTAACCATTAATGCCGCAGCTGAATCTGAATGTCTTAGCAGTGCTGCACAGGTCGATATTCAAAACTGAGAAAGCATCCGGTAGAGCTTGATATCTTTTGTTTGTTTGAGTACGATGCATTGAAAGCCCCGGGAATTAATGTGGGACTATGATCTCTAGCATCTAACACTAATATGTTTAAAATGCGGATGAATCGCTTGCTTGACTCATTTATGGTTCACTTAAACAGTATTTTGCCTTGTAACCAGCTTTACAACATTTGATATAAAGATCTTAAAGGTCGGTCTCACTCTTACAGGAATTGATTATGCGGCCAGGTTTCCAGCATTTATGGCATCTCATTAGGCTTACTACTTCATGGAAGCGGCATTTAACCCAGCCTATACGGATTCTTCCAACCTAAGTAATTTTTTGAGCTACAACTGTTGGTATCTTAACAATCGCGATTTGTGTAACTCTGTGATCATGTCTTAGACTACGCACAATATTATTTTCAAGGCTGCTTGCATTTTTGACTTCCTTATAGCTATTGCGGTAAACATTTCCTCTTTGGTTGTGACCTGATTTAAAATCTAGATCTCTAGGGTATACTTTCTTTGAAATCGGAAAGAGTCATAAACTTTAGTTAACCATAAAGGTAAGTTTTGATTTTACCATGCATTCGTATTCAACATCGTATTCCTGCTTGCGAACCTCTGTATTTGCAGCAGCTGGTTCCTTTTATGGTTTTATGAACACGGGCCAAGCTATATCCAATACTCTCTAATAAGGGATCGGATTTAATTCCTTTCAAAACCGACACTGAAGAAGACGGGTTCATAGTTTTGATTATCAATGCCTAATGGTCTCTCGTGGCGCTTCTTTCTTCTTGGTCTTTGCAAGCATTTACTTTTTACGACCTGTCACTCGTTGTCCCGAAGGAGATTACTAGCGTCTTTATTATTTTGCCCTAATAAAGGGTTTTCCACCGTAGGAGGTGCCTTCATGCTTGCAACTACTGAGTAAGTTGCACTCACACTTTTGCTGTGTTTGCCAACATTTGTTCTTACAGGAGGAAACATGCAACTTGATGACCCCTTTCTGCTGGCTGAATTTTCTGAATTCATATTTTCTGCCTCCACATTCCAAACAGTTTCGACTTCTACATATTCGTTGGCTTGATAATGGTTGGCCGGTATATTGTGTTTAGAAATCCCACAATTCTCCTTATTTTGTGATTAAAGTTGGTTCTGCCTTTTAAAAATCTGGCTAATTCATCGATATGCTTATCCAAACTCACTATCGGTGACAAGATTTCTGGTCTGGAAAATGCTAAATGATTGTAACTTGGCCGACTAATGTGGGCGCATTTTTAAATGGTAAACGTTGCAGGCAGCTGCTTCTTCAAAACACTTTTTTTCCTTCCTCATTGGCCTCATAGGCAGCATTTATATCTGGCACGGGCGATGCTGCAACTCCAGCTATACACTACCAACCTCATCAGAATAGTTACTTACTGATGAGGAGGAACTTGTAGCTCTATTTCTATTTCTATTTCTACACCCTATAATGCCGATTCTAGGGATTTAGACCCGTGCTGTACTGTTTCGTTGTTTTGATTGCTTTCCAATCAGCCATCTTAGGAGATGTTTTCTTGTTTTTTCGTCTATTGGTTTAGATACCGTAGGAAATAATAATCACCAGTGATAACTTTCAGTAATTAGAAAACTTTCCAGTTGTGATGTGCAGTCTTCCTAAGCCTCAGGTTTATCACTTGTTATAGTTCGATTAAAGCGAGTATCATTTTATCTGATGTGTTAACAGCCCCAGGAGTCGCAAAAGTTATATCTTTCTTGTGATATGATACAAAAACACGTTCCACAATGCACTCGATTAGATCGTCACTCAAGTCATATGAAACTACCGCATTAAGATTTTGTTCGCTGAATGACTTTGATTAGATGAAGATTCTTGATCTGCGTATATGCGAAGTGTTAGATTTTATAACTCGAGTAAAATGTCTTGGGACATACATACTTAATCCTCATAGTGTTCCACGTAGAAAAACTCGGCCATCGATTGTTTCTCCTAGTTAACGGATTTATTTCTAAGTGATTAGCACATCGGCAAACATCGACCACACATCGGTTTTGGCTTGAGCAGGTTTCATAACCGTCGTGGTTTTATTTAACTTATTTTTGCTTGGTTTTTCTCTTCACTTTTTGCTCTAGATTAACTTTGGTTTTGGCCCTAATTTTGTTGGCATTATAACCTAATGACTTCCAAAGGTGACTGTAGAGACAAAATTATAGCAACTCATAATGGCGGACCTACAAAATCCGCTCTTATAAGTTTAAAAACTTTATGTCACCAAATTTTTTCAAAATTAAATAAAAAATGCCAAACCAACATCAACCTTGAAAAAATGTTAGGTCACTAAAAATTGTAATATTATGGAATCCTAAATTCTAAACCAAATTTATTCAAAAAATTCTTCAGATATTTTCTCATTAATTTTGAAATTGATGACAACTTATTTATCAGACACAAACGAAAAATGATTGGTCCACTTTACATAACACATATTTTACGTGCCCGTCTGTCCTAAAACAACAGATAAATTATGCAAGTGTCAAATTTATAAACTACTTGAAACCAACATTTTTTTTTAAATTCGATTCGTAAACTGCCTACAAAAAAAAAACGTCTCCTAAAAAACGATATATCAGAGAATTTATAAATATTTTGCTCTATCCGAATTTCCATTTTTCGTACTATAGTTGACAGTATTTTTGATAACGACAGTTATTATTTATTTGGTTGGTACGGGCTAGTACATATTTTTCCACTTTAGTTCGCTCCTAAATCAACGGAAATCATCTAAAAATATTTCGTGCATGATGTACGCATAAACTTGTGTGTCTGCATATACAGATGTTCGTTACGTTCCAGGAAATATACACTCATGCAAATAACTTTCCGGACAAGGTAAAGGTTTTATAATTTTGAGTTTTTACTGTTCTTGATTTTTTGACCTAACAAAATCAAAGATGAGAACTTGCTATGGGCGAAATTGTAGTGAACATTTATTAGGGACCGCGACAAACAACGACTAAAGGGAATTTACTATCGAAGGCAATTCAAAAAAGCAACTGTGAAGCATTATCGAAACGGACCAAAATGAGGAACCAAAAAAGTTACGAAATGAGCACGAAATAAAATGGATTTTTGCAGATTACAGTTGAATGGTGGCACACTGGTTGCTGATAAGAGATGACAGAATACAGAAAACAGGATGCAGAGCCATTCAATAAAATTGTGATTGTCCTATGCTAACAGTAGTTTAAATATTAGCTACCGGGAAACGAGTCCAAATCTGTCATAGGCAATTACAACATCTCCAGTCCATCGCAATCTATGACCAGATATTCTAATCACACATTGTGGTTCAATAATTGGTCTAATAACGGAAGAATGTCTCATGAAGCGAATCGAAATAAACCTAATAGAAACCGATGTCCACGCAACAAATCAGGATCCGATACTCAAATTAATGCTTTTCCTTATTGCTGGTGTCATTTTAAATTTGAGGTCAACGCCAAGAATTGCAAAAATGTCTGTAAGTTTGATCTTTTCCAATCGTCCGCTATGTTGGAAAACATATAGGATCTCTCTTGTGGCAGGCGATGAGAGCAATTCAATTTGCCGCCTTTTACTTGCTATAACAATAAAACAGCAGTTTCTCATAGACACTGGCGCAAAGCTCTCAGTAATGATAACAACACTACGGGAAAGGTCTGCAAAATCAGATCTAACTCGCTGCAAATTCTACGCCGATTGAAACATTCGGAACAAAACATCTTACCTTAAATTTGGATTTACGTCGCCAGTTCATATGGAAATTCACGATTGCTAATGGTGACATTTGTATTATAGGAGCCAATATATTATAGGGGGATATGTCGATGAGTGAAACTCCAGTTTCCAAAGCGTCATACCAACTGACAGTAATCAAATAGTGGACGAATGTAATCTACAAATACAGAAAATCTTGCAAAATTTCAAACCAGTCTTTCATGAAACAACGACGTCCAGTATCATTAGACTCAACATCGAACACAAAATCGAAAGAGGGTCAACCGCATGGAACACTTGGGCTAGTCCTATCCACATCACATCACTACCGTAGTTTTAACCAGAGAACGAAACCAAATAGATATCCAATATAATTTATTACTGATTTCAACCATCTGCTCGAAGATCGATTTCGTACGAGTATATCATCAAATACCAATTCACGAGGTGGACATCGAAACGGCGGCTTTGTGTCCACAATCCGGTTTGTTTCAGTTCCACTGAAGGCGATTTTTCAATGCTTTACAGTTGAAAAACAATCCACCTTCCTGGGGTTCGACATATCAAATACAGGAATCATGCCCGATATCCAAATGAAGTAATAACAAATTTTGAAAGACTCGTTACTGTTGTGGACAGGCAGATCAAGCATCTGAACGTTGCAAAAACGCTCAGCCAAAGTAATACAGTTAGCTTGCACCCTTCGCCTAATCACAAAATAGCAATAATGATCGATACATCAAACGAATCAATATGAGCTGTGGTGCAATACAATACGTATCAAAATCGTGGCAACCGTTGAGCTTCTTCTCAAGAAAGCTCACAGACATTGAGAAAAATACAGTATATGATAGATGCAGCAATAAAACATTTTAAACATTTCACCAACAGTCGGGAATTTTTACATCGATCACAAACCGATTGCGTATCTGCACTTCGTCAGAACTTCGTCACCTCGTCAGCGCAGACACCTCGATCTAATAGCTATACGGCTGAAATTCAACATATTTCCGGTATTGAAAACATTGTGGCCGATATTTCCTCTCGCATCGACGCACTGACGATTCCAGGAAGTATAGATTGCATGGATAGATTATGGATAGATTAAAAACATGGATTAATAGGTTCATTGTACTATAAACCATTGTGTCGGACAAAAGAGCACAATTCGAGTCTGAATTATTCACAAGCTTAGCCAACATAATGGGATTACAACGTAAACGTACTACAGCTTATAACATACGATTCAATGTAATGGTTGAACGATGGCATATCGCAGATTGAAAGCACTCATAATGTGTATCTACAACCCGCAGCGGACTAAGGACAATATTAAGATCTCGAACTAATAAGTATAGCCCTAATCATGCAGTGGGCAATAATTGTGGTAATTCGGTCAGTGAGGTTCCAAGTTTTTAAACCTATTCCTCTATTTCGTCGGCACCTGTATGTTATCTTAAACTTAACTGCCACCAGGGAAAGATTTAGTTTCGAGAACAAATTTTTAGTATCACTTACTTCACTGGATGTATTGGATTAGCATAATATTCAGCTTAAACGATAAGAATCTTTAGTTATTTCAAGCGAAAGATAAAGTAGTACTATAATTATGCGCTAAATTGAACACAAACAGATACAACATTACACAACCAACAATAAAATCAATTATTTTTGAATGGTTTAACCAAATTATGGATCAATAACCTAAACAGAGGAAACATTCAAATAAAATCCGGAAAGAATGAAAATATCAAATTTTCTTTTATGGTTTTTAAATTATTCAACCATATTTTTATGATGCTGCTTTTGGGTTTCCTTTAGTTTATTTTTTTTATGTTTCACTTTTGAATTAAACTATGAACCCATTACATGTTGTTGTGCAATGAAAATTTGATTTGCTGAATCAAATACAAAATGGTTGGAATCAGAAATTACAGTATCTGCATTAAAAAATATAATTTAAAACTTCGTTTGATGTAGGATGTTATAGAATTAAACTTCTTGCTTTAAGTAAAGCTTTTACTGATTACTAAATTATCCATCTTAACAGAAGAAAATCTAGCTCTCACTAGGCATCTAACTTATTTCAAATTCTCCATTGCAGTTTTCACATATGAATGGAACAGTTTAATGTAGTATACTCTTGAGAACTCACCAAATCAATCTGAACCGGAAAATTTAACGCATTTTGTTTTCATATTGCAACCTGCTAGAGAATGTCCAAATGATGTTTTCTGAATTAGGTGAAAGCATACCACAACAACGACTTACGTAAGGTACAAAGGCTTGAACTATTGTTCATCGTGAAACAAGGCAGTTAATCAGATTATTGACTTGACTATTGACTTGACTATTGACTTGACTATTGACTTGACTATTGACTTGACTATTGACTTGACTATTGACTTGATTATTGACTTGACTATTTACTTGACTATTGACTTGACTATTGACTTGACTATTGACTTGACTATTTACTTGACTATTGACTTGACTTTTGACTTGATTTGTCGATTTTTATATTCACGTTCTCACGAAACTCCTGATGAAGTATTAAAGTTCTATAACATAAAAAGATTACTTTATGTTTTTGATTTGTTTTTTTTTGTGTTTGCAAATAGTACCATGAAATCTGTTTTTTTTTTTTAAGAAAGCAAAAAATCATTTTCTAATTATAATGCACCATTATTATAAAATCTTAAGATAACACAAACCCAAGAAAAACAATTATCAACTGTAAAATAACATTAAAAATTCTGTTTTAAGAATTTTCATATACTTAAATGATTTGGTTTTTGTATCAAACTAAAACTTTAAGCTTCTGGGAAATGGACAAAATGTGAAAAATTAATTAAAATATTTTAAATTTTATATGTAATAAAATAATTTTGCTTTGTAGTCACATAAGTGTTTGATGACCTAATTCTTACTTAGTTACATACGGTTTGTATATAACAGAAGATATACAGTTGAAGATTTATTTTGATTTACTCGACGGAAGTGAATATTTTAGATAGATGATGAAACCTATTCTCAAATTTTGATAAATTGAATTCACGAATTTTTCACATGGGGGATTGTGTTCCGGAAGCAAGCATCATCGGCTCAGTGGTTTATAATACACTAACTCAATGAGGGTGGTAAATTTTGGTACTTTTACATTACAGTAAATGTAATGATGTTCTTACTTTAATAAAATCTACATTTTTGGTTACGAAACATTTATATTTACATTTACACCAGTTTGATCGTTGCGACAATAGATAGTCATCTCCGTTTTAATATGGAACTTCAATCCTAATGATAGTTGGATATTGAACCTTTTTCATTATTCTTTTGTGATTTTTGACTCATAACCTAGATACAGGTTTATGTCTTTTGACTAAATTATTTGTTAAAAGTAGCTGCAAATTTATTATTTGTTTCCCCATAAACGAAAACATCATACTTTGAAACAAATACCAAAACTAAGCTTTACAAATCTTTAAAGCTCATTTACATCTGTCTTATTTACAAAAAATAAATAAAATAAACCGTGAAGTGCATATTAAATCATATTCCACAACATACACATTTTATTGAGCTACATTATGCAAGATTTGTATCGAACTGTTTATTCATTTCAGCTGCTCTTTCATAAAAAAGTATCTTTTGCAGCATTATTCTTATGTTCGTTCAAATAAGAAAAATACCAAAATAATCTTCTTATTAATATTTTCCCCGATTTACATTTTGTTTTTTTTTATACCTTTAAGCATTTTTCATCTTGTGATGAGATATTTCAACAAGCACAAAAATCTTTTTCCAACTCGTTTACTATTCGAAATAACAAAACCATTTTTAAAAAAAAAAGTAATCCAACATAATTTTTTTTTTTATTTTTATTTTTTATTTTTTCAAAAAGCTTATGGAGTGGTAATAAAATGATGGTGCTACATAAATATTCCATTTTGCTATGTTCATCAACGTCGAAATTACGATATATTAATGTTTAAAATATTTTCCACGATGGATTGTTTTGTTGTTCAACATAATTTAAGGACATTAGAAGATGTGTAAAATTGGTTAGCGCGATATCTATACAAATTATGAGTTTTCGTTTATAGAAATCGATGAAATAAAATCGTACCATAGTCCATCATGATGGTTTTTTTTAAAATTTCTAAAAAATTATGGCAACTCGACGAGTTCGGATTTAAATCCTTTAATAATATAAATCCGATTGTTTACCTAAACTCCAAAATCCAGAACTTGAACAATATCCATCAATGTTTCTGATTTAGTTCCAGAAGCGTATTAGGTTCCGGAACCAAATCCAAAACTCAAAACAGAACTGAAACTAAATTCAAACATTTTCCGGATTCAGAAACGGAAACGTATCTGACTCCAAAAACAGATCCTGAAACACATCCGTTTTAGGATCCAAACCAGAACTGATACAAAATCAAGAAATATTTCCGGAACGTATCAAGACGTTGATTGTGATATGCCGAACTAATAAACGTTTCGATAGAAACGATTCAATTTAGTATGCCGGGCATGAATACGTTTTCAAATTTGGTATTGGGACACTTTTGTGACTTTATGTTGTTGGTGGTTTCTTGTCAGATACAGAATATTCCGATTTTGTAGCGTAAACTGAACATCAAAACGAAACTAGAACCAGATCCAGAAATGCTCCAAATTCTGGAACAGTAATGTGCCCAGCTGTAAAACTAAATCTGGAAACGAATCTAGTCCCAGATTCCAAAACGGAACTTATACAAATTCAAGAAATGTTTGGTTATCTGATCCGGAAAGTATTAATGATCCCAAACTAGTAGAGATTTAGTACCGTAGTCCATAACCATATCCAATTTTGAAATTAAAACTGAACCTAAAACGGAATTAGAACTAGGTCCGCAAATGTTCAGGGTTCTGAAACGAATCTGGTTTTGAAACGAAATCCAAAACTCGAAACGGAACTCGATTAAGTTACTGAATCGAATTTTATTCCGGAAATGGATCCGAACCTAATTTTGGAACTCAAAATTGGACTCGAAGAGAATCCGTCAATGATCCCGATTTAGGTCTGAAAACGGATCCAGTTTAAGACCCAACTTTGGAACTGAAAACGGAACTCGAACCATTTTCATCAATGTTTCGGAAACGGATTTGTACTACGAAACAGAGCTCGAACAAGATCCATCAATATTAAGAAGTTAGTTCCGTAAACGGATCCGTTTCCAGAACTCAAAACAGAACTCGAACAAGATATGTCAATGATCCGGATACCAGGCGGAACCAACAACATCAAAAAAAACTTAACACGGAAACATAAATCCAGAACTCAAAACGGAACTCAAACTAGATCCGGATTTAGTTCCGGAAACGGATCCGGTTCCGGAACCAAACCCAAAACTCAAAATGAAACTCGAACAAGATCAGTCAATGATCCGGATTTAGTTCCGGGACCGGACCAGGTTCCGGAATAAAATCCGAAACTCAACACGGAACTCAAACAAGATCCGTCAATTATCCGGATACCAGAAGGGTACGTTAGGGGTCCGAGTCTAAAAGAGCGTGAAAAAAAAAAACTGCCAGTAATACAGTTGAAGGACTACTTGTCGAGGGAATATCGATGTTTAAAGCGTGGTATTTGCGACAAAACTTTCGCCAACTCGCCAACAAGTTACCGATGGAAAAAAGTTTTAGTCAATCAGGACGTTTTCAAAATGTATTTGTCATAAAACGGGTAATTCAATCAATTGATTTGTAATGTTTAATCAATTTGATTAAAATCTAATTAATATTAATTTTAATTTAAAATATGGTCATGTGAGAAAAAAACCAATAATTTATCCAACATTGATGACATTACCATATTTTAGAAACTTGCCATGAAGGCCCCTTTGAGTAATTTTCACAGCAATCAACTGTAAAAAATGACTCTTGCCATCAATTTCCAATATTAAATGAGGGTGCTCTTTAACCACTAAACGCGTTTCATCCCTCGCAAGATTTAGGTTTGATAGGAGGATTATAATAACGTCATTTTTTTATAGCATTCATTGAGAATTCAAGCGAAAACGTTAGAGTAACGTTTAAAACTTCAACCTCTTTGATAGTTCTTCTTCGTTTGCAAATGGTAATAAGATTGTCTTTACTCATGTTACTCAGAACTTAAATTGAAGCATTCAATGATCTCAGTGCTTGTTTCTCTTCGTTCAATGGAAAGCATCTGACGATAGAATATCGTCTAAATTTTTGAATAAATATATGACATTTAGGCGATTATACATATAAAAATATTTTTAATTATTTGAAAACGATACCACTAGTGACATCTAGTACGTCAATGGGCTAACGTACTATGTGTATTTATATTATGGTGAATCTTATGGATAGCTTTCCTTTATGCAATCGCTGATGAGCTCAAAGTGAATTGTCTGTCTGGCCATGCATTTAAATACACCGCTATAACCAATAGGGATCAACTTCCCAAGTAAAGAAATTAAAACTCATTATTTTTACGGCTGAGTTTTGTATACTTAACCGTTAAAGGACTTTGCCTCGAGTGAAGCATGTTTGGGCAATGGTAACAGCAAAGAGGTCTCTTAATCAGTACGTTTCTGCCCATCGTGTGAAACGATCGACATAGGTGAGTAAATATGTGTATCCATTAGAAGGTAGAAGCGGTCCTACTATATCTAAATGAATATGTTCGAAACGTTGCGGTGGAATGCTGAAATACTCATGTAAGGAATTAGTGTCTTTTGAGACATTGCATCTTTGGCAGGATAAACAGGATTTCTTCCAGCGGGCTACGTCCTTATTCATACTGAGCCAGAACTATCTAGTAGATATTAGCTTCCAAGTGGCTTGGATGCTTGAATGCGAAATGTTATGCAGTGAATCGAAAATGGTTCGCAGTGGTTCTTCGATCAGTCAGCTAATTTAAAAAGTTCTAATTTCTAAGTCGAATTTGATTGTTTTAAGGAACCAGAAAGTACATTCTGAAGTTCCGTGTCAGCTTCTTGTGATTTTGCGATTTGCTACATGTCGAAGTGAGTCCCGACAGATGAAGTTTCGTGGTTTGGTGCTCGAGACAGTGTATCGGCAACCACGTTATCCTTACCATGGATGTGTTGTATATCAGTGGTGAACTGAGACACAAAATTCAAGTGGCGAGTTTGTCGTGGGTTACGCTCAACCTTAGATTGAATCGCTTGAGTGGTTGGAGTACACTGTAACATCTGGACCTTTGACATAGTATCGAAAATGTTTTATTACTTGGTAGATAGCTTGTAGCTCTCTATCGAATGCGGAATATTTTTTTTCAGTATTCAAAAGTTTCTTGGAAAAGAATCCAAGTGGCTCCCAATCCTCAATATTACATTGTTACAACACGGCGCCAACAGCAGTGCTCGAGGCGTTGGTTGTGATATTACGTTAAGCATCATGTATTAGATTTGCCAATAACGAAATGTGACTTAAAGTGGTTTTCAGCTGTTCGAATGCCTGTTGACATTCGTCTGATCACAAGAAGTTCTTCGCGTCTTCGGCTTATTTAGTAAAGTCCCCAAAAGGGTGTGAATAGGAGCTAGGATAGGGGTTTTTCTATCCAATGCCGATAAATTACTGTATATAACTGATTGTTTGTGGAGCTGAAAATTCCCGAATGGCGTTAATTCGTTCAGTAGACGGCAGAATACCATTCGGGATAATTTTGTGACTAAGGAAGTCTAAGGAGCAAGTACCGAAAACGCATTTCGAACTGTTTATGCTCATCTCGTATTCAGAAAGTTTCTGAAACAGTGTTTCCAGGTGAAACATTTGTTGGACTTTCGAAGTTGAGGCTATAAGTATGTCGTCAATGTAAACAAACACAAAGTCGAGATTTTTGACGATCTCGTTGATGAATCGTTGGAGCGATTGTGCAGCATTGCGTAGTCCAAATGGCATTCGAGTGAACTCGAATAAACCAAATGGTGTAGTGATTGTCGTTTTGTGAATATCCTCAGGTTTAACTGGGATAAGAAGATAAGCTCGGACCAAGTCGATCTTCGAGAATATCTTGCAACCTTTTAGCTGCATGGAGGAGTTTTGAATGTGGTGAATAGGGTAACCGTCAAGTACCGTTACCACATTCAACCAGTGGTAGTCCCCACATGGTCTCCAGTCTTGATTCATTTTTTTTAACTAAATGAAGTGGACATGATACTGGCGATGCTGATGGCCGACATATTCCCAGTTGTATCATCATGTGTTGGAATTCCGTTGTGGCTGTTTTGTGTCAGATCGGATTCAATCTCCTTGGTTTGGACACTGGGAGGTGACCTGTAGTGACTATGTGGTGTATACTACATTGTGCTTAATGGGCGCGTTGTAATTTGGAAGATAATGAAACTTCTTTAATAGATTACCGTATATCAGTTGTCAACCAAGAAGTTCCTGAGTGAAGGTATACTCGCTTGTGTCTGTGATACATCCATCGACAGTTGTGTGACTGGATAAATCAGTTTCCAATTCCTATGGTCGACTTGTAAGCCGCATTTCTTAAGAAAGTCTACACCAATGATAGGACGATTCACGTTTGCAATTGAGAATGCATGCAGAAATTTTCGTCTTAGACCAATATCTACTTGCAGCAATTTGCTTCTGTAAGTATTGATAGGTTTACCATTGGCGGCTGACAAAACTAAGTCAGTTTTGACTTGAGTAACAACAAACTGGTTGCTGGCGGAGTTGGCGTCTATTTGAGTTGAATCTCTTTCCAGTGGAAGGGGTACGAGTTCATGCTTGCCAGTTGGTCGTTGGACTAGATGCTCGAAGTTCCAGTCGGTCTAGTCTTGCATTACGTCTTTCGAGCATACGAGCAAGTTGCTTGTTGGTGCTCTTACTACCGGTTGTAGTGTTCCCAGTATGCCTAGTTGGCACATGGACAAACTTATTTGTGTCGCGTGAATCTAAATAAATTTAAATAGCTTTCGGATCCTTAGCTGTGTTATATGGGGTGCAATTAATCGGCCAGTGGCTAGTGCTTTAATGCGCTGTAAGACCTCAGAGGGACGTTGGCCGCCCATATCGATAAGACAGCTTCTCTTACAGAGCCTCCAATTTTTTTCTGTATAAGAGCTTTGTTTGCTCGATCAGTACAGACTTTAGGTAAGCGTACTTGACGTTTGTAAGAGGTTCCTGCAGAACGTCGTCTATCATCACCGCTTGTTGGAGCGACAAACAACTGATCACTCGTGTGAACTTTTGTTTATCGCTTGTGACCTTGTTTGCGTCGAAATCGTCTTGAACCAGGATTCCAGATTAGTAATCCAGAAACCTGAGAGACATATGACAGTGGCCGAGATGTTAGCCACTCTCTCGTCTTTTGTTTCATCATCATTCATATAGACATGATTTAGCAAAAATCAACACAAGGTTGCGCGCTACGTGCTAATTATGTGTAGACCAAGTGGTTTACGATATTTTGGTCGTAAAAATAGACGTCGGGGTCACCAAATATAGGAATCAACTTCCCAAGTTAGGAATTGACACTCACTATTGGTTTGGCTGAATTATATACTCAACCGCTACAAACCCTTTCAAATTATGTTACAGCACCCTTTGTTTCTAGTTTCAATATGATAGAACATGCGTGGTCTCCCCTGCTAGTGATAAATGCATTATAAAGTCAAGATTACATTCAAACGTAATATTCTTAGTAAAAAAGATTCAGGAGGATGCCGAATTCTATAAAAGTATTCTCGGAAATTGGAAAAGCTTTAGACTACCAGTTTTGGATAATTTAATCTGAAAGCACTCCAACGGATGGGTAGGAGAGATGGCTGATGACTAGAGGCAAGAGGTACCTCTTGTAACAACTATTTACCCTTTTGTACAATTTTTCTGTTTCGCTTAAGACATTCACCATAGAAAAATCGTTAGCTCTAAAAGCTTTAGCTCATAAATGAACTAATTTGTATGTTTGATGGATAAACACCATTCATCATAATTTTGATTTCAACATATACGTATATAAAAAATATTAAGCTCATTTAAATCATAAAAGCTTAACAAAATACGTAATGACATAGAGCAAAAAAAAAAACTTTACTATCGACAACTTTACAAGATTAGAGCCAAATTATTTTTTTATTTATGTATTATGGCTTAGTATTTTGTGTGCCGATTAATTACGTGCTACAATATATAGTTGATCATAAAGCTTGTAGATACCAAAGTCATTATAGTGTTTTAAGAAAAACTTTTTTACATTTTTTTTTTAGGTTAGTTTCAATTCCGGTAAAAATGTCTAAAGTTTATATAATTAATGGTAAAAGTTTTTAATTTTATACATTTTTTGGAAAATTACATGCAAGAAAGTTTTAATTTATTTTAACGATTTTTTTTTTGTCTTCATGACGTAAAAAGCTTTAATGTATATATAAAGTGAAGAAAAGCGTTTACAGTTTTATTACTCATATTATGTTGTATGTCTGCGGTATGCGAATTGACAATCCGACTAGATGCACATTTAATTTAATTTTAGCTCTTAAATATGACAAGAACTTAAGTTAAACGTCGTTTTCAAGTTCTCTACTCGTTTAGACGAACGTTATAATGAATTTTTGATTTGCTGAAAAATATATGCATACATTTTTAATGCATTTTTGATGACATATAGAGTAGAAACATTTTTTTTGTGTTGGACCGTTGGTGTATTGTGTGTATATGGTACAGTATATATTGTCATTTTTGTTATTTATGATATAAGTTATAAATTTGATATTATGTTAGAAAGAATTTTCTATTTTCATGAGAACAAAAATGCATTATGCATAAAGTTAAATGTGAATTATTTACATCTCGTATATCGTTTTTATTATGTATTTAGTTTGTCAACGAGTTTTGGTGAATGACTTGTAAAATTCAGAACGAATCAGAATTTCATTAAATTATTTATTATTTGTGCATAGTTTTGGTCATACAATGGTTTCGTGGTTCAAATGTTTAATGGATCTAATTAAATTTGTCTGCGTATAACAACGACAAAAGCTGCAACACCACAATGACGCCAAGTAACGTAAAATGATTTCTAAATCTAATTTTGTGGTAGTTTAAACTACGGTTTTAATTTATTTGTCGCCAATCTGGTTGCATTGCATGTCGAATTTTAAAAAATATTTTTCACCGTTACAAAAAGGAGGTGATCTCTATTAAATCCCCATGAGTCTACTCATACTATGCTTAGAGAAAAAGACACTGTGGTTTTCACAAGTAGTTTCATTTTGAATAGCCTGCTACTTGGGCAACTGTCAATTTTGATGATGTCATCTTTTGACATTTGACAAGTAAAAACTACGCCAATACTAAAAATGATACGATGCACGCTTCAACAATGCAATGAAACGATCCGGATGTTCATCGAAAAATTATCTTCAGTGATGAGGCCCATTTTCACCTCGGAGGCTACGTTAATAAGCAAAATTGTTCCATTGTGGGCTGGTGGTGTGATTGGACCTTACTTTTTCGAAAATGACGCTAGTGCAACTGTTACGGTGAATGAATTGCGCTACCGAGCTAGGATTAATGATTTTTCCAGAATTAGAAGATATTGATGAGGACGACGTTTATTTTCAGCAAGACGTCGCTATGTGCAACACAAGCAACGAAACAATTGCATTTTTACAATAAAAGTTTCCTGACTTCGTTATTTCTCGAAGAGGTGATCACAATTGGCCACCGAGATCTTGTGATTTAACACCTTTAGACTTATTTCTTTAAAACCACGTGAAAGATAAGGTGTATGTCAATGCTCCACAGTCAATTCAAGACCTTAAAGATGGAATTCGTGAAGTTTTCGAGGACATACAGCCGCAAATGTGCGAATTAGTCATGGAAAATTTCATGGAAACGATATGGTGCTGCAACCGTAGCCGTGACGGTCATTTGGCTGATATCGTTTTTAAATGTTAATGGCATACCTTCCTATTATTTTTCGAGAATTGCAAACGGGCAATTCCACCCAATTGCTACTTTTCGAGTACCCATATAATATAATCAAATTGGGAAGTTGGAAATTCATATCAGTGCAGCAGTGAACAATTTTGTGAATCATGCCGTAATTAGATGCCTTATTAAAACGTCTTCAAATATCAAGGGATAATTGACCAACATATTTAAGTATGCCACCGCCCAACATGAAACTGAAGGACCTCAATTAGATATTGAATAATGCAAGGTGTGATTACGACGAGTAGACATGTTGGTATAATTGAATTTACCAAAGTTGAGCAAGCTTTCACTACATTAAAACCAGATGATGAAAGTCAGCAAGATGACTTTAAGGACAAATATTACACCGCTTTCGTCGATTTGAAGAAATTAATTCGAAGCGGAAGCCTGGCTGTTGGAAATGTATCTGTGAATTTAAACGATATGAATGAGACCAACCCCGGTCTGTCAACATCGAAGTGAAACTCCATAAAATATACATCGCTCCATTTTTTTTAGTCATCCAGAGTGGCAATCGTTTTATGATTTGTTTTCATCGACCATTCATGAAGATCAAAACCTCCATCCGGCACAAAAATTTCAATATTTGAAGGGGCTCTTAAGAAGCAGCTATTAACTTTCTGAAGCATCTTCCAATTTCAAATGCATATTATATTGAAGCACTAAATAAGTTGAGTACTCGGTATGACATCCAAAAATATACCGCACATAGTTGTTCATCGAGAGCATTTTCGAGATACCTACCATTCAAAGCCAAACCCAGCCGCTAATGCGAAGATTAATGGATACCGCCGACGAAATCATTCGTGGGTTACAAGCTGTCTGACCAGAAGCAGAAACTCAAGATCCATGGCTAGTGTTTTGCATGATTTAAAAGTTAGATGAAGAGAGCAGAGATAAGTGGGCTACTGAGACTGCAGATATACAATTTCCAACAAGTCAGGAGTTAATTGAGTTCTTGATGAAACGAACGGATGCATTGGAAGCAGCGAAGGGATATCCGCGAAGATTTGTTTCTCAATAAATGCTATAGCATCGTGCAGTATGCCAGAAGGATTTCCATCCGTTATTTGGGTGCCTCAAATTCAAGACAAGGACGGTTGATGAGGGACGAACTTTTATGAAAACTGATAACCGTCGTTTCAACTGCCAAGTAAGTCGCACAGAGGGAACCACTGACAGAGCAAAGGAAATTGCCATATATGTAAAAGAAATCATCAATCATTACGCTGCACTTAGATTTCAACGTTAATTCTTCGTCCACTGAAAGGCAGTTATACACTAGCAAACAGCAGGGGACCTCTAAGGATTTACATTCAAATAGCAAGGCAGTACCAGACTGTCCAATACAAAACTCAACGTGAATGCATTCCAGTCATCAACCAGCACAATTCCCTACTGCAACAGTAAAGGTACAAGATAAATATGGCCACCATCAATTATGTCGAGTATTACTCGACTCTGATTCACAAAGCACATTCATTACTGAACCTTTCATCCAAAAGTTAGGGCTAGAACGTCGAGCATTTCTATTCAAGGCCTTGCAAATCAAATGCTTGTAACCTCACGAGGCATAGTCGACATAATTGTGTCACCGCATTTCAAATCCAATTTCACTTCCAAAATCGCTGCGCACATGGTACCCTTTATCACCACGGTGAAACCAATTCAAAAATCTGATTTTACCAGATACCAGTGCATTTCAACATGGTCGTTAGCTGACATTAGTCACAAATCAGCACCAAAAATCGACTTACTGATTGGGGTCTACAAGTTTTTTTAAATCTTGCTACCAGAGCAATTAAGGGATTATATGAACATGCTATACACCCACAACACGCATTTCGGATGGATACTGACTGGCAATTTATTATCTACCAATGAATCCAGCCAATGCAATATGATTGCTGATAATACCAACTTAGATAAAACCCTAAGACAATCCTGGGAATCTGAAATTTTTTTAATAATCCACCAGTACTGCTGGGCGATAAGATTTGTGAGCGGCTGTTCCAAACCACTACCAATAAATTATCTTATAATCATTTCATGGTGAAGTTACTATTTAAACCAGAAAAGGGACCGTTGAAGGAATAGTTTAGCATTGCCATCAAACGACTGCATGCTGTAGAGAAGAAACTTGGAAGAAATTCTAGCCTACGCAAGCAATACACAGAATTCATGGAAGAATACATTATGCTCGGCCACATGATTAAAGTGGAACCATCAAAATATCCTTCTGAACGTACCTGAAGCAGTCAAATTAGCTCATAAAATTTCCAAGTTAATATTCCAATTCTCCTGAACTGCTTTCCAATTTGAACACTGTTGAATTCTAACCTTCCCTGTTAAAATCATTGTCCGAAAAGATAACCGAGTTGAAGGTGTTAGGGTTACAATGGCAGCCAACTTCCGATACATTTACGTATCATGGCACTACCGAAGATGCAGTACCAACCACTAAAAGATCGGTTTTATCCAAAGCTAGTCGGATCTTTGATCCACTAGGCCTGCTCGCACCATTCGTCGTCAAAATAAAGAGTTGTTTCCAAGTTGTTTCAGATTCGAGACCAATGGCTACAAACTCGAGGTGAAATAGCTGATGTATCAAATATCAAAATACCACAATGGCTTTGTATAACCGATGCGGAATATCAATTGCTTGGGTTCTGCGATTCTAGTGAGATTGCATTTGCAGCGTCCGTTTACTTACGTAAATATCACAACGGCCAAATTAACAACACGTTGATAGCAGCAAAGTCAAAGGTTGCTCCCTAAAAAAAATATCTCGTTATAACGCCTGGAGTTAAACGGAGCCGTGCTGTGTGGAAACAAGAAGCTACGAGCAATCTAGAACGGCGGGAAAAACTGCAAGCTGTGACAACCATCCGTTCCGCCCTGATGAACTCCCAAGTCGAAGAATTAATCAACAAGTGCCCCAGTTATGATAAAATCGTTAGTATCTTGACCATTGTCAGAAAATTCATTGTGAATTGTAGGTAGTCAAAACCTACATCGAGCACCAGAACCAGGGTTGATTGGCGAGAAGCAGAGGCAGAAATTTTTAAATCAGAAGCAATATTTCAAGGAAAAAACTCAAGCACTTGCGAAGGGCAACTCTGTATCACAGAAGAGCATTATTAAATTATTAAATCCATTTCTGGACCTTCGAGGACTTTTACGAGTAGGCCGTATAAAAAGAGCTATTGCACCTTATGACACCATCCATCCAGTAATTTGGCCTTCAAAATCTAAAATTAAAACCAAATTAGTTCGCATATACCAAGATGCAATTTACATTGTGGACCAGCGTTATAGTTGAGCATCGTCAGAAGAAATTTCGATTTTGGATCGTACACGCCAAAAACATGGTAAGGAATTGTGTACAACGCCCGCGGACCGAAAATCAAATTATGGGAAACTTACCGACGGAACAGTAGAATTAATCCGACCGTTCCTAAAAGTTGGTATTGATTTTGCCGACCCCATAAAAACATATTTGAAACGTGAACGAGGACAACAAGTCACCAAATCCTATATTTGCGTAATAATTTGTTTAAGTACCAAGGCGATACATTTGAAGCTCGCAGGAGATTTAACCACTGACAGCACTCTGGCCGCGCTGAACCGATGTTTTGCGAAAAGGGGTGTCAGTACAGACATTTTTTCTGATAACGGAACAAATTTCCAAGTCATAAATTAAAGTAATTAAATTTATTTATTCCTGATTATTTATGTTGATTAGGTATAGGTGAGCAATGGCCGGTAAAAACCAGTTATTATTATTATATTGAAGATTACTGATGATATTGCTAAAAAAGTCGAAAATGGTAAAGTTGGAGGTCTCTTTGACTTTTCTCTAAACCACTTACAGATTTTTACTTTCATTTACGGCGACAGTCGTACAATTACAATATTAATCTTAGTGGTGCCATTTTTATTCCATTTTAGACCGAATACTTTTCTCTGATTTACACAATGCCCAAAATGATTGTGTTGCTATAATTGCAAAATACAAAATACAGGCTAGATAAGTATACATAAAGGATCTATTCTACGAGAAATTCTCAATAGCCATGCCACAAATAAACAAATCTTGCCGAGCTCTTGATATAAAAATAACTCCTGGATCCACTTTCACAATTTTCGAATTTCTTTAGTTTCAAAATCAAAAATGTTCAATCAGTAAAATAGAAAATCAGTTTATATGTCTTTTGTCATTGGACAAAACGTCACAGAATTTAGATACAATTTGAGAATTTTTGGTTTCGTAACTATATAATCGAAAGAATTGCTCGTTTCGATACACTTTACTAACCTATCAGACCGGAGGCAATCAACAACTTTTGCATAAAATATTTTACACATTTAAGTATCCAATTTAAGGTTCTCAGAAATAATTTCTTGAAATTATTCAACAATGTAAATTTTTGATAGGTTAGGTTTAAATTATTTAGCCAGTAACAAAAAAAAATTTAATAAGCTTATTAATAAAGAATTCGACCCAAAACTTGAAACTACAATACGATTCTCATTCCTTGCCCAATTCCCTGTAGCAATTAAATAATTTTGCAATAAAATGTTGCTGAATGCAAAGATACCGAACCGTATTTTAAATTCATTGACTTAAATAATAAGACAGCTTCTGTTGGTACTATTTATATACTCGTATATATGGTGTTCGTCGTTAAATCTCATGAGATCGAAAAAGTTTTAAATATTTTTGCTACAGTCAACTCTTTCATTGGTTAATATTCACTAGATTGAAAAGCTCGTTGTGTTGACAAAAAAAAAGGATTTCCCTTCGCTCTGTTGCAACTTTTTCGTTATAAATTAGAAAAGTTCGTTATGATAAAATACTGTCGGGAAATATTTTTGGTTTATGGCCATGTAATTTTGGCTCTAAATTGGGTACGCTTATGTTTCAAATGAGTATAGTAGTGACTTATAAATGGATAGATGAATAGAGCCACTATATCCGTTTCCGGATTGAATGATCATCATTTGTTCTCGTGATGACAGTGCTGGATACTTCCCCTTCACGAGCGACCACTATGGCAAAATAGCTAGGTCTAAAGGTAATGGGCAGTCCGTTGACTTTTTAAATGAAGTTAAGTGAACTATACGTTTATTGCTGAGTTGATGTAATCTTAAGACTTCAACCTTTCACTGTTCATGCTTTTTCAATCTTCAGATTTGCTTAGGAGAACCATATACTGATTTAAGAGGACTACATGAATTTTTTTTCAACAGGAATTAGAAAATCAGGATCTGAAGCAGTTTTCAGAACAAAATTTTCCAGAGTTTATGCTAACCACAATCACATATTGTAACAACAGCAGAATTTAAACTCGACAATAACATCAGAATTCAGCAATTCTACTAAACTAAGCCTAATTTCGGATAGCGTAAAACATTTTGATGTATTTGGGTTGCAGGAACCAATAACAGTTATAGTAACGCTTTTGATGGAAGTCTCTTATAAGAGAAACGAACTCCACCGCACCTATCGCTAAAATGATAGTGTGTTGCAATTTCACTGCATCTTGTGAAAGAAATATTTATCTCATGGTGGTAATGAAGCGACATTAAAGAAGACCTACAAGACGTTTTATTATTATCATGTCCTCAAGGCAAAAATGTTTTCTAAATTAACGACTTGAAATGAAAAAACCTGGTGGTTAATAGAATAACTAATGAACAATTAAGAAACTTCGACGGATTAGATTAAATGTTTGGCATGAGGCACACGCAGCATAAGTTCTTTATCCTATACATACAAAATAATTTTTGTATGACAAAATCGAAAACGAACACCACGCGTGGTTGCCACTTCTTGAAACATTATGGATCTCGATCAGTTTCAGCATTAAAATTTATAGTATCACATAGCAACGAAAAGGTTTTTAGTTATGGCAGAAGCGGTCGTTTGCGAACTAAAATCAGCAATTAAGAAATTGTGCAGCAGTTACCAAATACTGTTTCAACCTATTCTTAGCTGATTCAATTTCTTTAAACTTAAAATTTAAAAAAGATGGAATTGGACGCTGAGCAATATCTAGAGTACTCAGATAGTGAGTATCCATTGCTGTTCAGGCTGCTGTACAGAAGAAATCAGATCTCCTCGTTAATATAAAGATGTTATAAAACTAGTTCAAGATGTTATAAAACTAGTTCTAGTTTCAAAAACATTATCATTTTCTTGGCACTGGGAAGTATATTCTAACAAGATTGCGTTGGTTTTAAAGTGATTAAACTATTTTAGAGTCTTCCTCTAAAAAGGAGAAAATTGACCAAATTGTTTTACAAAGATAGATTTATAAGACCGTTCGGCCTGTTTCAGTATCACCGATTACCTTTCGGTATTGCAAGCGCACCAGGAATATTTGAACAGGTAATTGAACAAATATACTTCGACTTAGATGTTTGTACCATGTATCTTGTAACCTCATTGAAAACTGTTCGAATAAAAAACCATTACATATAGTTAACCATCTGCAAAGGAGGACAATAATTCTTAAAAGTTACGACTAAACAATTGTCTACAAACTAACTCTGCAGCACTCAAATCAGATGCAACTCTTCAGCAGATTCACCATCAAGTTTGCCAAATCGCCCTCATTTTGAACTTGACTCTAGAGAAAAATCTCCTCACTACATCGGTGACATTTATCAAACTCCGATTAATGATTATCCTATCAAACTTTAAATCACTCTGTAATTTAAAAACCCTACCGAAAACAGGCGGTTCAGATTTTTTTTTTTATTTCAGCGTAACCACACACGTACTATTCCATCGTTTCCAGGATGAACATTAATTACACGTACTAATCCCCAATACGCCTCTGGTAACTTGTCTTTGACGACAAATCTCCTACTTCTAAATTTTTTGTAGCTGACCTCCATTGGGTTCCTTGTTGAAATGTTTTGAGATATTCTTTATGATATTTTAACCAAAAGATATTTGCAGTTTTTTGAACATGTTGCCATCTAATTAATTTGTGTATGGAATATCAGTAAAATCAGCCTCTGGAATCGAAGTTAATAAACCCATGGAATCAAAAAGTACCCAGTGTACATGCCTCTAATGACAAGAGTACAAATTTCTTCCGCCAAAATGAGGAGCTGTAGGAGGTGAAAATGCCAATCGATGTTTTTTTCTGCGCAAAGTGAACGAATGCTTTCATAATTTGAGGCCTGTGCAGTTTTTGAAAATAGTTGTTGAATTAGTAACGTTGTCTGTATAAACATCAAAGTGCAATCCTTGTCTGCTCACAAAACGTTTGAATGCATCCGAACTTCCAAGCCACTTCCAGATGAATTGTCTTTACCAATTTGTTGCCTTTACATGATTTGTGGAGTTTTGCATCACAAATTCGTTGCTGTGACCTTGGCATCTAGACGTGGGCTTTTGACAAATATGAAACAATCGGTTACGAAATGCAATGATACGGTTCAATTGTGTCCAAGATGGCATAATTAGTTTCTTCTATTATAATTTTGTAGACTGCTGCAACTCGATTTATGTTGATGGCTAATTACTCTCGTTCTTAAGTAAAAGCAAGGTACATTGACTAGAATTTTTGACGTTTTACTAGCCACATACGTTTTCCATTGCTTTCGGTGACTGGATAGCCAAACGAGAACGATCTCTGAATTATTCCAAGCGTGAATTTCTCCATGATAGTAGTAGTGCTCCATTTAATTTCAGTCTGCGGGTATCAAAATTGAATCAACTGGTGCAACTTTGATTTTTGCGATTACTAGTTAAATTCTTGGATACCCGTTCTAGTCGGAACTTCTGATCGTTGAACAGCATTCATCTGTGAATTTTTACTTGTTTCAAGCATTTTCGATTTAATTTGATATTTTTTCATTTTGTTGTAAAAATGTTTGGTAAAGGAGCATCCCATGTTAAATTGGATAGCCACAACTCCTGAAATAATATTTTAATAGTGACGAATACTGAGGATAGCCATCCAAAAGGGTCCAATAATTTTTATGCTTGTGACGAAAATGTACCTTTAGTAACTATTGTGTTTGATGAATAACTTTGTACTTTGTAAGTAAAATGATCTGTTTAGGTTGCCAGTGCTGCACTGGCTTACCACCTTAATCATATGGTCTTGATTAATAAATTGATTAATTTCTGTCATTCTAAATTTGTCGATCATTTTCGAAGTGTAAAACCACCAAAATCAAGAAGCTTAACTAAATCGTGGTATCAACTAAATCGTGTAAACAGCTGTTTCAATGTCTTTATGGCTAAAAACAGAACTGCTGCTGTTCCATCAGTTACAGTGTTTAAACTTCAAATATCGATATTAGCTTTTGCATCAAATCGCCAAACAAGACGTTGATACTCTCTGTCAGCAGGATCAATCAATCAATTAATCGGTGTAGAAAAGGATCGGGCTCACGAACAATTTTTATTTTAGTGATAGTCCAGATGATGTTGAACATGACCCATCATATACCACACGCGTATTTTTGTTGTGCTGTAGTCAGTTTTTATTACGAAAAGATGATGGAAATAGAAGCGCTAGGTAATCTGCCTTTAAAGAATGATACTCGTGTTTTATTGGGTTTTTTTATCCAGTTTTTCCTCGATGGCTAATAACCGTAAAACAGCTGATCGTATTGAATCACCGAGTTATTGTTCAATGTCTTTGATTACCATTACTATATACCATCCAGTGCAATGCCTCTTAACTGTTTGGTTTTAGAAATGCTCAGATTGCTTTTCATGCTGCGTAAATTGGCACAATGGTTAAACTTCCTCTAACTGACAAAACAGTTGTTATATCTTATCTCATGTCAATACAGGATGAATGCATAGAATAAAGTGGTGCATGTGGGTGAAGTAAATAATGATGTGGCTGCAACATCTCCGATTAGTACCCTTCCAAAAATGTTGTTTGTGCTATCATTAAACTGTTAGGATGCCATAAACTGTCCAACATTAACATACGGACACCTGCACTATCATTTAAAATGATGTCAACTGGATTTCGGATATTGAAGTGGGGATCAGCCAAATCAAAATGTTGGGATTGATGTATATGTGGTTTTGCGAATAATTGATTAGGCGCTGATGATAGTGATGCAAGAATATGACAATCTATTGTATAAGGTTGATTTGGACTCAGACTGGATGACAGTTTGACTGTTGATTTCTATCTTGATGTCGTATTCGAAGCTACTCTGCTTATGATAGTGTTTGACTTCTTTTCCACTGGTGATTTTTTCACTAGTGATTGTCAAATGATGTTTCGCATTGATCCAGAATCCAGAAGTGTTCTGCATTAATGAACTTTGCCATGTGTAGTTGCCGGCGATAGCCCATTTGGATTGTGTTTTTGAAAAAATGACGACTGATTTTATTCATTGTTTACTTGATTACTTGGTTCATTGTGCTCTTCCAGACAAGTTATAAGCTTGATTTTCGTTGAAGTCAATGATTGTTCTGAGTGTATTGCTAATAATATTGCTGAAGTCTTTGCAATTTGGAATTTTCAAAGATTTAACTTTGCACAATTATGTAGTACAATTTATATGTCAGACCACGGCATACACTGGTCAAAAATGTAAATTTAAGAGCCTTGCTTATTGCAACATCTACCGCCCACAAACAGGAACATTAAATGATGCAAGAGTTTCAATTGAAAGTCAAGATAGTAAAGCGCTAATATGCCATGGGCTTTTAAAGGTCCTTTACGTTACCTTTAAAAGCCTATTAAAATCAATTACATCTATATACATTCTCATTTACCAAGCAGTAGTACCTTTTTTAGAACACAAATTCTTAAAATTTATAATAAAATATCCGATTGTCTCATACTTGTCACCTTAATTATATGCATAATTACTTTTATAATTATAGTCTTTCAAGTATGTACATACATAATCTCTTAATCGATTAGTATTTTGATACATGAGTAAAGAAGAAGATATCTATGTTATTTACACAAAGCAACTTGTTGAACATAATTAAGTGATTGAATAAAATGTAACATCATATCGAATCACGAGTCAATAGGTCTATTGACAGACAAATCATGATAATATTATGTATTTTCTTTGAAATGAAACGTGACCTATAAAAATGTATTCATTTGTTTCTTATCTTAAAATTTCTTTAAAATTGATGTACATAAAGTTTATATATCAAAAGCTTATTATTTCCGATGAAATAATCATAAAGTAATTTAGATGCTTATCACATTATTTTAATAAGAAAATATAATCGTGTGGCATTCAAAAAAAAAAGGTAACAATTTTTGTCCTGCTTATATTAGTATCAAGAAGCATGAGTGGATCGAGTGCATAAATATCAAAAGAAGTGTTTTAATTCTTGTCGCCGGTTATATGATCTTTAGTGTTAACTAGGGTAAAAATATTTTTTCTTTGTATGCTTAACATGGGAAGCAAAATAAAATTGTATAAGGTATGGTATAAAATGGTTGAGATAACGGTAGATTAACTAATAAAAGGAAGTAGTTAAAATAATTTTTTATTCTTATTCTGTTGTAAACTTTTGTGAGAATATCTCGAATGTTGTGGTGTATGTATTTTATTTAACATGAAAAAAATTTACTATAAAAAGATTAACATATGAAAAGTGTTTTGTAATCCTTGCTGTTGAACAGAATTTCGTTCCAATTTCTGTTTAGTAATTATAAATCACGCCCCTGTCATAGGGATGCACTACAATGCCTCGTAATAGTTTTATAAACGATCATTTTATACTTAAAATTCCACCAAAGCATCCCTGGCTTTTCAAAGAAGGCAACAGTCAAATAAACACCGTTTGGATTGCTAGGCTGACTATCCACATCCTTCAAAACCTCTTTGTTGAAAAGTTTAATCAGTGTAGTCAATAGTCAAGTCAATAGTCAAGTCAATAGTCAAGTCAATAGTCAAGTCAATAGTCAAGTCAATAGTCAAGTCAATAGTCAAGTCAATAGTCAAGTCAATAGTCAAGTCAATAGTCAAGTCAATAGTCAAGTCAATAGTCAAGTCAATAGTCAAGTCAATAGTCAAGTCAATAGTCAAGTCAATAGTCAAGTCAATAGTCAAGTCAATAGTCAAGTCAATAGTCAAGTCAATAGTCAAGTCAATAGTCAAGTCAATAGTCAAGTCAATAGTCAAGTCAATAGTCAAGTCAATAGTCAAGTCAATAGTCAAGTCAATAGTCAAGTCAATAGTCAAGTCAATAGTCAAGTCAATAGTCAAGTCAATAGTCAAGTCAATAGTCAAGTCAATAGTCAAGTCAATAGTCAAGTCAATAGTCAAGTCAATAGTCAAGTCAATAGTCAAGTCAATAGTCAAGTCAATAGTCAAGTCAATAGTCAAGTCAATAGTCAAGTCAATAGTCAAGTCAATAGTCAAGTCAATAGTCAAGTCAATAGTCAAGTCAATAGTCAAGTCAATAGTCAAGTCAATAGTCAAGTCAATAGTCAAGTCAATAGTCAAGTCAATAGTCAAGTCAATAGTCAAGTCAATAGTCAAGTCAATAGTCAAGTCAATAGTCAAGTCAATAGTCAAGTCAATAGTCAAGTCAATAGTCAAGTCAATAGTCAAGTCAATAGTCAAGTCAATAGTCAAGTCAATAGTCAAGTCAATAGTCAAGTCAATAGTCAAGTCAATAGTCAAGTCAATAGTCAAGTCAATAGTCAAGTCAATAGTCAAGTCAATAGTCAAGTCAATAGTCAAGTCAATAGTCAAGTCAATAGTCAAGTCAATAGTCAAGTCAATAGTCAAGTCAATAGTCAAGTCAATAGTCAAGTCAATAGTCAAGTCAATAGTCAAGTCAATAGTCAAGTCAATAGTCAAGTCAATAGTCAAGTCAATAGTCAAGTCAATAGTCAAGTCAATAGTCAAGTCAATAGTCAAGTCAATAGTCAAGTCAATAGTCAAGTAAATAGTCAAGTCAATAGTCAAATCAATAGTCAAGTCAATAGTCAAGTCAATAGTCAAGTTAATAGTCAAGTCAATAGTTAAGTCAATTGTCAAGTCAATTGTCATGTCAATAGTCAAGTTAATAGTCAAGTCAATAGTCAAGTCAATAGTCAAGTCAATAGTCAAGTCAATAGTCAAGTCAATTGTCAAGTCAATAGTCAAGTCAATAGTCAAGTCAATAGTCAAGTCAATAGTCAAGTCAATAGTCAAGTCAATAGTCAAGTCAATAGTAAAGTCAATAGTCAAGTCAATAGTCAAGTCAATAGTCAAGTCAATAGTCAAGTCAATAGTCAAGTCAATAGTCAAGTCAATAGTCAAGTCAATAGTCAAGTCAATAGTCAAGTCACTAGTCAAGTCAATAGTCAAGTCAATAGTCAAGTCAATAGTCAAGTCAATAGTCAAGTCAATAGTCAAGTCAATAGTCAAGTCAATAGTCAAGTCAATAGTCAAGTCAATTGTCAAGTCAATTGTCAAGTCAATAGTCAAGTCAATAGTCAAGTCAATAGTCAAGTCAATAGTCAAGTCAATAGTCAAGTCTATAGTCAAGTCAATAGTCAAGTCAATAGTCAAGTCAATAGTCAAGTCAATAGTCAAGTCAATAGTTAAGTCAATAGTCAAGTCAATAGTCAAGTCAATAGGCAAGTAAATAGTCAAGTCTGTTTAACTGCCTTGTTTCACGATGACACCAACCCCCGTTTTTTTGATGTGAATGCTCTGTGTGAGGTATTGCCAAAGCGAATTCAGGCCTTCTTGCTGTCAATCAACAGAATATAGCCTCTAATACAGAAATGCTAATACGTTTAACAAGCACACGGAAGAACAAAGCGATCGTTTTTAGGAGAACTGTCAATTAAATTTGTATACGGAAAAAGCGTGAATGGTGGAAGGCTGAAATCTTAAGAGTTCAACAACTCAGCGATGATCACAGTTCTCATAACTTCCTTAAAAGGGTCACTGGTCTGTACCATAACTTTCTAGTTCTTTTACTAATCGGAACCAGGATGGAGTGTTAACTTCGATGCAGTGCTTGACATTTGGAAGGAGCATTTCTCTGATTTACTCAATGTTCACCAAGTGTCCTCAAAAAGGCCCCAGATTACGAGAAGTTCACACTGGCGAAGCAGAGACTAAAATGAAATATTTCGTTGGGTTTGATTGGAATAATTCTAAGCTATTGGCATTCGGAAGGGAAACGTTGAGGAACTATTTGACCTTATAAATTAGTATGGCAAAGTTATGCCTGATGAATGGAAGAAGCCGCTTTGTTCTCTATCCTTACAAAAGGGGATAGCGAAGACCATTACGGCATAGCTCTCCTTTGCACTGCATACAAATTACTGTCTTAAATAATATTAGCAAGCAACACTCCACTGGCGAAAGAAATTATAGGTGACTACCAAGGAGGATTTTTTTCGAATCGGTCACTGATCAAGTCAATTGTTACAAGATCAGGAATATAATGAAAGTTCCTAGTCTCGTTCATGAAATAAAAGGACAGCGAATACGGTTGCTCGGTCACGTTTAACTAGCCGATCCTTAGGGGATGGTGCTGCAACCTCTGAGAGGAGTCACCATTTAGGAGGCGCAGAGGTCTGTGTCGGCGACGATGGTGCTTCAGGGTAGAGTTGTCTAGAACAATACGGACACCAAGCTCGAGATCGAA